>CP092883.1:8349468-8513001 GCA_030710605.1 Cordylochernes scorpioides | reverse complement strand
GGCCTGCAAGATCCTTAAAGGTCTTAGCATTGTTTTCTGGACTGCATTATTTTAGCCTTTACAATGGGCACGTGGAAGATGTGGCCAGGTGGTTGATGGCAGCACCAGCTCTTTTGCTGGTTTTGATCACCCTTCCACGACCCCCACTATTGATTATATATTTATGAACTAAGGGGACATCTGAAGGGTTCGGTGGAAGGCTGGTTAAACCATTTGGTTTTCGACCACTACGACCCGGGTTCGATTCCTACATTGGACACTTTTTCCTGTTTAAAAAAAAATGCTCCAATGGCCCCGATTCTTGCAAAAGTGCAACCCCACCAGCGAGTGCAAGTAACCAAACGGGGATCTGGCACATTTGTAAGTGCAAAGTCGAACTGCTTTTCACATGTGTAGACATGTGGTGCGCTTACAGTAAAAAAGCAGCCGTATACTTCTACCCACCATGTTTTTCATGGCCTGTACCACGTGTACTAGGGATAAGAAAAAAAAAGGACATCTGAGGCTTTTCATTGGACACAACAACTAAGTTCCTCTTGCTGAGCGGAACGTAATAAAACTATTTTGAACTGGAAGACAAACCCTGTTGGCGAACTTTGTTTATTCCAGGAGTTTGGTGACATACACAAACAGAAAAAAAAAGAAATTTCTTGATAATTAGGAATTAATTAAATTTTCACTATTTTTTATTAATAATTAGCCCTCCAGAGGAGGGCGTCAAAAATTACAAAAGGCTCATTAAGATGCTCCTCTCCACGGTAATCTTTAGTAAAAGGCGAAAGATTAATACGTGGGTGAAGAAAAGCCAGAGCTATTGACGAGACACTAATATTTGGTCACCCCAACTACCTCTTCAGATTTTAGAAATCGGGTTTTTAATGAAATTTTTCACTAAATTCATTTATTAAAATATTTTTATATTTGAAATTTAGTAAAATTGATTAATATATTATCAAATAAATATTTTTAATTCAATTAATTAGAAAATTATGTAAAATATGCTTCCTTACTTGTGCTGCCATCTATTGCCTAAAATTTAAACTATTTAAATGAAATGATAGAGAGAGAGAAAATAGAGGTAACCCAGGCTCCTGGAGCGTGAATCGCCAACTACCCGGGCTATACAGCTACAGTCTAGAAGAGAATTCTAGTCATGGGGGGGGGGGGAGCAGATTGCTGAGGTGAACCAGGTAGTTCCAGGCTGGCAGGGAACCAGGAAGTAGGGGCAGGGTTGTCGAGCTGAAGTATTGTACTCCAAGCAGTAGGGCTGTCTGTAGCCTGTGTAGCGTAAAAGCTGTACAGGAGAAGAGGAGATGATCCACAGTCTGTGACTCTTCCCAGCAGTGAGGACATGTTGGATCTCTATGCCAGAAATCTGCCAGAACGTGGCCGTGACCAATAAGGATGGTAGTGGTGGCCATTCCAGGGCTTATTTTGGACAGGAATGACCTAAGGCGGATTGGAGAGGTCGCAAATATTTTTAGTTTTCTGTTATGGTAATCTTGGGTGTAGACTAAGGTCCAAGCTTCCATAGCAGATGAGTGGGCACGGCTGCGGGCAAGGCTTTGGGGAAGGATGGAGTAGGATTGTTCCAGGTTAGAGATTGCTGCAATCTTTGCTGCCTGGTCAGCCAGTTCGTTGCCTGAAACTCCACTGTGGCCCTTTACCCAACAAACCTGAGGTGCTTGGTCTAGCGCTAGAATTATCTCCGCAATTAGAGCCGTTTGGGCTGGACCAGGAGTACATATAGCAACCAGTGCAGATCTGCAGTCAGACGCTATAGTGACTCCTGGGTTGGCTGGCATACTTTCCGCGAGGCGAGTTGCCCAAAGAATGGCTAGTAGTTTGGCTTGGAAAGCAGAGCAATCTGGATGTAGTCTGAAGAGTATTGGTTGGTCTTGCGAGGGAAGGATAATTGCGGCACCAACTCCTGCCTCAGATTTCGATCCATCAGTATGTATAACAGGGGAAGTGACTTTGTCATATTCTAGGCTGAAAGTAATTGTGCGTTGGAAGGGGGGGGGGGTATGGGAAAGCAGCTGGATCAGGCCGAAACTCGAACTGACCCTCCTTAGCCGCCTTGAGATATGTCATTCACGCTTTGATTATGATATCAAGCGGAGGGCTACCAGTTAGAGAAATGGCTGAGATAGTGGGAGTGTAGGGACCACCTCGTAACGTGCAACGCGCGAAGAGGTACTGCAGACTCCGGGGTTGATGGATGCCTTCTCTTGAGGAAGGCCGGGACCAACACAGCTTTGAAAATTCAGTTTCCAGCCACAAAAGACGGGCCAAATTTTCCCTGGATGGCATTAGTGAGACGGGGAATTATGCAGCGGGGGTCCGGAGTACAATTTTCTTAAGATGGGAGACAAATTTTCGAGTTTGATCGAATTCGACCCCCAATATGGTGATATTCTGGCTTATGGTGATAGGTTGTCCGAGAATCTTTAAACCAGGATCCAGGTTGAGGCGAACTATCCTCCACTGGAAGATGCAGGCCTGTGTCTTCCTGGGGTTGAGCTGGAGACCATTGTCAACACACCAAGCAGTCATCCTATCCAGAAAGTCGTTTATATCCACGACAGGCAAACGACCACGGACCTGGATTAGGAGGGTGAAGTCGTCGGCAAAAGCCACCAGCAAACTTTCTCTGATTTGAAAAAGCAGGAATAGTTCACGAGCGACCACATTCCAGAGAAAGGGACTCAACGCAGAGCCTTGGGGTGTTCCCCGTTGGGAGAAGGTTGAGGCAATGGATGACCACGCGGAATACGCGACTTCCCTGTCCTCGAGGAAAGTTTGCACGAGGCAAACCAGTGAGTCTGGGCAGACTAGGCGATCATGGCTTTGGACAATGGCCTGTCTCCAAATGGTATCAAAAGCCTTGCTGACGTCCAGGCTTATTGCCAGAGTCTTCCTCCAGTGTGACTGCCTGCTGTCGATGAACTCTGTGATTTTGGCCAGTGCATCTTCTGCCGAACGCCCATGGACAAATCCGAATTGGTTGTCAGAAAACCAGCCATGTCGATCTGCCAGCCATTGGAGTCTGGCCATAATGCATCTTTCAAACACCTTTGCCAAGTTGTTCAAAAGTGTAATGAGTCTATACCTATCTAGCTTGTTTGGGGCTGAGCTAGAAGGTTTAGGGATAAGGGTGAGGCGTCCAGCTTTCCAGGGACGAGGGAAGTAGCCAATTTTGAGGCACTGGGAAAATAATGTGGCCAGTAATGAATGTAGTGGAGGTCCACCAAGGACTAGGCATAGAGAGCCAAGCCCATCCGGACCTGGGGTCTTCCTGCTGCCACAACAGTAGATGGCTCTGGAGATTTCCTAAAGCTGGAAGTCTGGTTCATCGGAGTAGGGTGGAGGATTATTTTTAGGTGGATGTGGTCGATTGTCTGGTGGAAGGAAATGCTCCAGGACTGTGCGGCTTATCTCCTCTGGAGTGAAGCCATCATTATGCTGGAGGAGAGGAGGACTCCTGTTGGGTCTACAGCCCTGAGCTATGAAGCGGTGTATGGCGCTCCAAGCAGTGGCTGAAACATCGTTGCAGAGGTTTAGCCAACATTTACTCTTGTCTTAGAGGCCACGGAATAAATTCCGAATTGGACTCTGTGTGCTCTGCGAGCAGCGACGGAGGGAAAGGACTAGTTTTCTCAGGCCACTAAGTTTGGGAGTCCACCAGGGTTTTGAAGGTCTGGGACTGTCTCCGCATGGAGGCGTCACAGGCACCTTGGAGGATGGACGTAAGGAGCAACACTACATTGTCAATCTCTTCAGGAGTGGACGAGTCTTGGAGGAGGGAAGCGACTTGATGCAGGAAAGATTCAAGATAGGATGTGAGTGTGGCCCGTTTGCACGAGGATTCAACCCATGTTTACTGGGTTCATTTGTCACCATATCTGGGGAAACAGAGAGAATGGGAATGTGGTCTGTGAATGCCAACTCACCCACCAGATGCTTGGTAGCATGGGCTGCTAGGGAATTGACGCCAGTGTGACACCAATAGAGGAAGAGAGGTGACCAGTAGACCAAGTAAACTGCACTGGTGGGCCTAAGACGTGAAGGTCGTTAAGGCGGGCAAATTCCTCAAGATTTTCTCCACGTGAGTCAAGTCTGGCGTTGATACCCCAACCTGGGGAGTGAGCATTGGCATCCATGCCTATGATCAGAGGCAACCTGTTGTTGATGAATTCAATGTGAGGGAGAAAGTCATCATCATCTCTTTGTCCATGCCAGTATGCTGAGATGACAAAGATAGGACTGTGCCCCAGCCAGATAGATGTGATAGCTGGGTCTGAAGAATCAATGATTATTGAAGATTAGAGCGTGATAAAAGTATATATTGTCACGGTAAAGAAGACAAGTATTCCAAAAGCTTAATGAAAAATAATTTATTAATTAATTAAACCTATATATTGCAAAATGTGTCAAAAGGATTTTTCAAGTGGTAATTTACAAGCATGGTAAGGGGTGATGACTATGCAAATATTTATGATGATAAACAACAGAATATTTAAAATAATTATTCAGTGACATTGCCCCCTTCCTAGATTAACAGCGTCCCGCTGTAATTATCACTTGAACAGATCAGCTTGGTCCTCAGGGTCGTGGTAGGGTTTCATTCTCAGTACATGGACCAGGTCTCTTGTTTGGCGTCTCCTGGTTGGTTGGTCCACAGGTTCAACTTCGAAGGTCACGTCAGAGAGTTTCCGAGTAATCTTATATGGACCGAAGTACCTTTTCATCAGTTTTTCTGAGAGTCCCACCTTTCTTATCGGGATGAAAATCCATACCAGGTCACCGACGTTGTAATCCATTGCCTCGTGCTTTGAATCAAATCTGGCCTTGTCATTTTCTTGGGCTTTCAAGGTTTCTAATCTTGCTATCTGCCTAGTCTCTTCGACTCGCGAGGCAATCTTCTGACTGTATTCCTCTTGGAGATCTTCATGCGGATTTGGGAAAAGAGTGTCTACAGTTGTTTCGGCTTCGCGTCCATGGATCAGTTTAAAAGGGGTAAAACCTGTCGTATCTTGTTTTTCGGTGTTGTAGGCGAACGTGACGTAGGGCAGGATTACGTCCCAGTCCTTCTGTTCAACACTCACATACATAGCGATCATGTTGGCTAAGGTTTTGTTTAACTTCTCCGTCAGTCCATTCGTCTGGGGATGATACGCTGTCGTGAACCGATGTATCGACGAGCATTAATTGGTGAGTTCTGCAATCAACTTTGATTGGAATACTCGTCCTCGGTCCGTGATGATTTCTCTGGGGGATCCGTGCTTGAGAACAACATCTTCCATTAAGAACTTGGCTGCTTCTTTTGCTTCCCCTGTGGGTAAGGCTTTAGTAACGGCAAATCGAGTAAGATAGTCAGTACAGACTATGATCCATTTATTACCTTCAAAGGATTTCGGGAATCGCCCAAGAAGATCTATTCCGATTCTTTGGAATGGGAAGGTTGCAGGAGGAATGGGTTTGAGCAATCCAGGCGGTTTGTGGTTTGTCTGTTTTCTTCTTTGGCATTCTTTGCAATGTGCTACATACTTTCGTATATCCTTGAGAAGTCCTGGCCAAAAGTATTTGTTTCTAACCCTCTCATAAGTTTTAGAAAATCCTTGGAGGCCCGCTGTAGGAGCGTCGTGTAGGTTTCTCAGTAGTTCAAATCGTAGGTGCTTGGGGATGACGAGGAGGTGTGGGTTTCCCAGGGGGTCGAAGTTCCTTTTGTACAAGGTTCCTTTCACAAGTTCATATCCTCTTGGTTCGTCTCCTGATTCTTCTATTTCTTCTATCAATTTTCTAATTCTAGGGTCATTTCTCTGTTCAGTATCAAAGCAGGTCAGAGCAGTTATTGATTGTATATCATCATCTTCTTCTTCCGATTTGCTCTCGAGAGGACTTCGGGAGAGACAGTCCGCGTCTTGGTGCTTACGTCCGCTTTTATAAGCTAACGTAACGTCGTATGCTTGGGTTTAATGGCTCACCTCGCCAGTCGGGTCTTTCAAATTTGATAACCAGCAAAGGGCGTGGTGATCCGTAACGATGACGAACTCGCGACCAAAGAGGTAGGGGCGGAATTTATTTATTGCCCATATCACGGCCAAACATTCTCTTTCTGTAGTGGAGTAATTCTTCTCTGCCTTTGTTAGGGTTCTTGAGGCGTAACCCACTGGTCGCTCTTTCCCGTCATGGACCTGAACGAGGATTGCTTCGATACCATAACCGCTGGCGTCAGTATGAAGCTGGGTTGGCAGGTGTTCTTCAAAATGAGCTAAGACAGGTTAAGACATTAGGGCCCTTTTCGGTGATTCAAAAGCTTCTTGTTCTTCTAAGTTCCAAGAGAATTTCTTGCCTTTTTTGAGAATTTCATGGAGAGGGGCAGCTTTATCGGCGAAATGTTCAATAAATCGGCGATAGTACGAACAAATGCCGATGAAACTCCTCACCTCAGTGATAGATCGTGGGGTCGGAAACTTGGCGATAGCTTCTATCTTTTCAGGGTCGGGATAGATGCCGTTGCCATCGACGAGATGTCCAAACACTCTTATTCGTTTGGTTCCAAAAAGACACTTTTTTGAATTGAGGCTCAAATCTGCATTGCTAAGGCATTGTAAGATGATTTTCAGTCGGTGCAAGTGTTCGTCAAACGTTTTGGAGAAAACTACAATGTCGTCTAGATAACACAGGCAATGCGTCCACTTCAACCCCCTTAAGATTTTGTCCATCAAACGCTCAAATGTTGCAGGGGCGTTGCATAGGCCGAGGGCCTATCTGGGGTTATGAAGGCGGTTTTTTCTCTATCTGCCTCGTCTACCTCTATCTGCCAATATCCAGAGCGTAGGTCCATTGACGAGTAAAATTGGGCACCTTTTAAAGAATCAAGAGCATCGTCAATTCGAGGGAGTGGATAAACGTTTTTTTTTTTTTTTTTTAGTTATCTTGTTCAATCGCCTGTAATCAACGCAGAAGCGCCAATTGCCGTCTTTCTTCTTCACTAAAATAACAGGCGATGACCAAGGGCTTTCTGAGTGGCGTATTATCCCGGCATCTAGCATCTTGTTCACTTCCTGTTGGATTGCTTGTCGTTCTGTTGGGGAAACTCGATAGGGCCTGTGTTTAATTTGTCGATGGTCTCCAGTTTCGATTTTATGCTTTGTTAGAGGCGTATGTGTCTTACTGTATCATTATTGGTATCAAATACCTTATCAAATTGTTTCAAGATTGATAAGACTTCAGATTGTTGATCTGCTGATAGGTCGTTACTAATCAAATTCTGTAAAATTGCAACGTCACCCTTATTGTCATTTTTGGGAGTAATATCTCGCGCCAAATTTTCTTCAGGATCAGAGCACTCCGAGATAGCAGTCAAGTGATTTTCGTTAAAAACTTGTATTCTCCCTAGAAACATCCCTTTAGGGATAATTTGTGCTATTGGGCTAGAGTTTGCAATCCAAAGCTGTCCCTTATTGTGATTGATCGTAAGAAGTGTATAGGGAACTGATAGTTCTTTTTTTTTTTTTTAATAATGCGCATTTTGAAGGCTCAAAAAGTACCTTGTTTCGTCCATTGAGTTCTGAGCTCATCAAATTTATTTGTTTGATAGATTCGGCTGGAATGATTATGTTTTCAGAGGCCACGATTCTATCCTCGGTCGCTAGTGAATTCAAATCGTCTTTAGCTTCTCCAAGCCTGATTTCGGCACGTCCACAATCGATCACGGCATTTGTTGCTTCCAAAAAACCCCATCCGAGTATGATGCTGGGGTTGCTACTGGGAAAGACGATAAATTCAAGCGGTTGTCTCAACCCATTTATGCTCAAACTTATTGTGCATCGACCCAGAGACGTGACCTTTTTGCCATCGGCAACTCTAAGAGTTATTCCTTCATCCTTGAACATCGGCTTTTTCAAGTGTCGTCTTAATCCGTTCGAGATAACAGAGAATGAGGCTCCCGAGTCGACCAAGGCAGAAAATTCAACGTCATCTATAATTATTTCAACGAAATTGTGTTCTAATTTGGCGGCTGTCGTCCATGGAGGGTTTTTAACACCCGCGGCTTCCCCCTCGAAAGAAGACGCGACGCTTAGTTTTTTTCTAGATTATAGCCGCGTGGGGATTGGCTTGTATGGCGGCCTGGGGAAATGGACTGGCGTCTTGGGAATCTTTCTCTGTTTGGGTATGGCGATTGTCGGCGGTAGTTTTGAGATCTTAAAGAATGTTCCTCATTGAATTGAGTAGTTCGGCGGGCCTTTATGTACCGTTTAGGTCTTTCTAATTCATATTGGTCTACTGGCTGGCGATCTCTACAGTAGCGTTTGACATGGCCTTGACGGCCACAATGAAAGCAGATTGGCTTGTTGTCTTGGGTCCTCCATTGGTCTGTTCGTCTTTGGCTTGGCGTCTGGTTGAATACCGATGTGTCTTGGTCAAAGTACCGCTGTCTAGGTGTCCGGGTGAATACCCTTGTTTGGGTTTTGTACTGGGGTTGTGGTCTTTGGACCGGATTGGAAATCGCGGCTAGATTTTTTCCGATTTCTTCTCTGATGATTGTCTCGAGAGGTGAGGGTTCTGGAGCGGTTGGCGCGGCGTTTAATGCACGACGGACTTCTTCGCGGACTATCCGTCTGATTAAGTCCTCCGTTGATTCGGTCTCTACTGGGTCGATCGAAGCAACGTTGGGTAGACTTTCGAACACTATCCGCTTGTTCACACGTTGCTTGTTTGAATTTTCGATTTTTCTGCACAACCTAATAAAATCTTCAGTGGTGTCTATGTTCAAATTTACAATTGATCTATAAATATCCTCCGATATACCTTTCAATAAATGTGCAACTTTCTCGCTTTCGTTCATTTTGGGGTCGATTTGCTTGCACAGGTTGAGGACTTCTTGAATGTAGATGTCACAAAGCTCGCTTTTTTCCTGAACTTGGGATTTTAATTTTTGAATCAATGTTTCTTTTTGGTTGGTGTGATGACCGAAAGTCAGAGAGAACATTGTCTAAACGAATCCCACGAGTTTACCTGTTCCTCGATATTCTCAAACCAGCTTCTTGCTGTTCCCGAAAGGAAAGAGTAAACGTTCGCAAGGCACATTGTCTTGTCCCAGTGGTTATACCGAGCGACCCGATGAAATTCCTTTAGCCATTTTTCGGCATTTTGGCCAGGTTCTCCAGAAAAAAAAAAAAAAACAGAGAGGTGTCTAAAGGGTTGAAAAATTTGCTCACCTTTGGGGACTTGAATAGCTTGTTCTGTCTTCATTTTTACTTCTAAAGGCTCTAGTCCTTGGATTCTACGGCTTCTTCTGACAGCTTGGACGACGTAGGGATGATCCAGCTTAATCTCCACCAAATGTCACGGTAGAGAAGACAAGTATTCCAAAAGCTTAATTAAAAATAATTTATTAATTAATTAAACCTATATATTTATATAAAATGAAAGGATTTAAAATCACGAATGTTTCTTTTATACATAATACAAACTTATACTGCTCTTACTGCGATGAAAAAATATATTGGGAGGGCTTGGCTCATCAGTGGTGAACCCTCCCAGCGGTTTCGCCAATTTAATCCACCAGATCGCTTCTCAGAGCTCTAATACTGTATTGAACGATTCTGCTTATATACGCAGCACTGAAGGATGGAATATCAGAAATGGTTTTCAAGAAAACTATGGACATAAGCTTATAGGACAGTAGAATTACATTCAAATATTTGCATCGAGCAATGCTCTTCCGCAAACAATAAAGACAAGGCCAGTTAGGCATAAATTAACACAAAGCAATAACGCGCCATCTATACATATAAAATGAATGCTTCTTTTATACATAATACAAACTTCTACTGTCCTTACTGCGATGAAAAAATATATTGGGAGGGCTTGGCTCATCAGCGGTGAACCCTCCCAGCGGGTTCGCCAATTTAATCCACCAGACCGCTTCTCAGAGCTCTAATACTGTATTGAACGATTCTGAGCTCTGAGAAGCGGTCTGGTGGATTAAATTGGCGAACTCGCTGGAAGGGTTCACCGCTGATGAGCCAAGCCCTCCCAATATATTTTTTCATCGCAGTAAGGGCAGTAGAATTTGTATTATGTATAAAAGAAACATTCGTGCTTTTAAAACCTTTCATTTTATATGTATAGATGGCGCGTTATTGCTTTGTGTTAAACCTATATATTGCAAAATTTGTCAAAAGGATTTTTCAAATGGCAATTTACAAGCATGGTAAGGGGTGATGACTATGCAAATATTTATGATGATAAAACAACAGAATATTTAAAATAATTATTCAGTGACAATATGAACCAGGAGTATTGAAGGTTTGAAAACCATACGAGGGCCAGTTGAAGTGGGCAGGAAGTTCCTGTAGAAGCACCAGGTCGGCTCTAGTTGCCACTGCCAAATTAGAAAGCTCTAAGATGGCAGAAGGAGATTTGTGGGCGTTGGCCTGCAAGATCCTTAAAGGTCTTAGCATTGTTTTCTGGACTGCATTATTTTAGCCTTTACAAATGGGCACGTGGAAGATGTGGCCAGGTGGTTGATGGCAGCCCCAGCTCTTTTGCTGGTTTTGATTACCCTTCCACGACCCCCACTATTGATTATATATTTATGAACTAAGGGGACATCTGAAGGGATCGGTGGAAGGCTGGTTAAACCATTTGGTTTTCGACCACTACGACCCGGGTTCGATTCCTACATTGGACACTTTTTCCTGTTTAAAAAAAATGCTCCAATGGCCCCCGATTCTTGCAAAAGTGCAACCCCACCAGCGAGTGCAAGTAACCAAACGGGGATCTGGCACATTTGTAAGTGCAAAGTCGAACTGCTTTTCACATGTGTAGACATGTGGTGCACTTACAGTAAAAAAGCAGTCGCATACTTCTACCCACCATGTTTTTCATGGCCTGTACCACGTGTACTAGGGATAAGAAAAAAAAGACATCTGAGGCTTTTCATTGGACACAACAACTAAGTTCCTCTTGCTGAGCGGAACGTAATAAAACTATTTTGAACTGGAAGACAAACCCTGTTGGCGAACTTTGTTTATTCCAGGAGTTTGGTGACATACACAAACAGAAAAAAAAAGAAATTTCTTGATAATTAGGAATTAATTAAATTTTCACTATTTTTTATTAATAAATAGCCCTCCAGTGGAGGGCGTCAAAAATTACAAAAGGCTCATTAAGATGCTCCTCTCCACGGTAATCTTTAGTAAAAGGCGAAAGATTAATACGTGGGTGAAGAAAAGCCAGAGCTATTGCCGTCACGTCGATATTTGGCCACCCCAACTACCTCTTCAGATTTCAGTAATCGGGTTTTTAATGATATTTTCAATTAAATTTATTTATTAAAATGTTTTTATATTTGAAATTTATTAAAATTGATTAATATATTATCAAATAACTATTATAAATTCAATTAATTATAAAATTAAGTAAAATATGCTTCCTTACTTGTGCTGCCATCTATTGCCTAAAATTTAAACTATTTGAATGAAATGATATTAGTTTTAAATTGAATATATAAATGTCTTTCAAGTATAAATTGTTTTAATGGGTATTTTTTTTAATGATTATAAAATTAACTATTTATTTTTACTAAAATAAATTCAAGCATTTGTATTTGTGTAGTCTTATAATATTTTTTAAAGTGCTGCCATCTATTTTTAAAAAGTAAATTAAATATTAAAATACTTCTTTAAATTAAAAAAAATGTAATATAATGTTATTTAAAATTATATATATTTTATGTATACTTTTTAAATAAACATTTATTAAATAAAATATAAATAGTTTTAAGCATATATGTTCTTTTTTTTTTTTCGTTTTAAACCAGTACTTCAAATTTCTTTAAACGTACGCTCTATTCAGTGTATAATCAACAAACAAAAATACATAATCGATTAATGTAAACACCTTCATAATTTATATATTGAGGTAAAATTTTAAATATTTAGAAATAAAATTAACTTATCTTTGGATCACACGACAGGGCCAATTTTTTTTTTTTTTTTTTTGGCAGAGAGATAAATACAGGGTGTACCAGGTAAATTGGGACTAACTTTGACAGTCCATAAAACAAAAACTACTTGAGATTAAAAACTTGTTTTTTTTTCATTACGTAGCCATATTCATGTAAAATGCAACAGTACATGTGTGCGCAGTGTAGTGATGAAGAGTAACCGAGAATTTGAAAATCGAGCTGCCATCATCGTTGCTCTGCGCGCCGGAAGGAGCCCCAAAGAGATAGTGGATTTTCTTAAGTTGCCCAAAACCACTATTTATCGTGTCAAGAAGCAGCTTGATGAGGCCGACAGTAACAAAGAGGGGATAGCTACAAGGAAAAAGCACTCGCGTCGATCGGACAGGGTAAGAGGCGAAGAATTTGTCCAAAATGTCAAGGAGAAGATTGATGGAAACCCTGGGAAGAGCATGAGGGCCATAGCCAAGGAAATGGACGTTGGCTCTATGACAATTGTCAGAACTATCCATGAGGACCTTGGTCTCAAGTCTTATGCCCTTCGGAAAGGTCAGTTGCTGACTGAGAATATGAAGAATAACAGAAAAGGAAAGGCTGCTGCCCTCCTCAACAACCTGAAACACGACTCTTTTGGCATGCTAAGGTTCTTCTCTGACGAAAAGAACTTTGACGTGGACCAAAAGGTAAATCCCAGGAATGATCGCTGGATCTGTAAAGACCCCTCAGAGATACCTGTCGTGATGCACACGAAATTTCCTGCCTCCGTAATGGTCCTTGGCGTTATCAGCAGTGAAGGTGATGTCATGCCTCCCCATTTCTTTGAGAAGGGCCTTAGGATGAACGCTGACACCTACATCAATGTTCTGGAGACCGTTGTGAAGCCTTGGATGGACATGGTGGCCGCAGGAAGGAAGTATGTCTTCCAACAGGACTCAGCTCCAGCCCATAAGGCAAAAAAGACACAATCGTGGCTGACACTTAACGTCCCTAGTCACTGGGGTCCTGATATTTGGCCCCCTAATTCTCCAGATTGCAATCCCCTCGACTACTATGTATGGGGCGTTGTTGAGAGAGATGTCAACAAAGCTCCTCATACCACCATCCAGTCTGTCAAGAAAACAGTTCACACGGTGATGACCCAAATGGACAAGGTCATCGTCGCCAAGGCCTGTGCTTCATTCCGCACTCGCCTCGAGGCTGTTGTAGCTAATAATGGAAACTACATTGAATAAATAAAAACTATATCCTTTTATCTACTACTGTGTCAAATTTCATTCGGATATTTTAATTTTTACTTGCAAAAATTTTCAGTTAAAATACCATTGTTGAAATTCCCAATTTACCTGGTACACCCTGTAGAGATAGGTTAAAAATATTGCTGAGGAAATAAATCAGTGGTGTTGAGAAAATAAAATGATGGTTTAATCATTTTTAGATCTTCCAGGCAGTGAGAGCTGGTAGGATCTGTTTATCGCCATGTCCTGATAAAGCTTGCACTTGTACCTACCGAAACAGACCCTATCTGCCCTCACTGTTCAGAAGAGCCACAGACAGTTGATCATCTTCTCTTCAGCTGTCCAGCATTCCTGATATATAGGATACAAACAGCTATCCTGCTTGGACTGACCCACCTCAATCCTACATCTATGGCCAGCCTTCAAGAATCAAGCTATAATATAAGAGAGACTAGCTATAGACATGTTTATACCTGAACTCTGTTATAGCTGGTCTCTTATCAGAAACTGTCATGTCAGGTCTGTCCAAGTCTTGATGAGTCCAAGTCTTCAAGACTCCACCTATAATATAAGAGAGACTAGTGTTTTTTAGCATTTTTATAAGTTGTTTTCATAGAATAATATATTTATATTTTTGACCAGATGACCGGACTACTTTGCATGTGTATATTTGGTTTTGAAATAATGTAAATGAGTTAGTTATGAAAGGAAATGAAAAGTGTTAATTTCTTAGAGGTGTTGATGATTACTATGCTCGATGGTAGAATAGGAAAGTCTTAGCTCCCAACAACTAGCTAAAGACATGTTTATACCTGAACTCTGCTATAGCTGGTCTCTTATCAGATTGCCTGGCGTTGAATTCCTGGTTCTCGAAGCAGATTCTCTCAGCTTTGAATTCTTATTGCTAGACGATTCCAGTTCTAAAATAACTTTATTAGAAACCGCTCAAAAAGAGCAACCTAGCTTATGTTATTTACATTGAATAAAATGTACATCACATTTACAGTGTACACCTATCCCCCGATTTACACGGTACTTGTTTTACACGTTTTCGCTTTTACACGGTTTTCCAAATAAGTTTTTTTTTTTTGTTGTTTTTATCGCACTATACTAAATGCTACTGTGATTGAACACATGCGCTGTGTACACATCTCACGAGGAATCCCGAGCTTATGTGCTGACTACATATTTCAACCTGTCAATGCATTTTATTTTTATTTCTGTGTACACCTATCCCCCGATTTACACGTTTTTCTCAGGAACGTATCTACCGTGTAAATCGGGGGGTAGGTGTATTTACATATTTGATACGATACGATAGACGATTGAGGATTAAAATTTCTTACCTTGAGTATTTTTATTGCGAAAAAAAAAAAGAAAAATAGATAGGGAGAGATCAGCAATTTGATAAGATTTTGTTTCATTATACACCAATACCTCGCTTTGCTTCGTTTCGCGTTTTTTTCGAAGGTGCGTCTCTGCTTAATTTTTACTGATTTTCACTGTGCGTCGTTAGATTTTCGAAGTTGCGTTGTTTTGGATTCGAGTCTTTAATTTTTTTTTTTTTCCTAAAATATGGCAATACCTTTGTTTTTGATTGCGCCTTCACATATTTTCACTTTGCGTCGTTTCAATTTGCGTCGTTTTTTTTTTGGAACGTAACCCCGACGCAAAGCGAGGTATGGGTGGTATATCTTTGTTCTTTTTAGTCTGTGAAAGGTTTGGTGTCTACTGTTTCATTTGAGAATGTTCGAAATACCACAAGTTTGCACTTCTCTTTCATGTCTTGAAATGTTTTAGTATGTAGGAAGCTATATACCAGTATGGTCTGTCTATAGTGTAGGATATTGATGAGGGAGCATATATTAATTTTGATTCAATTTTTGATAAAAATTCACTAAACAATAAAGCATTTAATTGATGATTAGTGGAAGTAGAGATTGATGGTCGCGATCAATTCCGGGTTTGACGACAAATCATTTGTGGTTGATGGTCGCGATCAATTCCGGGTTTGACGACAAATCATTTGTGGTTGATGGTCGCGATCAATTCCGGGTTTGACGACAAATCATTTGTGGTTGATGGTCGCGATCAATTCCGGATTTGACGACAAATCATTTGTGGTTGATGGTCGCGATCAATTCCGGGTTTGACGACAAATCATTTGTGGTTGATGGTCGCGATCAACTCCGGGTTTGACGACAAATCATTTGTGGTTGATGGTCGCGATCAATTCCAGATTTGACGACAAATCATTTGTGGTTGATAGTCGCGATCAATTCCGAGTTATAAAGACAAATCATTGGTGGTTGATTTTATAGGAATTAATCATGTTTTAGTGAATAGGTTGGAAATAAATGTTCTTTCCTGTCTATAATTACACCTAAAGCTAGCAGAATCATTGTGATTTCACATAGAAAAGAGAATAAATAACTAAATATTCGAGAATAGATTTATCCTGGATACCTTAATTAAATCAAAGTTGATTGTTTTAAAGCAACAATGGGTGATAATTCATTTCTTTTTAAGAAATATTTTTTTATATTACTAAAATAGTTATTATTAGTTTCTATATTTTTGAATATTCTATTTTCTAAGTCAAAATATATACTTCTGTCTGAATATGTATATTGGATAGAGCATACTAATGAATTAAATCTCTCTCTCCACCAATCAAATAAGTTTACGAAGCCAAAAGAAGAGAAACTTCGATAAAAATCTATTTTTTAATATAAAGAAGAAAATGAATTGAGAAAATTCTCAGAGTTTATAAATATCTCCACATTAAGTCGAATAATCCTTTGACAATGTACATGATTGAATTCAATCAGACGAAAGAAACAACATAATATGATGAAATATGCCTCAAAATTCTACTTGTTTAGACTGGAGAGGTGCTCAAGAATTTTCCCGAAGTTTATTGTATGATGTCCAAAAGAAAACACTAGTTTTAATTTTGGAGAATATCACGAAAAAGGCAAAATGATTTTTTAAAAAAGAGCAAATATTAAAGTGATAAAAAGTATTAAAGATGCCGAAGATGTCAGGTAAGAATTTCTCTATAATCAAAAAAAAAATATTATTCAAATTGAAGTTTTTCAACAAAAGCTAAGAAATTTAACTCTTCTATCCACCTCGGATAGAATCTCCTTATCATCTATTAAATTGTATCAAATCCTCCAAAAAAAGACCTCTGGGAAATCCCCAGGACTATAATAGAAGTGCTGAGACAATGGGACCTAATAGAGATCGTTTAAACAACTTGAGGAATAAGCAACAACAACAGAATCTCCTCTTTCTTGAAACATATCTACTGATGAGGGTCTACTGTCCAACAACCTGGAGTTGAGTTTATTCTACCAAGATCTGTTGCAGCAGCAACCAACAACATATTGGATATAATGTGACCTATTATTAGGCCACTAGACTGCATAGAAAATCAACCCAGATTCATGTCTTTTAACAGATACAAACAATTCTATGATTACAATTATTTTATTTCCAAAGCGCTATATCCCGCAAGGGATACTTGCGCCAAACAAGGAGAAAAGTTTATTTACATAAGTTATTTACATTATTCAACGCATGAAAACATTCTAATCCAGATTTTGTAGAAAGTTTATGTGCTGAGAACATGTAAGAAAACATGTACCTATGTTTTCCCACGTGACGCAGCGGAGCGTGACCTTGGCTGCACGGGTGAGTTAGTTGTTGTTTTGAACTCCGTATGGATGGACATTAAAACATGGTGGCAGCGATAACTGGATAAAATACGAACCCGTATATTGCAAAATATCGATTTTTGCGTACCTTGGAAGATAATTCAACATGGCTCAGATTCAACCTCCAGAAACTTTCGACTTCTCGACTCCCAACGAATGGCCCAAATGGAGGAAGAGATTCGAACGATACCTCGTGGTCAGTGGAATGAAGAAGAAAGAGGAGGCGGACAAGATCGATTTGTTCATGTACTTGATGGGCGACCGCGCGGATGATATATTCAGGACCTTCAAGTTCGAAAAGGAGGAAGAGGCAACGAAAATTGATTCCGTCCTCAAGGCGTTCGACAGCCACTTCTGTGTCAGAAAGAATATTATCTACGAACGTGCGAAATTTAATTCAAGAATCCAAGAGGATCGGGAGCCAGTGGACGAATTCATCACTTCTTTGTACAAATTGGCTGATAGTTGCGAATTTGAGGGTCTTCATGAGCAGTTGATCCGTGACCGAATTGTGGTTGGAGTGAGGGACAAAGCTTTATCTGAAAGAATGCAGTTGGACAGCGAACTGACTTTGGAAAAGGCGGTGAAAATGGTTCGACAGCAGGAGGCCGTTCGACAGCAGCAAGTCGACCTGCAGCGTCCCTCAACAAGCCAAAAGGTCAATCAGGTGAAGTTCAACTCGAAGAAACAATCACCGAAACAACAACAGCAGCCTTCGAGGAAGAAGGAGAAGTCAGCCAAAACAAGATCACGATGTACAAAATGCGGAGGTTTCACCCACAGGGAAGGACAGGCCTGCCGTGCTGAAGGACAAAGATGTAACCTATGTTCAAAAACTGGCCATTTTGCAAATTGCTGCCCAGATAAGCAGGCGAAGACTGCGGAAGTCAAAGCTGTTTCTGAACTTGATGAAGAAATTGGTTTTCTCCTGGAGGTCTCAGCTGTGGAGGATTCATCTAATCTCGATGATGATGAAGGCGAGTGCAGGAGGCGATGAAAGCAGAAATCCAAGTGAACGGGAAACAGGTGAATTTCAAGCTCGACTCCCAGGCGGATGTTACATGTGTTCCTCTGTGTCTCTTCAAGAAGATAATGGGACAGCAACGACTAGTGGAAAGTGATATCAACATTAGAGCTGCTGGATTTTCCGAACTTCAGACTGTGGGTATGTTTATATCAACGCTGCGAAATGGCAATTATGAAATCAAGGAGAAGATTTATGTCATTCGTCGTTTGAGTGAACCTCTTCTGAGTCGCCGGGCATGTGAGCTCTTGAACCTGGCGAGGCGGATTGAAGTGGTTGCGACGAGAATTAACCCGATCAAGGAATTCCCTGAAGTATTTGAAGGACTGGGACAGATCGGAAACCCTTACGAAATCAAATTGAAACCTGGAGCAAAACCATATGCTGTGCATACTCCTCGACGGGTACCAATACCTTTGATGGAAAAGCTCAAAACAAGATTGGACATCCCTGGAAAGGAGCTGCTCGACGCCGATGCATTATCCAGACAACCACTTCTTACAACCGAGGGAGGTGAAGACGAACGGCCAACCTCTGCGCATATAAATGCAGTTCTCTCGAGTATAACCGACAAAGACGAGATGTTGACGAAGATTTTTGAAGCTCAACAAGAAGATACGACCCTGAAAGCAGTAGTCAACTACCTTGAGCAAGGCTGGCCAGATAAGAAGAAGATGTCACAGGCTCTGCTCTCTTATTGGCATGTCAAGGATGAACTCGGCGTTCAAAATGGACTACTGATGCGTAGCTGTCGTCTTGTTATTCCAGCAAGTATGAAACTGGAGATCCTAGATAAGTTGCACGCTGGGCACTTCGGGATTACAAAAACAAGACTTCGCGCACGTGAGACGGTATGGTGGACTGAAATTTCGGAAGAGATCGCGGAAACGGTCAGAAAGTGCAGTGTCTGTATCCAGGAAGCCGTCTCAAAACATGAACCTTTGATACCAACCAACTTTCCTACACGACTGTGGCAAAAGATTGGAATGGATTTGTTCAAGTTCGAGAATAAGTGGTATCTAGTCGTCATTGACTATTATTCTCGATTTCCTGAAGTGGTTCAGCTGGATCGGCTCACAGCCAATGTGGTGGTGCGTAGTTGCAAATCCATATTTGCCCGACATGGAATACCAGAAACTGTTGTAAGCGATAATGGGACGCAATTTGGAGCTGCTCGTGAATTTGCAAATTTCGCAAGGCAGTACGGATTCACACATGTCACTTCAAGTCCTCGATTCCCGCAGAGCAATGGGATGGCAGAAGCAGGTGTGAAAATTGCTAAGTTGATCCTCAAGAAAAATCAAGACCCATCGCTTGGACTCCTGGAGTATCGATCGACCCCTTTGGAGAACGGTTACAGCCCTGCTGAGCTTCTCATGGGACGTAAACTCCGAACGACCTTGCCAATTGCACCAGAGAATCTTAATCCAAGGTTGGTGGACTCTCAGACCCTGAAAAGAAAGGAGGGGAGAAGGAGAAAGGATATGAAATCCAGATATGATCGACGCTGCGGAGCTACGGACATGGAGGAGCTATCCGAAGGTGACACGGTTTGGATTACAGATATGCGAACCTGGGGGATTGTAAAGCAGAAGGCATCGACACCAAGGTCATATATGGTTGATACTCCAGTTGGGACTTTACGTCGAAACAGGTTCCATCTACGAAAAGGAGTTACAGTGCAATATCCAGCCGACCCATCGACGCCGACCTTTTCGGGGGAGGAACTGGTTGAAAATGAAAAGACCCCAGTTGTGGATTATCCCTCTAACGACTCAGAAGACGGCCAGATAAGAACCCGGAGTGGACGAATTGTTAAACCTGTGGATCGCCTTCATTATTAATTATATTATGCATTTAAAGTTTGTAATGTATATATATACAGTCTACTCTCGTTATAACGCCACTCGATATAACGCCACCCTCGCCTTACGCCGCTTTTTCGTTTTGTCCCAATCGACATCAATGTATTTTTCTCGATATAACGCCACTCCCTCGCTGTTCGCCTTCCGCCGCTGATTTTTCGTATCCCAAGTAACAAAAACCGCTCGTTATAGCGCCGCTCACAACGTCCCTCACCCCCCCCCCCCCCCCCCCCCCGCTCCCCCCCCCCCCCCCCCCCCCCCCCCCACCCCCCCCCCCCCCCCCCCCCCCCCCCCCCCCCCCCCCCCCCCCCCCCCCCCCCCCCCCCCCCCCCCCCCCCCCCCCCCCCCCACCCCCCCCCCCCCCCCCCCCCCCCCCCCCCCCCCCCCCCCCCCCCCCCCCCCCCCCCCCCCCCCCCCCCCCCCCCCCCCCCCCCCCCCCCCCCCCCCCCCCCCCCCCCCCCCCCCCCCCCCCCCCCCCCCCCCCCCCCTCCCCCCCCCCCCCCCCCCCCCCCCCCCCCCCCCCCCCCCCCCCTCCCCCCCCCCCCCCCCCCCCCCCCCCCCCCCCCCCCCCCCCCCCCCCCCCCCCCCCCCCCCCCCCCCCCCCCCCCCCCCCCCCCCCCCCCCCCCCCCCCCCCCCCCCCCCCCCCCCCCCCCCCCCCCCCCCCCCCCCCCCCCCCCCCCCCCCCCCCCCCCCCCCCCCCCCCCCCCCCCCCCCCCCCCCCCTCTTGTCTGCATTTTTTACGCCAACGGCGCCGGACTTTGTTTGCTGTTGACACAACAGATAACAGATTGTGTCAACAGCCAGCAGACCCTTTCCCTGCTTGTTCCTGGAACATACACAGTCGCTTCATTCTTTGCTAACGTCAACACAACAACTTTATTGTCGTATCATGAGTTACCAAAAGCGTAAACGTGAGTCGATCACCATTGAAAAGAAGAAGGAGATATGCCAGTTGGCAAGAAATAACCCTACGATGTCGAAGAATGAGATTGGAAAGCGTTTCTCACTTCCACGAACAACTGTCCGTGATATTCTCACTCAGGCTGAGAAGTGGGAAAATTATACTGTTGGTTCTTCAAAGAGACAAAGAGTCGGAAAATTTAGTGACTTGGAAGACGCTCTCTTCAACTGGTTTACCCAAAAGCGTGCCAATAATATTATTATTACTGATGATCTCTTAAGAGAAAAGGCAAAAAAACTTGGCGAGCATTTGGACGTACCAGAAAATTTCGCGTACAGCAGTGGGTGACTGCATCGATTTAAAGGGAGATTCCATATTTCGCAACGACGGCTCTGTGGGGAAGGCGCATCGATTTCTCCAGCTATCATTGATGAACATCTTACAAATTTGAACAGTATTCTGGCGAACTCCGGATATGATCCAGCTAACATATACAATGCAGACGAAACAGATTATTTTTTCAGCTCATTCCTGACCGAACACTTGCTCACAAAGATAAAAACTGCCGTGGTGTCAAAAAGATGAAGCAACGAATCACTGTTCTACTGTGCTGCAACTCTACTGGAACAGACAAGCGGCGATTGCTGATTATTGGAAAATCGGCAAAGCCTCGATGCTTCAGAAACATTAGTCCACACTTCTACTGCACTTACACATCTAACAGCAAAGCATGGATGACCTCTAGCATCTTTCAAGAATGGCTACTGCAGTTCAACAAGCAGCTTGTCTCTGAAGGACGTCGTATCCTACTGTTGTTAGATAACGCTACGTCTCACTGCGTCCCTAATGATAGTCTCAGCAACATAAAGATACACTTCCTTCCACCAAATATGACTGCCAGTCTGCAACCACTGGATAGTGGCATCATCAAAAGTTTCAAGGCTCAATATCGCAAGCCTCAACTCCAGAAAATGGTGGAATTGGCGGATGCCCATCTACCCACAGAATTACGTCTGGATTACGCTGTGCACTATTGTAAAATGGCTTGGGATTCTGTGAGCCCTGATTCCATCAGCAACTGCTGGAATCACACAGGCATTATTCGCTTCACTTCTACTGCTGCAGTTGAGCCTCTTAATTATGGAAATCTGCTCGATCGCATTCGCGACATCTTCGCTATTACACCAGAGAATTTGATGACTGAAAGGGAGTTTCAACTGGTTGATGATTCCCAGGAGGCGGAAATGAAGCTAACAGATGACAATTTTCTGGTGTCCACTGTTACAGCGAAAGAAGAACTTGGCGAGGATGATGATGCAACAGTGACCCAGCGCCTACCATCGTTAAGGGAAGCCAGAACAGCTGCTGAGACAGTTTTGTTGTTTCTTGAGCACCCCAAGAGAGCAACACCTGACGACGTCAATCTATCTGCGGATTTGTTTACGCCGTGTCTATGCCATAAGTGAGGGAGAGAAAAGATAAGTTGTGATCACAGACTTCTTCAAGAAAATGTAATTACTTTTTAATGAATAAAAATAAATTAATTATTCCAATTTGTCATATTAATTAATTAATGCCGGCATTCTATATATTGATTTAGGGTATAAGTTGTTTTTAGTAATTGTTATAAATAATTTATTGTATCTTTAAATTTCACATTTTAAACGTGTTCGATACAACGCCACCCTCGCCTTACGCCGCTTTTTTGCAAAATCCGGATGGTGGCGTTATAACGAGAGTAGACTGTATTTCAAATCTTAAAAAGGGGGATGTGCTGAGAACATGTAAGAAAACATGTACCTATGTTTTCCCACGTGACGCAGCGGAGCGTGACCTTGGCTGCACGGGTGAGTTAGTTGTTGTTTTGAACTCCGTATGGATGGACATTAAAACAGTTTAGAATGTATTTACAAAATGAATTGAACTTTAAATATGATTTTTTTATCGGAAATCAAATCGTTAAGTTCACAAACAACTAGTTCATTCTATAATCTTGAAATGCTGGGCAATCGATCAGTAGATGTCTTGAGGTTTGTTCCTCAATACCACAAAAACAACTTAAATCCTCCACTGCCTTTATTCTATTTAAAAAAAACTTTTGAAATTTCCGTGGTTTGTAATAAATTGTGTATTATAAAAATTTGAACGAAAGTTTTTTTTTTTTTCAATATATTTTCTAAAAAGAAAATATAAAGAGAACAATTGAGGGGAATAAAAAGAACAAAAATAAAGCAAATCTTCTCTGGCAGGTTAAAGGGAATGGTATGGCATGATATTTGTTGGTTTCCATGAAGGTTTTTATGAAAGGTTAGTATGCAGTACTTTTCATATTGCGTCTACAGCCACTTTATCTGATCGTTGATTACGTGGTGTTAAACTCCGTGTGTGAGGTAATGAAAGGATCCTGAAAATTAGATTCTAACGTGAACTTTTTTATTTTTAGAGTGAAATCAGAAAATTCAAGTATTAAGAAATATCAATAAAATTAACTTTTTTAATTTACAAATTAAGTGCCGATAAAATATAAAGAAGGGACTGGGTGACAATACTTATCTATTGACCATAAAGTCTGAATTCTAGATGCTGTGTGTAACAGATGTTCTAGATTGGAGAGCCACGGACTTGTCTTCGTTCCAGTTCTACTAACGACGTTGTTGCGAGGATCTAGTCAGTGACAGTACTGGGACAGTCAGTGCTTACACCTCAGAGGTAATGATATAACATGTCCTTTCCTTCGGGTCGGTCAGGCGAATGTCGTTATCGTCCATTCCACGGCGGCCATGGGACATTTAACCCTGTGTGCACGTGGACTGGAACTCAACTTCTCTCCTTCGATAGCTTGGCTCGCTCCACAGACCCAGGACTAGGCACTGATTACTAGTCTTCTGGTGAAAAACTCCGATGGGAGGCCTCGCGTGGTGACGTAAGTCCGGTTTTTAAAAATCAAATGATACTCTCAAAGATAGAACTTGACTGGCCGGCATTCATTGTTCTTGAAGTAAGAGACATTTCTCGGCAAGTAGAGAGAGTTGTTTTTTTATTATTATTATTGTTTTTTTTTTTTTTTGAAAAATCGCGTTAAGAACGCCTTAATACTTCAAACATATTTTTAACGCCTTTCCATAAAGTTTTTTTTTTTTTCTGACGAAGACAAAATATTTTTGTCGAAAAATAAAAAAAAAATATTTTGGCAGAAATGTCTGTTATTTCAAAAACAAATGATATTCGTTACAATTATCTATTACTAGTGAATTTACCCAGATTTACCCGGTTTTACCATAGTGAAAGTTTGCCTAACGAATATTTGTTATTCATGGTAAACGGGTTGCGGATTTCGACAATTTAGAAATAGGAGATTTTATTATTATTAAAGAGTTGCGGCGATATATGATCTCCTATTTCTAAATATTTGTTAACACAATAGTTTCAGATCAAATATCCATTCAAAACTGATTCTATTCTTGTCATGATAAATTAATGTTTGTTATTCTTTTCTCCATCTAAAAGAGTTAATAAAGCATTAGAACATTTTGAACGTAGGTATCTGAATATATAAATTAACATGAAAAACAACATAAAATAATAAATAAAAGGGTCAGGTGTTGATATTAAAAATAATCATAGCATATCCTGACCAGGGGCACATATGCTTTTTAGATTGCAGAGCGCCATCTGGTGGAACAGAAACCAACTAAACATTGATTTAACTTGTTCTCTGATATTTGGCCAACCCAATATCTTGATTTATCATTTATCAAAATCAATTCTTGATTTATCAAGAAATTGGGTTAGCCAACAGGGAACAGGTTAAATCAACGTTTAGTTGATTTCTGTTCCACTAGATGGCGCTCTGCCATCTAAAAAGCACATGTGCTCCTGGTCAGGATAGGCTTTCATTATTTATAAATTAACATGAGCTATTCAAATATTAAAATTTTGCAAATAACAAACCGTTGTATATTTTAAAGTTAAAAAATTCTGTTAATTATTATATACTGACCCAGCTTCTCCCCTAGTGAATGTATGCCAGGCGAATTTTGCTTTGGTAAATGTAATTTATTTTAATATAATGTTCATATGAAATATTTTTATTAAAATGTATTATTTAAAACTTTTTAATATTAAAAAAGTAATTTGGAATAGGTGATATTACTTTTTAGAGCATAGAGCACGCTAAAAAAAAAACACACACACACACAATAGTAAAATATTAATGCCTCTAAATATCCTTAATATCTTTAAAAATATATTTATTTAAATAAATATTATTTTTAGATAACCTTATAAAAATACATACTTCATTAACACATATTTTTAATTTTAAAATAACATTATTTCATTTGAATAGTTAAAATTTTAGAAAACAGATGGCAGCACAGGTAAAGAAACATGTTTTACCTAATTATATAATTATTTAATTTTATAATAGTTATTTTAATAAGATATTAGAAAGTTTTAACAAATTTCAAATATATAAACCTTTTTATTAATATATTTAATGGAAAATCTTATTAAAAACCCGATTACTGAAATCTGAAGAGGTAGTTGGGGTGGCCAAATATCGATGTTTCAGCAATAGCTCTGGCTTTTCTTCACCCACGTATTAATCTTTCGCCTTTTACTAAAGATTACCGTGGAGAGGAGCATCTTAATGAGCCTTTTGTAATTTTTGACGCCCTCCTTTGGAGGGCCAATTATTAATAAAAAATAGTGATGCCTTCTTTACTGTGAAAAATTAGTACAAGTTTGTTATTGTACTGGGATAAATTATGGGAAAGGCATCTCCTTTTCGTGCAACTGAAAATTGCTGATGGTTTGCGCCATCTATCGGAATAAATATCAACTATTCTCGTTGATTTCTAATTATTCCACGATGTTTAAATCTGAAAACAACTCTTATGTAACTACATAAGAACTTTGACAAGAATCGGGAGCTCTATTGAGCAATGTTTTCTTCAGAAAGAAAGTTCCCAATGATCCAGTGAATCCCATCTTATTTTCCACCATTTCGCAAATGTGCTTCTTTTTAGTCATTAAATATAAATCATAAAAAAAAAATAGATTTACTACAGGAATAAATCGATAAGTAACTCCATCATCACATTTTTTTTTCTTGTACCTGAAACCCATAATTCTATTAGTGTAAGAGTTGAAAATGGCAGGTCTGTTCTTCTTGTTAGAAGCGGCTGCAGTGAGAGACGGTCACCCGTTTGGAGCTAAGTCCAACTGCTTACAGGAGAGGTGCTCCCAATCTATTGTAGATTAACAGCAGACACATACTACCCAAAATGAAGGTTCACAAATATGAACTTTCACACTTAGATGAAGAGCTTTGAAAGTGTGGGGATAACAAAATTAACAGTTTACTTGAAAATATATTAAAATACCTAATTGAGATTAACCTGTACTTACTCTTCATTGTAAATATTGTAACAGAATATTATTTTATTCCCAGATTATTAATTTTTATAAGCAAAACCCAACCCTTGCGCCTCTCTTTTATTTTATGCAAATAATATTTGGAATACCTCAGCTGATTGTTTAGGATAATGAGAGAAATAAGCACCTTTCAACTTTAAACAATTCTTCAAACAGAATGGGGTGCATCACATGGCTTCTCCGCCAATACCTCCACAATTCAATGGACTAGCTGAGGTTTCTGTGAAAATTCCAAGAATCGAGTTATATTTATAAGATTATGTGATGATACATCAGTGCCTACAGATGTAGCCTTTCAACGATTTTTGTTCTACAATCAGAACACGCCTCTCTCTTAAGTTTCAATTACTTCATCCAAATAATGTTTGGTCTAAGAATTTATACCTTCATTACCAATATTTTGATTGAAAGAAATTGCCCTGAAATTGATAAGAATGAAGATGTGACTCATAGATCCTTTTAAGTAGAAGATTAAATTGTTTTCAAGAAGATTCATTTGAATGGTTACAAGGGGAAAATGAAAACATTTGGGTAAGAGTTACTATTAAGCGATTTTGCCTAGCGGTGCAACTAGGAAAATGCATCTAAAGAAATAGGCAAAATACATTTCAAATCAAGTCCTTTGGAAAGAGCACAATGGTACTTTCCTCCAGGTTCTAGTGATTCAACATCCAAGACTGCCTCACCACCTGAAGATGTGCTACTATTCCAACTGAGAATCACTTAGGTGTTGGTCACCAAGATGAATATAAGTGTGGGGGCAGCTGTGCTGTTCTAAGAATATTCTATAAATATTCTTAAAGAATAATTTATTTTCAATCAATATAATAATGTAGATAAATATATCAATTAGCTATTATACTAAATTTAAGCATATATATGCTCGATCTAAATAGGGTTAATTAATTTTGTGTGCTTGTTAAAATGAACAAACACTAAAAGAAAATATAATTCATGGCATCATATAAAAAAAACAAGACATTAAAGAGCGCAGTAAGTGGGTACCCCACAAACTTTGGGTCACCAATGAGCAATAACAAGTGGAAACCTGTTTTTCATTGCTCTCTCGAGATTTTAATTATCCATAGTCATCGAGTCCTCATTGGTGATTTAAAAAATGAATATTATATTACACTTCCAAATGTCCTCGCCCTTGGTTGCCACTACAAAATACTGTGCCTCACACTGCGAGACCCCTTCAATATTATTTATATCTGTTTGAGACCTGTTGCCAAGTGGATCCCAGCAAGCTGCTACCATATAGACTGACCATCAATGCACACCTGCACTAACAGAAGTTGGAATGTGTGTACCAGAAATTGAGGCAGATGGAGCAGGAATTGACTAATAATAAGAATGCATTACTCCTTCTGTTGGGACACCTCGTGACCATAATATGCCAAAGTAACCCAGAACCCCACTTAACCTAACCATATCCCACCTTTGTCCATCTAAGCCACAAACCTCTGGTGATTGCGAGGTGTCGAGATGGAGCCTGAAGCCACCTTTAACCTTGGCAGCACTGAACCAGAGACTGAGATCCCCTTCCTGTAGTCAAGCCATCTGACCTGTGGTGGATGACCTGGCCCCACCAACACCAAGCTAGTCTGAGATAGACTCAGACACCCCTTCCTGGTGGTCGAGCCACATGTCTGATGGTGGCCGACTTGACCACAAGCCAGTCCAAGATGGACTCAGACGCCCCTTCCCTGTAGTCAAGCCACCGACCTATGGTGTTTGACCTGACTCCACCATCTTCATGCAGAACACCAGCTCCACCACGAGCCCTGAACCTTTCCCAAACTGACCCCAAGATGCCCAGATCCGGCAATATTAATTATATTTTAAAATTATTTTTAATTCAATTTTTTTGTGAATATTTCTTTAATAATTTTATATTTAATTTATTTTTATCATTTTTTTAAGATGCCTTTTTTTATTTTTTTATTTTCATAGAGAAAGAGGGATGATAGCCTTGGGGGGTGAGTCCAGCAACACTGAGGGCAAGGAAGCGGGATATTTACATTTTTGACATATTTACTTTTTTTTTTCTTAAGAAGAATTTGATTTTTTTCTTCCTGAGAAGCAAAAGACTTGGAGTTGCGGAGGGCTCAGGCCGCTGGCTGCGGCCTAAGCAGCCCCTTTTTTCGAATCGTGGACTTGGGTGGCTGGATGTCGAGGTAGGTTGGGGATAATCTGGGACTTTGGCATAATAGGCCTTTGTATAAAGCATATATATAGTTTTAAAACCTCCCTTTTAACCATATATATAGTTTTTTTAATACCTTTGATGAGTTCGAGAGCATTTCATATTTTTTTAGTATAATGGAAGAAAGTCATTGAAAAAAAACAATGATGATTTTAAATTTTACTATTTCCAGATCTCTACATGTCCATATATTAGGGCGCCAGTGGCTGCAGAAAACCAGACCACAAATTTATTCATCTATGGCACATGTAGAGACCTAAAGCTGTGCCGGCTAGCAATTATGTTGATGGGGAAATTAACCAATCAATTTTTTTTGGTTAGACAAATTTTTATTTCGACTAATAAAATCCTTCAATGTACAACATTTTTTTATTATATCAATTAATGAAATCACGCACATATATACGATTAGAAATATATATATATATATAAAAAAACTGTAGATAAGGTTAAAAGGGAGGAGTTTTAAACTTTATACAAAAGAAAAAAAAGGGCCTATCGTGCCAAAGTCCTATTATCCCCCAACCTACCTAGTCATCCAGCCACCCAGTGTCCATCATTCAAAAAAATGGGCAGCCAAGGCCGCAGTCAGCGGCCTCCGCCCTCCGCAACTCCAAGTCTTCTTTTTTTTTCTCAGAAAAAAAAATCTAGTTTTTGTTAATAAAAAGAAATGTAAAAATCCGAATGTCAATATCAAAATTGTCAATCTTCAAGAATGTAAATATCCCGCTTCCTTGTCCCAGTGTTGCTGAACTCACCCCCCAAGGCTATCATCACTTCTTTTTCTATGAAAATAAAAAATTAAAAAGGCATCTTTAAAAAATGATAAAAATAAATTAAATATAAAATTATTAAAGATATATTCACAAAAAAATAATAATAAAAATTATGAAAATATTGAATTAAAAAATGATTTTAAAAAATATTATTATTATTGTTGATTCTGGGCATCTTGGGGTCAGCTTGGGAAAGGTTCAGGGCTCGTGGTGGAGTCAGGTCAAGCACCATAGGTCAGTGGCTTGACTACAGGGAAGGGGCGTCTGGGTCCATCTTGGACTGGCTTGTGGTCAAGTCGGCCACCATCGGACATGTGGCTCGACCAACAGGAAGGGGTGTCTGAGTCCATCTCAGGCTATCCTGGTGTTGGTGGGGCCAGGTCATCCACCACAGGTCAGGTGACTTGATCACCAGGGAGGGGTGTCTGAGTCCATCTTGGACTATCCTGGTGTTGGTGGGGCCAGGTCATCCACCACAGGTCAGGTGACTTGACCACCAGGAAGGGGATCTCGGTCTCTGGCTCAGTGCTGCCAAGGCTAAAGGTGGCTTCAGGCTCCATCTCGACACCTCGCAATCACCAGAGGTTTGTGGCTTAGATGGACATAGGTGGGATATGGTTAGGTTAGGTGGGGTTCTGGGTTACTTTGGCACATTATGGTCACGAGGTGTCCCAACACCTTTTTTATCTTCTGTATATATATATGTGTGATTCTATTAAGTAATTTTTCTTTGTTTTAATAAATATACCTGATGTACATTGAAAGATTATTTTATTGGTCTAAATAAAAATTTGTTTAGCCAAAAAATGATTGGTTAATTTCCCCTTCAACATTAACTGCTAGCCGGCACAGCTTTAAGTCTCTACATGTGCCATAGATGAATAAATTTGTGGTCTGGTTTTCTGCAGCCACTGGCGCCCTAATATTTGGACATGTAGAGATCTGGAAATAGTTTATTTAATGACAACAACGATAAAATCATATAAAACCTCCCTATTTTAACAATGGCTCCCAAAGCGGGGTTTATGTTTATAATTTTCTTCTTCTATTAAAGTAAAAGTATAAAATCATCCCGATTCTAACAATGACGCCCAAAGCGGGGCTTCTTCTATTATATTAAAAACTTATAAAATCTCACGATTTTAACACTTCAAGACAATTTCATAGTTGGTCGCTGGTTCTTCAAGGAGATGGTTTGCCATCCATCACACATTCCAGATCTTGTGCCAATTGATTAGCACCTACCTTGTCCCATCTCTAGACAACCATCTTCGTGGGAAATCCTTCATAAATAAGGAAGAATTGGGACATGCATTCCCAGACACACTTCTTCGTCTCGAAATCTACTCAATTTGATATCTGGGACATTGCCAAGCTAAAAGAACTTGGCAAAAGGCATCAGATGCAGATATAATTTACTTTGGTCAATAAAAATTATTAACATTGAATGTTTAGCTTTTTATCTCGAAAATACAAAAAGGTAAGTATTGGTTACCATATAAGATCCCCATTTTGTTCTATCTGAGAATCTACTGAGCATTTGTTTTGAATTTGAAAATATATTATTGAGAAATTTTTGCATAACTTTTCAGATGTAAGAAAGACCTACATAAGGATCCACACAACAGGATCATTTGTGTGTGTGAACCCTATCAAAAATAAATTTATTATAAATGATTGTATAATAGATTATACAACCCTTTTTTTATTCAACAGATTATAATTCAACACCTATCATTATTTCAATCAATTTTCTTGAAAAAGACATGGCCCACCTGTGCTGTGTGAGCAGAAGAGCTTAAATTGACTTGTTCCATATGTAAATACCTGTTTTCTTTCCTCTTTTCGCTCTCCACTTCTCCCATCCATATTTCCAAATTTTTTTTATTTTTATTCTTCTTATTTTTTATTCTTTCTTATAATCTGTATATATTTACAATATGTATATAATCTTTCTCCATTTTTTATTTCCCACTTTCATAGGTTTCTCTGTCTTGTAACCCCAAGGAGAATCCTCTGTAAGACCTGTGTGTCTTAATAAAGGCTTTTGTGTGTGTGTGTATTTCAAATCAATTTTAAATCAAACAAATTACCAACTTTATTCTAAGGAACTATATATTCATAAGAAGGAACACGCGCGCGGTGTTCCCGTGGGTGATGAATTAAAAATTTAGGACTTTATTGGTATTAAATGTATAAAATATTTTTCAGGGATTAAAATAAGAAAGTGTAAAACACTCTTCAAAATAATGAGATAATTAAAAACATATTTATAAATTCACACACACACACACACACAAAAGCCTTTATTAAGACACACAGGTCTTACAGAGGATTCTCCTTGGGGTTACAAAACGGAGAAACCTATGAAAGTGGGAAATAAAAAATGGAGAAAGATTATATACATTTGGTAAATATATACAGATTATAAGAAAGAATAAAAAAATAAGAAGAATAAAAAAAATCAAAAAAAGAAAAAAAAAAATTTGGAAATATGGATGGGAGAAGTGGAGAGCGAAAAGAGGAAAGAAAACAGGTATTTACATATGGAACAAGACAATTTAAGCTCTCACACAGCACAGGTGGGCCATGTATTTTTTAAGAAATCTTTAAGAGATATACCAGGAAAATCCGCGTGTTCAGGGTTGTAAGGTAAACACCGTTTTATCAGTGTGGGGGTTAACTTATGTATCTGCCTAAACAAATAATTGGATGTTGGTTCTGTCTTTCTCATCAAACAGAAATTTTTGGTATGTTTGAATGTTCGGTTAAGTCTTTCTTTTTTACAGCATTTTTATGGAAGTTATATAGATTTAGAGCTACTGAACTATTGTCTATAAAGTTGGATAATAAAGAATATAATGTGAAGTGTGTATGGCCTATCTTAGAGAAGAGTATTTTTCTTTCCGTGTCAAGAATATTTATAAATTCTAAAATATGTATTTTAAAAGTTTAAATGCTAAACATGAGTCTAAAAAAATCATTGTTTTTTTTACCAGTACAGTATATTAAAAAAAAAAAATTATCGTTCTTTTATTCTTTTATAAGTCAGCATTGTGTGCGCATTGTTAACTTTTTGATTTCTGAAAAAAGTTTTAAATTCGAACTAGCTTTTCCTTAATGTTTTCGAAAAATAATATTGGTCATTGGATCAAAATTCGTCTTTTAAAAATTTTACTCAAACTATTTTGTTTTTCCTATCATCATAAACATAAATAAACTAAATACAAGGTTTACCGTCTTTTGTCGAAATGCCAAAGTTGAATATGTAGGAAGCCTGTGTTTTTGGCATTTAAAGGTAATAAAATTTAATTTGTATATATAATATCATTTTAAAATGGATTCAAAGAACAAAGATGATTCGAAAAGTTCTGAGTCATGTCGAATCAAACAGATTGGTGCAGAAGAAACCTCGGCAAGAATTATTTCTATTATTTTATTTCTCCTATCGTTTATTGTGTTAGGTCTACCATTATGGTGGCAGACAACAAGTGTTTATAGAGTACCTTTACCATATAACCAAATAAAGAATTTAACATCACTTAAAATGAAACATTACATTCCCATTACAATTATCTTAGCAGATTTTTCAATTAAAGATTCACTACTATGGAATGACCTGATAAAAAAGAAGCATCTTGTCCAAACAAATTTTTGGCAAATACAATATTCTTGGAATATAAGATATGCATCTGAAGATGAAGAACATAAATTGATTTTAAATGAAGATTTAAAAGAATATAATGGACAACCTGGTCATTTTCAAATCTACGTAAAACCATACGAGACTGATTCACCATCAAATGCTATTTTTAAGTCATTTCAGCGAAGTGCAATACTTTATAACAAAAGTGGAATGACTGATCTTGTAGAAGAAATTATATGGCTTACTTCAAGTGTGATTTTAAAAGAAGAACGTTTAAAGAACCTTTATATTCCACCAACTGTCAGAAAACCTCCAGATATTGAACGAATGAGATCACTTGATGCAACTACATCAATTGATATTGCATTTAGCCTTGTAAATCCTGAACCACATCACTTAAAAGTCTATTGGGATATTAAACAAGCTATTGAAGAATATGTAAAACCATTTTTAAGTAAACTATCAAAATATATTAAATTTGATATCAAAAGTCAAATGATTTATATGACCCGATTAAATGTGGAAAGTACATACAATGCAACAGCTAAATGTAATGTATGGACACGTGCACAATTACCTCATGTGATTAATCCAATTGAAGGTAAACTTGGTTCACATATTACAACTAACCCAACATTAAACTTTATTATTTACATACCTCCACTTGCCCAAACCCCACTTTACATATACAATGATGATGGTACACCATTAGAAACCAATGCATTTTTATCTCCACAATGGGGTGGTGTACATATTGCAAATGCAGATGGCCCAATTTTCAAAGTTAACATGCAAAAAGCAATGGGTGTATTTTTATCTCAATTACGATTACTTTTAGGTATTCCATTTCCAGAAATCCCATATGATAAACCAGATTTCAAATTCAAAAATTGGGAAATGGATTATTTCATTCGACATAATACTCAACAACAAATTGCTCAAGCGGCCTCATCATTAATCTCATTAGGTAATCTCCTGGATACAATACAGAATATAGTAATCACTGATGAGATTGGAGATAAAATCTACAAATCTGTGGAAGGACTTGAAACCAGTCTTCAACTTCTAGAACAAGGCTATTTGGAAGAAGCATTTACAATTTCCCAAATTGCTTTCATTAATTCTGAAGAAGCATTCTTCAATCCATCCTTATTGGCTCTTCTGTATTTCCCGGACAATGAGAAATACGCTATCTATGTACCTCTCTTCTTCCCTATCACCATCCCCATGCTTCTGTCCCTGAGATCTCTATGGAGACATTTCAAGAAACAACAAGAGTAGACACTGTTATATAAGTAAGTCAATGTTTGTTTGAACTATAATCATAATAATAAAAGTCAGAATTCTCCCCTATTTTCATCTTCTCTTCCTACATCATCAAACACACAATCAATACAGTTAAACCTGTCGCCCCCTCTTGGGACTCACCAAAATAGGGTGCTATAGAGAGGGGGTGCTATAGACAGGTCACTTTTAATTGATAAGGCACAATTTGGATTATTAAAATATACAAGTATCATAATCAACAATCAATCAACAATTATGTTGCTTTTGTGAATGGAATAAAAATACCCAAATATGGCCATTTTTTATAAGCATTTGACAGGTTCTGGGCAAAAATAGTTGTCAGAAAATGATTATGACAATATTGCTGTATCATATTTGATTATCAGATACAAAATTATATCCGGAAAAATTCCAAAAAGCAGAGACCACGGGTGAAGCCAGTTCATTTTTAGTATGTGCAGGAACAAAATTCTAACAGAAAAACATTCATTCGAGCAGAAGACACAAAGCCAGATCATCTCTTTATAAAAATATCGCTTCTCAGACACAAAGTTTGGAGCGGGACGTTTTACAAGAATGACATCCACGGCGCCAATTTATAATTGTAACGAATAGTATTTGAATAAAAGCATTTAATCGGCTAGTAGATTATAAACACAAGGTAATAAGACCAAATCCAAATAAATAGTGTGTGATGTTTCGGTAACAGCGTTGTTACCATCTTCAGACAAAAGTACTGAATGAGAATATAAATGCTGTGGTAAAATTTCTCATCCAGTACTTTTGTCTGAAGATGGTAACAATGCTGTTACCGAAACGTCACACACTATTTATTTATTTGGATTTGGTCTTATTACCTTGTGTTTAGGTCACTTTTAATGTAAATCGCATTGTACTACGTATTTAAAATCGGGCGCTATAGAGAGGAAGGCGCTATTTAGAGGGGGCACTATAGATAGGTTTAACTGTACCTTTATTCTACAACAAAAACACACAGCTTTATTAACCCTTAACTGGACGGGTGAATTTTTCTTACGTAACTGGATGGGTTAGGTAGATTCAACCCACCTATGTAACTTTATGAAATAAACGCTAAATAATGATTGAAATCAATATTCAAAAATAATTGATACAAATCTCAAAATACAGATTTTGACTTATAAAAATTCTAAATATAATCTATTTATAGTTTACACAAATTTTAAGAAATATTTTTTTTGCAAACACTTAGTTGAAATACAGAGCAAAGGGTTTTTATTTTTTACCACATTTTTTGATGGACATTTGTAGCACCTTTTTGGAGTATCAGATTCTTGTGTCATTGTAGATTCCCTTGATGTACATGAACCATCATTCTTCTTGAATTGTTGTCTGTAATTCCAGCTGGAGAGAATTGAGATTCCAACTAATTTTTATTAGTTTTTTATATTATATTAACAATATAGAGGGTGTCTCTTGGTGGAAGGATGGTCTAAATTGTTGATTTTTGACTGCTACGACCCGGGATCAAATCCTGCATTGGGCACTTTTTTCTAATATATAAAAAAAAGTTCCAATGGTTCCCCAAATCTTGCAAAAGTCCTACCCTACCAGCGAGTGGCAAGTAACTGCTTTTCACATATGTAGACATGTGGTGCACTTACAGTAAAAGCAGTCACCAACTTATTCCCACCATGATTATCATGGCCTGTACCCACACGTAAAATATTATCATTAAGAAAAAGGCATCTCCTTATCGTGCAACTGAAATGAAATGAGGGCTAACAGCCCGAAACGCATCCGTGGTTAGCTTCTCTTGATTAATCAAGAATGGGGTATTTGGCCAATTCTGGAATAATTAAAAATCAACGAGAATAGTTGATATTTATTCCGATAGATGGCGCAAGCCCTCAGCAACTTTCAGTTGCATGACAAGGAGATGGTTTTTTTTCTTAATTTATGCACCTTATCCCAGTACAATATCACATTTGTACTATTTTTTCACAATATTATCATTATTGTCAATGTGTTTATCATCATTGTTATATGTAAATATGATACATTAGCAAACCATCTGTTATAAGAAATTCAAATTATTTTTGACGTCTGTTTCTTTTTATTAAATAATTTTCTACTTTTCTTACTGCAATCATAAAATAATGCTGAAAACTAGTGAAAACGCTGGGAGGGTTCGCCACTAATGAGCCAGGCTCTCCCATAATTTTGCAGTAAGGACAGTAGAATACTATATATATATATATTTTTTTTTTTGACGTGTATGTTTCTTTTTGAATAGAATCATTTTCTTCTGTCCTCACTGCAATGATAAAATAATGCGACAATATGACCCAGAATAAGTATATTGCTACGGCGTTTTATGGTTTCCACAAGTCCATATCTCAGAAGAAGGCCAAGTGACACTCACTCCTCACTTTCTTACTGCTACTCTTTTTGTGTTGTTTTTCTTGCTTCCCTCTTTCTCTTTCTTTTTTTTCTTTTTCTTCTGTATATATCGTTATTTCCTTTGTCTCACTGCTTTGTTCTTATGCATACCTCTGGTGAATCCTGTATAGGGTCAGTGACCCTAAATAAAGGATTTTTGTTGTTTTTGTTGATAAAATAATGCTGAAAACTGGTAAAACTTACTGGGAGGGTTCATCACTGATGAGTCAGGCTCTCCCATTATTTTATCATTGCAGTAAGGATAGTAGAAAATTATTTTATTTTAAAAAGAAACATAGGCATCAAAAATAGTTTGAATTTCTCTTTATAATCTGTGCTGAGTGTGTTCACACTCCTTCTTAAACAACTGACAGAATTTGACCTCTATATATATATATAGGTAAAACCTTGCTAAAAGAAACCCAGTCGTATTTTCGACATATGTTGTTGTTGTTGTTTCTTATCCCCGTGTATAAAGATTACACGAATTCCATGAGTTCATGCTCCTCAAGCTGTTTTATGATGAGCAGCGGCTTCTCCCAAAGGTCCTGTTTAGTGCATCTAATTCAAGACATATGTATATACAGTAGAACCTCCCTTTAGAGGACACCTCTCCACTAGCTCACTAAAAAACCTGGGTTCAGCTGGCCCGGCTGATAGTACCCTGTAAGGGCTCCTAATCCAGGGATACAGGATGAGCAGTGTTGTACTCCATGTTAGGAGCGGCTGCACATGACGTCTGTTCCTCATGTCAGAGACGGCCATTTCTTTTGGAGCTAAGTCGGCATGCCACTGAGTAGTGCTCCCAGTCTTAATTTATCTAATTAAGATTTATCTTTAATCTAATTTCATTTACAAAATTACCATATTTACTATTTAGCAACTCTCCAGTAAGAGGACACCTCTCCCTAAAGGACAGTTTGGTTCTGCAATTAGGTGTCCTTTACAAGGAGGTTCTACTGTATATGAATTCTACTGTCCTATAAGCTTATGTCCATAGTTTTCTTGAAAATCATTTCTAAGATTCCACTTTCAGTGCTGCGTATATAATCAGAATCATCCAATACAATATTAGAGCCATAAGAAGAGGTCTGGTAGATTGAATTGGCGAAACTGCTGGGAAGGTTCACCAATGATGAGCCAAGCCCTCCCAATATTTTCTCATTACAGTAAGGACAGTAGAAGTTTGTATGGTATATAAAAGAAACATTCGTATTCAAATCCTTTCACTTTATATTGTCGAGAATGTTAAATTAACATAGTTATTTGATAAGCTGGAGGTCAGGATGTTAAAACATGGTCAAATTATCGCAAGTGTCGAATCAATGAGGTTATACTGTAGTTGTTACTGTCTGTTGACTTTTTTTTTTTTTTTCCATTCAATATTTTGTCTGATGATGGTAACAATGGTGTTACCAAAATGTCACACCCTATTAATTTAGATTTGGTCTTATTACATTGTGTTTCGGGGGGCAAAGACTGTCATGCAGTGCCCCCTGGATAGCCAACCAATTACAGCAGCTCCCCATCATGGAGACTTATGGACATTGTGTTTCTAATCTATGATCTAAATTATACCTTATATTTACAATATACTCTTTAACTCAAAAGACCATTATGATAAGGTACAATTTGTATTCTAGATTATAAACACAAGGTAATAAGACCATATCCAAATAAATAAATAGTGTGTGACGTTTCAGTACCAGCCTTGTTATTACAACAACAACAAAAAGCCTTTATTTAGGGTCACTAACCCTATACAGGATTCACCAGAGGTATGCATAAGAACAAAGCAGTGAGACAAAGGAAATAACGATATATACAGAAGAAAGAGAAAGAGGGAAGCAAGAAAAACAACACAAAAAGAGTAGCAGTAAGAAAGTGAGGAGTGAGTGTACAGCCTTGTTATTATTAACAGCGTATTTGGTCTTATTACCTTGTGTCAACTGACCATTATGTGTGAGGGACCAACCACTCTTCTGAGAGATTTTGTTAAAACCCAAATCACTTGACCTGATCCAATCTAACCTCCAATGAGAGACCACCTCCAGGAGATATCAGGAATGTTTTTAATGATATCTCACAGAAGGTTCTATTGTGTTTCATTTATACACAGTAAAACCTCTCTCCCCTCTGTAGAGCTGACTGCTACAGGGCATGTCCTCAGGTTGGGGATAGGGGAACAACCTTCAGATATGATGTACAGCTGAGAAACAAGCAGAATAACTCTGACGAATAAGTAGTCACAGACCAACAGCAGCATTGTTAGAAGAGGAGTAGACCTCATTAAAAATCCTGAGTTCAACTGACCTTGTTGATAGACCTCAGCAAGGATCCCTCTCCAGGGATACAGAGAAGCTGCGTCTGTACTCATGTTAGAGTCGGAAGTAAAGGCTTCCATGTTAGGAATGGCCTCAAATTACAGGCAAAGTCAGACTTTCACTAAAGTGTGCCTGAATCATGGTGCCATGGTCAATGAAAGCTGCACCCCTACACCCCCATTCCATGAGATCACATTTTGATTTGCAGCTCGAGGAGCATGGACTCATGGAATTCCTGTAATATATATACAAGGGAATAATAAACAACAGAACCTCTCTCTAAAGGACACTCTAATTGCAGAACCAAAGTATCCTTTAGAGGGAGGTGTCTTTTTACTGGAAAACAGATAATTGGTAAAAATGGTAAGTTTGGTGATGAGAAAACTTTGTAAAGATGTGTTCTCTAGAAAAACTCATGGAGGTTCTACTGTAGTTTGTATATTTACATTTTACTTCACACGTCACCCACTAAACTCCGCCTTTGCCGGTCCCAAGCCCGGATAAAAAAGGAGGAGGGAGAGCAGTAACAAGCTCACTAAAAAACCTGGGCTCAGCTGGCCCGGCTGATAGTACCCTGTAAGGGCTCCTGCTCCAGGGATACAGGATGTTTGTACTCCATGTTAGGAGCAGCTGCACATGGCGTCTGTTCCTCATGTCAGAGGCGGCCATTTCTTTGGGAGCTAAGTCGTCCTGCCACTGAGTAGTGCTCCCAGTCTTAATGACAAAGGCAGATGCATTCTACTTCACCCAGTCATGATGGTTGTCAAATCTCAAGCTCTACAAGCTTGATACTCTAATATGATTGAGTGGAGATAAGAAAGAAGAAGAAGAAGACTTCACACACCAACAATTTCTGACACAGCAAATTTTACACCATTTCTACAAGGTAATAAGACCAAATAAATTAATAGTGTATGATGTTTCAGTAAAAGCGTTGTTACCATCATCAGACAAAAGAATAATTTCATATATTTGTCTGATGATGGTAACAACGCTGTTAAATTAATTTATTTGAATTAGGTCTTATTTTCTTTTAGCTATAATCTAAATTGTGCTTTATCACAATTTCATATGATGCATTAGTCCGCCCTCATCTGTTATAAGAAATCTATTTTTGACCTGTATATGTTTCTTTTTAAATCAATTTTCTACTGCAATGATGAAACAATGAGAGGGCCTGGCTCATCAATAGTGAACCCTCCCAGCAGTTTTGCCAGTTTAATCTACCATACCACCAGACCCTCCCAATAATTTAGCATTTCAGTAGAGACAGTAGGAAATAGATTTATTTTAAAAAAGAAACATACGCATCAAAAAATAGTTTCAAATTTTTATCATTTCAAATTATCCCCAAAACATCTGTATGAAATACAAAGTAATAAGACCTAAATAATTTAATAGTGTGTGACGTTTCGGTAACAGCAGACTATTAGTTAACAAAAAAAAAACAACAAAAAAGTCGGTGGACGAGTGGGTAACACCCTCGATTCCTGACAGTCATGAACCGGGATTGAATCCTGCGTTTAAATTTTGTTTAATATGTGAATAACCTTCACATATTATTCACTGTTTCAATTATCATGAACTAGGTTGCTCTTGTTGAGCGGTACCTATTAATATGATTTTGAACCGAACTGAGACTAATAGTCATTTATTCTTTTGTCTGATGATGATAACAATGCTGTTACCGAAACGTCCATGTAGACATCATGGAGAAGGAAAGAGGGGTGCTGTTGGTCTGAAGACCTGGAAGTACCGCTCAGTGTGACTTTGGTCTCCTGACCTGTAGACTATGGAGAACAGACAATTGATACATTAGCCGGGTGTGTAGCACAGGGTGGCCCTACCAGGAGTTAAACTCCCAACGTCCTGTGCTACCTGTTTACATCCTCCCACCACTTTGAGGATGTAGGATAGGATTTTGGGAGGGAAATATGCTTAATTACGATGTACTAGTGCGCCATCTGTTATGAAAATTTGAAACTATTTTAGACGCATATAAGATTCTTTTTAAAATTAAACAATTTCTATCATGGTAGATTAAACTGGCGAAACCGCTCGGAGGGTTCACCACTGATGAGCCAGGCCCTCCCATTAATTTTTCCATTGCAGTAAGGGCAGTAGAAATTGTTTAATTTCAAAAAGAAAAAAAGAACTGGAGTTCAGCGGTGGGGCGGAGTATGGAGATGCCGGTTATGTAAATTTCTCTTTTTTGCTTATTCAGCCAGAATATTTACATACTTGTAAATATAATTGTGTATATAAGGATGTGAAAGTTGAATAAAAGTGTGTCAGTAACAATTGGGTGTTGGTGAATTATTAGTGTCATCAGGGTTTCTGGTGTTGTGGGCACTTTTAAAGAAGCAAATAGGCTTCAATACGGTTGGAGACCAGAATAAGTCTGGCAAAAAGATACAGTCAAGCTCTGCCACAACTATTTCGATAAGGCCAGACATCCAGGATGCGGCAAGCTTTCCGAGCTTTGTAAGTGAGGCAGTGATCGCATCCGAAACAGCATCTAAAATAGTTTTGAATTTTCACGAAATACATTATTAATTTATTTGGATTAGGTCTTCTTGTAGCTATAATCCAAATTGTGCTTTATCAGCTCTAAGAAATATGTGATTCTAAAATTGTTGGTAGCCGATATGTAAATACATGTAGTATAGAGCTCTGTGTGTGAATATATATTTATACAAAGAGAGCAGCCAACAGGAATGCTCAAGAAGTACTGTTGGGTCATGTTACATTTCCCATGAAATAGGACACCAGATGGCTGTTCTTAAATTCTATGCTGAAACCTGACCATAGTCCTATAGTGGAGACGCTTAAAGTGTTTTTCTACGTCATGTCTGGGACATCTCTTCGCATCCCGGTGTCACCCGAGTCCGATCCCTATCAACGCTACAATAAAAATAAGTACTGTTTTGTTTTTATTTAACCAATCGCGTGTTTCATTTACCTCCTTGTTGTTGTTGGTGTTGTACTCTTGAGTGTACGCTTTTCTGTGTATTAAGTTACATTTACTTTAGGCCCTGGTATATTCCATTTTTGTGTGGTAACCCGTAAAAGTTAGTCTTTGTCATATGACAGACATCCAATGTTGCTCACCTGGTAGCAGAGTTGGGCAAAATGTAATCAGGATTTCATTTCCTATAATTACAAGTAATCATGATAAAACACAATTTGGATTATTCTATATACAGTTACGAACGTCATTCTTAATCAGTCATCTCTGTCACCGTTTGCTTTTTTTTTTGGAATAGCGCCCTCCTATTGGTTGGCTACGGTCACACAAAAGTCGCGATACTTTTTGAACACACCTCGTATATTTCAGAGTTATTGTCTGAATCCCGATATACCTGCTAAAAGGTACAACTTCCTTGAGTTTTGTCCATGAGTGTATATTTCAGAGTTTTTGTCTGAATCCCGATATACCTGCTAAAAGGTACAACTTCCTTGAGTTTTGTCCATGAGTGGATATATAGTTAGATACCGCTATGATAAAAGCACAATTTGGATGGTGGTGTCTTGTCCAAAAAATTCAGGGTCCTCGTAGCATATTTCCCACTGGTTCCCTAGACTGCAGGCTCCAGGGCATCCACAATTTGGAATATAGATACAAGAAAATAGACCTAATCCAAATAAATAAATAGCGTGTGACATTTAGGCAACAACGATGTTATCATCATTTGACAAAGAATTTTTTTTTTTTCATCTAAAAAAAATTTTTTTTTTTATTCTTTTGTTAGATGATGGTAATAATGCTATTACTGAAATTTCATATACTATTAATTTATTTGGATTAGGTTTATTTTCTTGTAATTATTAAACACCACTAATATGAACCTGGGTTATAGCGAACCTTACTTTATAATGAACCTAAGGTAATCCATAATTCCATTGAAAATAGCATTGCCATAAGAACTTCTAATTTTTGTTGTTTTCTTATCCCCTTGTGTAAAGATAACACGAATTCCATGAGTCCATTCTCCTCTAGCTGTTTTATGATAAGCATCTGCCTCCCAAAGGTTCTGTTCAGAGTATCTAATGCAAGCCAAAATGTGTTCTGGGGCCAAGCTACATTTTGGGCAAGTTGGATAGATTTTGTTGTTATTTACTTCAATGGCTTGAGATGGCCTGTTCTTGTTAGTGTTGTTTGGTTCTGTCTGAGGCTCAGAGCTCCTCCTGGGTCCACTCCATTGTACCAGCTGTGCTTAGGCTTCAATATTACACAAATTCCATGAGTTCATGCTCCTCGAGCTGTTTGATGATAAGCAGCAGCCTCTCCCAAAGGTCCTGTTTAGTGCATCTAATGCAAGCCAAAATGTGTTCAGGAGCTACAGGTGCCAAGCTACATTTTGGGCAAGTGGGGTAGATTTTTTTTTAATATACTTGTAATTTTTAAAATAACGAACTACCCCTATAACAAACTCAATTTTAAGTCCCAAAATGATAAATTATATTTAAAGTACTAGGCTTATAACATGTTATATAACAAATTGTAATTAATACTTTTTAAAAAACAAAATTTTGAGGCTGTTTCAAAACAATAAATTTAGCCGCATTGTTTGTTTACATTCTATATATTTTTACACATTATACTCTCTCTGTTTATTAAATTAAATATGTATGCATTTTTCAAATTTGAAATTGCAAATGGATTCCAAAATGCTTCTAAAAGGGTAATTCTAACACTAACAGTCGCAGTAAAGGTTGGGATTGATTCCTCTTTGTAGCAATTTTTATCACATAACTTTTGCAAAAATACAAATGGCTTCCAATATAGTGAAAAAAAGCAAATAATGGTATTCTAAAAAAAGGCATTACAAGAAAAAAAGCAATTATCAAAATGAAACAACCCAGGTAAAATTTCAGAACATGTTAATATAAGAAAATATAATTTTTCTATTATGATAAATACATTTTCTTATTTTAACATGTTCTGAAATTTTACCTGTTGTTTCACTTTGAAAAACTCTGATAATTGCTTTTTTTCTAGTAATGCCTTTTTTTAGAATGCCACCATTTGCTTTTTTTTTTCATTATATTGGAAGCCATTTGCAAATGTTATGTAATAAAAATTGCTACAAAGAGGAATCAACACAAACTTTTACCGCAACTGTACATGTTAGAATTAACCTTTTAGAAGCATCTAGAGAGAGCTAGTTTGACCTAAACTAAAAAAAAAATAAAAAATCCAAATAAGTGGGTCCTTGATGCAACAAAATAATTTTTTATGCCATGAATTATGATTTTAAAGCCAGCAATGGTTTATAACTTGTTAAAACAAAATCTAGACTTCAGAAGAATTTGTAGGAAACTTGGAAGAAAAATAGTCAACTTTAGAGAGGCAATGCTTGAAGCAACAAGATATTAGAAACATTTTTTCAATTATATAAATTTGAGTCAAAAGGCAATCCATTAATTAAGATTATATAAAAGGGCGTACCTGGATCTGTAAAGAAAAAAATTGTTTTTTTCTTTACAGATCCAGGTACGCTTTTTTATAATTATATAAATGTTTTAAAATTATCTTTTAACGTGTAATTAATAAAGACATGGGTATATACATGTTAATCACACACATAAGCCTTTATTATGACACTTAGTCTTATACAGACAATTCTCCTGTGAGAAAAAATTGAATCCTCGCTCAGAAAAGTGAAAAAGATGAAATGAAAAAAAGGTTAAAGATTTTAAATTAGACATAGTTATATGTTAATCATAAAAAGAACCTATCATCAAATGACTCTTTTATTAAGCAGCATTAATATAAAGAAGGAGGTCAACATGAATTAAAACAAAGTGACCATTATTAAGAGCATAGGAAGGATTATATAATCTGAAAATTCCTTAAAACAAAAATAGGGGGGGGGGGGGGGGGGCAAAGGTGGCGTGGTCGTAGCCAACCAATAGGAGGGCGCCATTCCAAAAAAAAAGCAACCGGTGACAGAGATGACTGATTAAGAGATGAAGAATGATGCTCGTAACGGTATATAGAATAATTCAAATTATGCCTTATCACAACGCTTACTGAAATCCGTATAAAATGAAATTCAAACCAAGTATATATTTAAGATACAAAATCTCAAATTGGGAACAAACTGCCAGAATTTGGTTTAGATTTTGGCCTAGAGAATTAGCCAAAACCCTTTCTTGAATCTCACCGAAAAAAAAAAGCTAACCATATATGGCTGTTAGCATTTATCCAGCATAGTGAAGATCTACCAAAGCCATCTTCTACTTTTTAATTCCTGAAATTGGAATTGAAAGACAAACACATACAAAATTAGTAAGAAAAAATAATCCCAACTAATGTATTCAAATTAGCAGAGAAACAAACCATATTTTTATTATTAATATAGATGATAAAGCACAATTTGGATTAAAGATTATAATAAAAGAAAATAATCCAATTGGATTAGGTCTCTTTTTTTTTATTATTAATATAGAGTAATTGGGTGCGTTTCCTGTTGATGGGAACATGTGAGGCACACAAAGATACAAAATTAAAGAAATAGAAACAATAGCCAAAACAAAAATAAACAAGAACTGGAGGATCCCACCTAAGCACAGTTGGTACAGTGGAGTGGACCCAGGAGGATCTCTGAACCTCAGAAATCAAAGCATCAAACAACACTAACAAGATTTAGAACAGGCCATCTCAAGCCATTGAAGATAGAAAATAATAACAAAATTTATCCCGCTTGCCCAAAATGTAGTTTGGTACCTGCAGCTCCAGAACACATTTTGGCTTGCATTAGATGCACTAAACAGGACCTTTGGGAGAGGCCGCTGCTCATTATAAAACAGCTCGAGGAGCATGAACTCATGTAATCTTTACACAAGGGATAAGAAACAACAAGATACAAAAGGCTTGCACCATCAGCAAATTTCATTTGCACGATAGGAAGATGCCTTTTTCTTAATTTATTAACCTTATCTCAGCACAATTTCACTGTTATTTCACATATACAACTTTGCCTGTTAACATTTAGCTGGACTTAGTAGGACAGCCTTCATGGTGGCTCTACCAGGAATACTTCAGACATACTTTACCTGTCTCACTCGGGATCACCACTTCACAGCTGAGGCAGTTAACAGGAATTGTTTTAAACCAAATATGGTATTTTTCTGTATAGTAAAGTGTTGTATAAACCCAATTTGAAAAAACAAAAAAGCTTAAATAATCCCAAAAATTTTATTGAAGTCATTTTAGAAGGAGTCTTGGGAGAGAGGTTCCAAATAATATTGACAAAGTATGCTGAAACACCTTGGAAAAAGATTATTTGCACCTTAACATAACCTGCAAAATATCGCCCCAGTCTTTTCTGGCAGTGAGTGCATTCATCACATTAGATTTTTAAAATGCTGAAAACTTTTTTACCTTGGCACAAGTCACTCAACAGTAGAATGTCTAGGGATATTTTTTTAGGTAATCCTAACTATGAAAATCATTTGATAATAAATTGTTCAGTGTAAATATTCTTTAAGACTAAAATTATTTACCTTTTGTCCGAAACATTGTTAGAAAGCCTCATCATAATGTAGGTTTTTCTTATATAAAATGGTACCTGAACATTAGCCTGTTCTACAATATATCTAGACAACTGGCACTTCAAAGCTTAAGTTCAACATATCTCCTTCAACTTTTTTTTTCTTATTTCTGAGTAAGGATTCAGTTTCTTCCCCTGCTTCTTATTTCTTTTTAGATTCATTTCTAACAGTAGAATCATCTGACGTAATGTCTTAATAAAGGCTTGTGTGTATTAAAGTTTGACCTTGATAAAATAAAAAATGTAATGTGTAAAACTTATTATCACTGTATAATAATTAACATATTTTCTCTATTCTCTTAGTATATTTGATAACACTCACAATGCCAAGAAAAAGAACAAACTGTACAATACACCATCTACAGGACCAAAGAGACCTCACCAGACCACTTCTTGGAATGTATGGGATCCTCAAGACAAGACCTGTATTCCAACCCTACCAAGATTGTGAATTTGATCAATGAATATAGGCTCCATGACCTTGTATAATTATATAATGGGATAATGTTAAAAAATAAGAAGAAAAAACTGTAGAGCATGTTAAATTCCCAGAATATCAATTACTAAGATTCCAGACGGCTACACTTCTTGGACTGTCCTCATTCAATGACACTGTCCTATTGAATCTACCAAGAAACAAACCGGCCACTTGGTGAACTGGTTCACTAAGGCCACCAAGACAGACTTCTAAACTGCAGGACAGCCTGGATATCTATGGATACGCTCCAGAAGTGTGGGTTACCTAGTATAATTATAGTAATTTTTACCTTATCTAGGTATCATATCAAAGCAGTCACCTACTTCTAACCACCATGATTATCATGGCCTGTACCACAGGTAATAGGGATAAGCAAAAAAAAAAACATATCAAAGCTAATAAAGAAGAATGGACTTATAGACATGTAGTCATATTACCACATACAAAAGGAAAAAAGTTATGGTTTCCTTAGTTTGGTATAGGATATACCGTAGAACCTCCATGACACTGACACTAGTGGACACCTCTCTACAAAGGACAGTTTTTATTTGCAAAATTACCATTTTAAACTATTTAGCGACACTCCAGTAAGAGAACCTCTCCCTAAAGGACACTTTGGCTCTGAAATTAGGTGTGCTTTACAGGTAGGTACCGTAATATTTTTGCTTGTTGCAACTTCATAAATTAAAGTCAGTTTTATAGGTTTATTCTTTAAATGTTCAGTCGTACACAAGACAATGCTACAATTGTTTTAAATAAAAATTGGCATATTACCAAAAAGGATATTAAGATACGTGCTAACAAAAAAAACTTTGGGAAATCAAATCATTCTAAAGTTGTTTTAAAAATATTGACCAAAAAATGATGCTTGAAAATTGTTCATAAAGATTAAAAAAAATTATTTTGAATAATTTCTTTTTATCTTTATTTTTGGCATAGGCACAAGATCAGAATTATGTAATAGTGGGAAAAATACTAAACTACTACCATCTATTCAAGAATAAGCCACCACTTTACTAAACTAGACCACTGCATGAATCTAGAAAAACCATTAGTTAAATGAATTTAGCTTTGTTCAGTACCCAAATCAATTGAAACAAAACCTGGTTATAAAAAGCTCTCTAGAGGCTTGATACAAAACCTGTGGCAAACTTTGCATTTATATAATAAAATCCAACCTTTCCACCTATTTCTGTCCAATTTCAATACCAAATTTTTTTTTTGCCAAATTTGAATCACACAAAAAGGCCTAAAAAGCCACTCTTGCATATTCAAAGTCTTTCATACCAATTTATAATCGTCATAGCAATCTAGCTTTGTTACATTAACCTAAAAGTTTTGAAACAAAGACAACACAAATCACACAAAAAAAAGGCCTAAAAAAGCTATTCTTGCTTATTCAGTCTTTCATACCAATTGATAATCGCAATAGCACTAACTTTTGTTACAGTAAGCTCACCAAATTATAATAGTCATAAAGTTTTGTAACATTAACCTTTGAAGCAAAGACAACAGAGGAAGGAAAGTAGCAACAGACGCTCTCTCCCCAAAAGGCTAAACCCTCAACACCACATCCTGGGGTTCTAAACAAACCAAACAATCTAAGCTCTATTCATTATAAGAGAACCTAGTTTGAAAGGAAAAAAGTACATTTGAGGCGGCACCTACTCTTACTGCTTAAGACTTAAGTGTGAAATGGTATGGAGCAGCAGTAAGGAAGGGATGCTGCCTCAAATGTAAGATGTGTGGTGTGTAGCTTAGCCTCAGGGAAGGGTGCCCTGAGTTGCCACCCCCTCACCACGTTGAGGTGTACACATTGAGGGGGGATTGACAGACCAATATAACACTGGGGGATGTGAAATACTGAGGTTTCCACTTTTATTGAGGACTTTATTCGTTCTCCTCTGAGGACTCCTCCTCATCATTGTTGATCTGGAAGTAACGGAGGTCGTAGCTGTCCTTGGCGTTGGCCACCACACGGAGCCAGTCCCTCAGGTTGTTCTTCCTCAGGTACTTCTTCATCAGGTATTTCAGATACCTGTACAGCAAGCCACACCTTCTAGCAACATCTTCCACACATGGATACAGCTTCTTACAAAGGAGGAAAGATATAGCTGACAAACAGAACTAAAGTTATCTACTAACCATATCCCCCCTTGAATTAGTACAGATGCTAACTAGCTAAACAATGGCAATTGCCAATAAGGATTTCTGGAAGCATATGAAAACTTTTTTTTGGTTTCAAAATTAAGTCTATAACCTGATAAGGCACAATTTGGATTATAGATTATAAACATAAGTTAATAAGACCAAATCCAAATAAATAGTGCAATATTTCGATAACAGTATTGTTACCATCTTCAAACAAAAGTACCTTATTTAGATTTGGTCTTATTACCTTATGTCTAAAACCTAACTGTTTTCCCCACCCAAGAGATTTGTTATAAAACCTGATGCACATTTTATAATCAATCTACAATGTCCCAGTCTACCTAGATGCTAACAGAATGGAGCAAGTCTTACCTCTTGGAGAAGGGGATGTCAGAGGTGACAGTGATCTTGGACTTGACAGTCTCAATGAGGATGCCGCTGTTGGCGATCTCGGCAGCTCCCACCTTCTTGTTGTTCACCTTGATGCTGTTCTTGAGGAACTTATCCACATCAGCCACTGTCATCAGCCCATCCTCCACAGGGTGGGTGCAGTCAATGTGGAACTTGAGCTGAGTCTTCTTCTTGCCTTTCCCCTTCTGGTGGCCCTTGCCTCCTACCTTCTTGGATACTACTTTCTGGGAACACCACCTGCTGGTTAGCCTACATTGGCTCTGTACATATATCCACTGGAGATATAGTCTATAATACTGGCCACATCTTCAACCTTATGCTCTACTGGTTACCCAGTGTGCCTTACAACAGGACATTTCTCTTTACTGTTCAAAATTTACAGAATTGATTTTTGAAAAAAGCATCAGATATCTTCCAGACAATGTATTAAGTTTTATTTGTAATTTTTTTTTATAAAATTTGACTGCCATGATTTTATCTATTCTTAAATATCACAATTGGCCAAAAAAATAAACAAAATGATTAAAGTGCAGTTTTAGGAAAGTGTTTATACTAATGAACATTAACTCTATAGTGGAGGATAATTATTAAGGCTGAAAAGTTGCAAGTGTCTGAGGTTTACGGGGCCGCAGTATTATACCAACACCCAGCACGGAAACCCACACTTTACTTTTCCTGCTAGCATCATAATGCCCAGAGATATTCAGTTGCTCTGGTCACTCAAGTGAGCAGGGTACTTTTTATAAGCCACAAGGTGGCCTTTTTTTTCTCAACATGAAGGCACAATTCACAGATAAAATGCAAATAGGTAAAAAATGCTGATGTAATGTTAATAACTATTGTTCCCACTACATTATAAATATTAAAGTTAATGTTTTATTGTAAATAAGACTGCTTCTTGCAGTGAAGGAAAAACATGGCTTGACTTATCAAGGTTAAAACACTTTCTCCGAAGAGGCCACTCCCCAACATATACTAAATTGTATTGGAAAGGACAAGAGATCCCTGTACAGAGAACCAAGAAGAGTTCTTGAACTTCTTTATGAGCATGACCTCCAAGATTTTGTCTAGACAAATAAAAGGATAAGTAAAAAAAAAAAGCATGTCCACAAGCCATCCTAAGAGGTTTCATTACATTAAATGTAGGTGCAAATGCAAAGATAAGAAACATGCCAGTCATGATGGGATTTTGATTGAATCAGGAAAAAGGTTCATTATCAGCAAATTGTAGTGGAGTGATGATAAACTTGGTGACTATAGGAACTAAGTCTTTAGCTGAATATAATGGATACTTTGAATGTCAAATGAGCAAGTTATGATGATCAAAATTGGAAGATATCCTGTTGTGACATCATTTCTGACTAATTTTACAATCAGAACAACATTTCTAAACCTTTCTGATTTAGTTTGAGTCAAAAGGCGATTCATCAATTAAGTTTATATAAAAACAAGGTAATAAGACCAAATCCAAATAAAGTGTGACATTTCGGTAACAGCGTTGTTACCATCTTCAGACAAAAAAGTACTGAATGAGAAATTTTACCACAGCATGTTTTTAAATAGTTACTGTTATCAAGTGTGTGAAACATGCTGTGGTAAAATTTCTCATTCAGTACTTTTGTCTGAAGATAGTAACAACGCTGTTACCAAAATGTCACACTATTTATTTATTTATTTGGTCTTATTACCTTGTTTTATAATCTATAATCCAAATTGTGCCTTATTAAGTTTATATAAAAGGCGTACCTGGATCTGTAAAAAAAAAAAAAAAACTTTTCTCAAACTATTTCGAAGAGATTGTTCCCTCTTTATTAATTTATTGAACAGTAAACCTGATTTACAAATTCTTGTAGATTATATAAAAACCATTTCTTCTTTACAGATCCAGGTACACCCTTTTATAAAACTTTTTGATTTAGTTACACTAAATCTACCTTCAAGTGTTTTTAAGCCAAGTGTGTTAAGGTACAATTTGAATTAAAGACACAAGGTAACAAGACTATATCCAAATTAATAAATTGTGTTTTGATTACATTGTATTAAAACATTTGGATTTGGTTTGATTACCTTTGTGTTTTTAAGCCATGAGGCCAAGTTTTGACTTGAAAGTAAGGGTGGTGAATCCCCAGAATTGGGTACATTTGGTAGGTGGCGCTGTACGTTGCCACCGCCGTATCTTAGAGGCGTTTTACACGAGTTAAAGATACGATTTTGGACCTAGTGATTTATACATTTCGATCTTTTATCTTAATGTATATATACTTACTATGCACGAGTTTAAAATATAATTTCGGTGAAATACTTTGAATTGTACCAATTTAATTTTAATTCACCAATATAATTTTTAAAAAGATTTAACAGTTAAAAAACATTTTTTAAAATAAAAAATAAACTTATTTTTCTAAAAACGAACATTATTTTTTTAATTATCTGAAACTAACCTAATTCAGCTTATCTAAAACTAACCTTATTTAGCGATTAAACTTACCTAATTTAACCTATCTGAAACTAACCTATTTTAATTAATGAAACGAACCTTTTTATAACACCTTAAAATAACCTAATTTGTAACCTATCAGAAACTAACCTAATTTATAAGCCGTCTGAAACTAACCTATTTTACCTATTGGAATATAACATAACGTCATGTTATTAAAAATGTATTAAAAATTTTTTACAAAGTTTATTAATCACATCTTATACAATATTTGTAAAATAAATATAAAACTTGTGTATAAATATATGACTTGAAAATATGCCACTTAAAATATTTTAAACAAAACTATACAGATTTTTTTAATAGAGATAAATAAAAAAATACATAATTGATTGGATACAAAAGTGTGAACCAGAAAGTCTATTTTTAAAAATGTTATTATTTAATATTATAAACGTATTTTAATTTAAATATGAAATTAAAAAGGTAGTGTAAATATAAATAAGGTTAGTTTTAGATAAGTTGAATTAGGTTAGTTTCAGATAATTAAAAAAATAATGTTCGTTTTTAGAAAAATAAGTTTATTTTTTATTTAAAAAAAATGTTTTTTAACTGTTAAATCTTTTTAAAAATTATATTGGTAAATTAAAATTAAATTGGTAAAATTTAAAGTATTTCACCGAAATAATATTTTTAACTTGTGCATAGTAAGTATATATACATTAATATAAAAGATCGAAATGTATAAATCACTACATCCAAAATCGTATCTTTAACTCGTGTAAAACGCCTCTAAGGTACGGCGGTGGCAACGTACAGCGCCACCTACCAAATGTACCCAATTCTGGGGATTCACCAGTAAGGGTATTAATGGGAATAAAAACAGCAAGATATCTTGCTACTTTGTGAAATTTTATTTAGTAATGTCTGAGGTTTACGGGGCCGTAGTATTATACCAACACCCAGCACGGAAACCCACACTTTACTTTTCCTGCTAGCATCATAATGCCCAGAGATATTTTGTGGCTCTGGTCACTCAAGTGAGCAGGGTACTGTAATATTATCAATGTGAAATTATATTATTAATTTTACATATATATATATACAATATTTATAATGTTATATATATATATATATATACTACAGTAAACTCTCCTATAACGTGATTAATGTGTTCCGGGTTATAGGAATTCGCGTTGTATAAATAAATTTGTTGCAATTTTTTTATCGCGTTGTAAAAACTCGCGTTATATAGGAGTGTACTGTATATATAAATAGAAAATAATATATTTTTAACAGATAACAATTATGGAGAGCCTTAAAAAGTTTATATGTATATAGTATATAAAATATATAAAACATTTTTTCAAAGTTTATAGCAACGATATTATGGTAGATTTAAAAATAGAATGAAAATGGATTATGGTAGTAAAATTTGAAAGTTTTGTCGACATTTTAAAGGCAATTTTGTAATGTGTTATATTTTTAAAATACAGAATTTTACCATATATTTCTTTTCTTAAATAATTAGATGTCGCTTGTTTTTTAATACATTGGTTATTTTAGAAAACGAAATATGATGTTAAGACTTTTCTTCATGATTCAGCACTAACACGTGTTATAATATGAAGTCAAAATCTTACTACCATTGCTGTAAATTTTAATTGAAAAAAAATAGAAATTGTTTAAATAATTTTTAAGGAAAAAAACTAGTTTTAATAAAAAATTACACGTTTATAGGGCTCGATAATTAACACGTGGCTTGAAAAAATGATAAATTAATACCGATATATATATTGAGAGCTTTTTAAAAAAAAAATTAATGTTACTTACCATGACCATTGTGAATTTTTAAATTTATTTATAAAATATTTTATTTTATACTAAGGAAATAAAAGCCTTTAAGGCTACACCCGACAAAACTACCAACGGGGCAAAAAGAAATGGTTTCTAGGACCAATCGTTGAATGATGATATACAGAGTATCTGTTATAAATAATAAAGTTTAGTTATAAATAATAAATAATTAAAATTGTCTAATTAAAAGTTAAAAAAACCTATATATAAAGAACTCTATTTAAATAATACTTTCAAATAATTATTGTTAAATAATTTTGTATATATTTTCATTCGAAGAATTTTATATATCATAATAAAATGATTTTTCATAGGTGTATTTTTTTTACTGAAGAAAACTTACACTCAGTGAATATAATTGACAGATACTTCTTAAGTACTTAGTGTCATTTGTATATTTATCCATAAATTACAAAAAGTTATTTGCATTAACAATTTATAACATTTGAACTTTAAGTGAAATTTTTGATTATAATTGTAACTTTTAATTTTTTTTGTGATTTCTAGCTATATGAGATATGGGTAACTCAAGTCCCCTAATTCTTAATAATAATAACTATCATTTATATATATATCTACATATCTACATTTATTTTTTTAAATTTCAAATTTGTTTTTAATGATAGACTATTTATTTTCTGAGATTCAATCAATGTGTCTTTATTAAGACTTTTAGTCTTATTCTGGGTGAGATATGCAGAAAAGGAGTGGAAAAAAACGAATATACAAAGTTATATGGGGAAAATGTACAAATTAAGCTATAATAGCTAGATATTATAAACATAGGTTATATTTAATCTCCTGATCTTTTTATATATATGTGGCGACCACACTTTGCTTCAGCGAGCGCGAACTGGGACAAAGCTCCACTATACACACGGCAGAGGGCAGTGTAACGGCCTCGGCAACCGCGAGCGGCAACCTCACTAAGCATGCGGTGGGCGTCATCCTGGGATTTTTCTCTGGCCACTCGCGTCGTAAAAAACAAGGCTTGATCCCAAAGGCCATTACTTCTTTTCTCTTTATATGTTTCTGGCTTTAAATAAATTAATTCAAATTATAAAAAATAATTATAATTTTATCAGCGGCCTTTCCACAAGCTACACTAACACGCACGCAACTATCCCACATATATATATGGAAAATTTGCCGGGCCATGGAATCAATGGTCGCCTCTCCCGTCAAAATAAACGTCAGAATCTGACGCCATCTATTGACCGTCGCCGCAACTAGCGGCATCGGGTCGGTGACAAAGCCACAACACCAACTTTGGCAAACTGATAAGCGTCCACCTAGAGACCATGGTTTCGGGCTAATGGCCCTCGTCAGTGTAGGGCGGACTTTATTCCAGGAGATCCACACGGGATCTAATGGAATCCTCACAATCTACCAAAGAGGTGTTTTGCTGGCAATGTGGCTGGGCCAAATCAATTGGCAAAACATAGATGGAAAATTTGATTTGGCCCAGCCACATTGCCAGCAAAACACCTCTTTGGTAGATTGTGAGGAATCCATTAGATCCCGTGTGGATCTCATGGAATAAAGTCCGCCCTAGACTGACGAGAGCCATTAGCCCGAAACCATGGTCACTAGGTGGACGCTTATCAGTTTGCCAAAGTTGGTGTTGTGGCTTTGTCACCGCCGCTAGTTGTGGCGACGGTCAATAGATGGCGTCAGATTCTGACTTTGACGGGAGAGGCGACCATTGCTTCCATACATATATATATATATTTAGATTTGCTAAGTTGTGAGAGAGAGAGCAGAAAACATTGGGCTCAATAAAATGGATTCTAAAAGTATATAGATCATGAGCAAAAATTGGATTGATATAGCGCTGTTCAAAGTTCATTTTAGTTAAATAAGTTAACTGTCATTAACTTTTGAAGTGAACCTCCATTTTTTCACTAATACTCTGGCAGTTGAAAAGATAGTTTTTGTTTTTGCAGAGAAAACACCTGTTTATAACCTTTACTTATTTTCCATATTTATATAAAGAGCCAATTTCCAACACTTAGCTTTCAACAATTAAAAAAATATATATATTTAGCATTATCTCTTAGTGTTACTTTCCATGGTGCCAGATTGTTTCATATCTGCAGCAATAAATGAAACAATATATATACAACACATTTTCTCCTTTTAATTAGAATCCCTTGGGTATTATGATTTTGGTGGACTCACCACTCATTTCTAGTAGCATAAGTATTGCTTCTATCAGTTAATATTTATCTAAAAGAGGAGGCTAGTAGGTTTCCTGGTTCTTTTTTTTTTTTGCTCTTTCGTAATAATATATTCTATGTAGAAGGAGTCGAGCCTGATTCAATTTGGGCAATGACTGACGCTACTGGATAACTTCTGGGTCAAAGGTGGACTCTATTCTGTATTTAACATTAGTCCCTTATTGTGTTGATTGATGTATGATCGAGGCTGGTTGGTTTCTTTATGAAGGTAGCTTGTCTCTAGACTTTGTTGGTTTTTGGCGTTTACTTGCTCACTATAACTCATTTAAGTTAATTAAGAATTTCGGTCATAACATTTTTTATCTTATAATGATTTTTCCCTCTTCTGTTTCAAAATGTTTTCAGGGTTAATGAAAATAGGTTTTAGCTTGGTGGTTTTCATTGAGATCGAGGTCTCAAGTTTCTTCTCATTAGAATCTGATTATTCCTATTAAGATTTTATCTTTAGTCATATAAATATTATTGCTTAATAGTTTTGACAAAAATGTGTATTTTCTTAATTTTTATGCATCATAATATATCTCATTGTTTAATGATGATAATTGAAATATACTAAAGTCTCTCTGATTGGCTCTACTGTAATTACTATTACTTTTTGGGCATGTTATTTAAATCAGCTTCTAAATATTTATTTATGTTCTCTTAAAACATTTATTATCAATTATTAATTTACCCTTTTTTTATTTCTCGATCACTAACTCATCATTACAATGCTATTATTTTGAGATTGTTTTACAAGTTTTCCACCATTAATTTTTACTTATCCACCAACAATGGCAATGCTAATATTTGAATTCGCTTCACTACTTTATCGCACGCATCTTTTTATACAGTATGCTAACCACTGATTTAACTATTTTCATTTAAACAAGATTTTTTTAAGGTGAGGATTTTTATGTCGTGAGTTAAATGCATTTAAAAAAAAAGAATTACATATGAATACACATTTCTTTGATTTTTAATGATAAATTCCCTTGCCTATTAATTTTTCAAAAAGATTAATTTTCATAGAAACAATTTGTATGAATATCATCATCATTGTTTACAAAATCAGTTTTCATTTTAATGTTCTTTTTTGGTTTTCATTTAATGGATTTCCTATACTCAATCTCTTTCCTATCTTTTCGTTATAACATCAAATTCGCCTAAAATGGAAAATGGAAGGAAACGTAAGCGATTTTCCATTTCTGAGAAAATGGAAATTTTGTCCTACATTGATCAAACTCCGGGCTCACAAGCATCTTTAGCTAACAGATTAGGCATATCACAATCGACATTGGCAACGATACTAAAAAATCGTAATGAAATCGAAAAGTGTGCAGCCGATTGTGGTAATTTTTCAAAGAAACGGAAATCGATTAAAAAATCCCCTTATTATGATGTTGAAAAAACTTTGGTTACATGGTTTCAACTAGCTCGAGCTAACAACTTACCAATAACCTCAGCTATGATTAAAGAAAATGCAATTCACCTAGCTCAATGTTTAGGAATTGAAAACTTTTGTGCATCAAATGGATGGATTGATCGTTTTAGACAACGTTATAACATCATTTACAAGACTGTTTCAAGTGATAGTAAAGTCCAATTTGCTGAACAGAATGAAAATGAACTACAAAAAATTCTAAAAGGTTATACTCCATGTGATATATTTTATGCAAATGAAACTGGATTATACTTTAATCTTCTTCCCAATAAAATATTTAATTTTAAAGAGAAATTATATCACAAAGATTCTGAAGAAAGGTTTACAATTCTTTTAGCTACAAATTCAGATGGATCAGAAAAATTACAACCACTTGTAATAGGAAAACCTATAAAACCTCATTGTTTTCAAAATGTAAATACTTTTCCAGTAATATATAGATCAAATAAAAATGCTCAGATGACTTCATTAATATTTAATGAATATGTAAAGATTCTTGATGCTCATATGCAAATCAAAAATCAGAAAATTTTGCTTTTTGTTAAAAAATGTCCAGTACATTCAGAAATTAACCATCTTCAAAATGTAAAGATTGTATTTCCACCAGTTGATTATATAAATGAATTACAATCAATGATACTTGGTATTATCAAATCCTTCAAAGCAAATTACCGAAAGCTATTAATGCAAAAAATATTGATATCTATGGAAATCTCTAAAAATGATAATTGTAATGATAAATTAAGTATTCTGGAAGCTATGGAATTGATTCTTTGTAGTTGGAATGCAGTAACAAATGAAACCATCAAAAATTGTTTTAATAAAGCTAGTTTCAACTTTACCTCTTTATCATCATCATTATCAGAAGATAAAACCATAAAAGATGATGATATAGAAGAATCTGAAATTGATAAGTTGGTTGAACCAGAATTATCTATATGGAATAAAATTGCTCCAAAAGATGTTAACTTTACAGAATATATCAATTGTGATTCCAATCTAGCTGTTTATAAAGAATTAGATGAAATTGATCAAAAAGTTGATGATTACAATTCAGAAAATGAAACAGTTCCTAAAGAAATTGAATCTCTAATATCAATATGTGAAGCAAATGAAAGTTTTCTTCGTTTGAAGAAATATCTTCTACAAATTGATAATAACAATCTTTATTCTGAATTTGCAACCTTAGAAAAAGCAATGGTGAAGGCTGCAATCCAAGCAAAAAGAAGTTGAAATTTTTGTATATATAATCACAAATCTTATACCCAAACAATTTCATATAGAGACAAGGGTCACCTCTCCCGTCAAAATAGACATCTAAAACCAGATGCCATCTATTGACCGTCGCCGCAAACTAGCGGCCTCGGGTCAGTGACAAAGCCGCAACACCATCTTTGGCAAACTGAAAAGCGTCCACCTAGAGACCATCATCGTTTGCGGTGAGGGTCAATAGATGGCATCTGGTTTTAGACATCTGTTTTGACGGGAGAGGCGACCCTTGTGTCTTTAGATCAATTTCCTCCCTGCAAAATTTCCATTTATAATTCCATATAGGTTTAGATGAACACATAAGGTTAGATTGGGAGGTATTAAGATATCTTGCCAGCTTAATCTGACGAGTGATTTCATCAGCCAATCAGGAATGACCAAAGATATACAAGTTGTGGGGTTTAAAAAAGCTGGAAACTCTATTCTCGAACTACCTGTGTAGTCCTCTAGTAGCTACATTTATTTAGTAAGCTATCATTTGTAAAAAAAAAAGAAAAAATGTTGTAAAAAGTATATCATTTTTTAAAAATTAAATTATAATTTTTATTATATTTTTCAAAGTCTTTATATGCAGTGTGTAGATCCTTAATGAAAGGACACTCGTGTTAGAGGACACATCTCTAAAAAGGACAGTTTTCATCGCCAAAATTATCATTTTTACTATTCAGAAACTCTCTGGTAAGAGGACACATTTTCATAAAGGACACTTTGGCTCTGCAATTAGGTGTTGTCCTTTACAGGGAGGTTCTACTGTAGCAACTCTCTGGTAAGAGGACACCTCTCTCTAAAGGACACTTTGGCTCTGCAATTAGATGTTGTCCTTTACAGGAAGGTTCTCTCTGGTAAGAGGACACATCTTCATAAAGGACACTTTGACTCTGCAATTAGATGTTGTCCTTTACAGGGAGGTTCTACTGTATATATAAATAGTCCCCATGATATTGATAAGGTACAATTTGGATTATAGATTATAAACACAAGGTAATAAGACCACAAATCCAAGTAAATAAATATTGTGTGACATTTTGGTAACAGCAGTGTTACCATCTTCAGACAAAAGTGCTGAATGAGAAATTATACCACAGCATGTTTTAAGTAGTTCCTGTTATCAAGTGTGTAAACATTCTTCTTATATGCTATCTTGTTTACACACTTGATAACAGTACCAACTATTTAAGAACAATTTCTCATTCAGTACTTTTGTCTGAAGATGGTAACAACGCTGTTACCAAAATTTCACACACTATTTATTTACTTGGATTTGTGGTCTTATTACCTTGTGTCTCCGTCTTCTTTCTTATCTTCACTCAATCATTCATGACTGTTTGAAGTAGAATGCATCTGCCTTTGTCATTAAGACTGGGAGCACTACTCAGTGGCAGGCCGACTTAGCTCCAAAAGAAATGGCCGTCTCTGACATGAGGAACAGACGCCATGTGCAGCCGCTCCTAACATGGAGTACAAACGCTGCTCATCCTGTATACCTGGAGCCCTTACAGGGTACTATCAGCCGGGCCAGCTGAGCCCAGGTTTTTTAGTGAGCTTGTTACTGCTCCCCCTCCTCCTTTTTCATTCAGGCTTGGGACCGGCAAAGGCGGAGTTTTGTGTCTCTGTGACATTGTGTAATGACACAAGGGATAATTTTTTTGAAAATCCAAATTTAATTCAAAAGGAAGTACCTATCTTTTCCTCAGGAATGTTGGATTAAAGAGGGGTTGGCCTACATACAAATATGGAACAGTTTTCTAAACTGAATGGAATAACACTAATATATATGGAAAATAGATAGAATCTTAAGGTGTAAAAAGACCAAAATCCAAATTAATAAATTGTCTGTGATGGTACAGTAACAGTGTTTGTTACTGAAATGTTGCACACAATTTATTAATTTGGATTTTGGTCTTGTTATACATTTATTTAGGATTATAATTTATAATACAAATGTTTACCTTTTATCAGATAAAATAATCTATCATAATAAGCACAACATTAAGGATTTAATCTATAAGAATACAAAACTCCGCCTTTGCCGGTCCCAAGCCCGGATGAAAAAGGAGGAGGGGGAGCAGTAACAAGCTCACTAAAAAACCTGGGCTCAGCTGATAGTACCCTATAAGGGCTCCAGGGATACAGGATGAGCAGTGTTATACTCCATGTTAGGAGCGGCTGCACATGGCGTCTGTTCCTCATGTCAGAGGCGGCCATTTCTTTTGGAGCTAAGTCGGCCTGCCACTGAGTAGTGCTCCCAGTCTTAATGACAAAGGCAGACACATTCTACTTCACCCAGACCCTAATTTGATTGAGTGAAGATAAGGAAGAAGAAAAAATACAAGACCAAATCCTAATTTTTGAAATATTTGCCATAACAGCATTGTTATCATCATCATACAAAGTACTAAATGTAGTGCTTTGAAATTTAGAGTAAAGTAAAAAAATTATATATATAGTACTTCTTTGTCTGAATATGGTAATAACACTGTTACCAAAACATCACAAACAATTCAATAATATGGATTGGGTCTTGTTATACATTTAGATTCTAATGATCCAAATTGTACCATATAATTTTCAAATAAAGAATTTTTTTTTTGTTTAGAATATGAAGCTTGTCTAGCAATTGGAATAAAGTTTTTGTGTCTGTCTGTATGGAATTGTATTTCTGGTCTACTGTATAAAGTTCAAGGTTGGATTAAAAATGTAGACATCGAATGGTGCAGCTATACTGAGATCGGCCATTGGAATCTATGATCTATGGGAAAACACAGGTTGGAACACCTCATTTTATCTTCATACCTGTTACAAACATAACAAGACCAAATTAATGTAAATTATTTTATATGACATTTGGTCTTGTCACCTAACTTTTTTTTTTTTTTAAGTCTTCTTCTTCTTTCTTATCTCCACTCAATCATATTAGGGTGTCAAGCTTGAAATTGACAACCATCATGATTGGGTGAAGTAGAATGCGTCTGCCATTGTCATTAAGACTGGGAGCACTACTCAGTGGCAGGCCGATTTAGCTCCAAAAGAAATGGCCGCCTCTGACATGATGAACAGACTCCATGTGCAGCCGCTCCTAACATGGAGTACAAACGCTGCTCATCCTGTATCCCTGGATTAGGAGCCCTTACAGGGTACTATCAGCTGAGCCCAGGTTTTTTAGTGAGCTTGTTACTGCTCCCCCTCTTTTTTTTTCATCCGGGCTTGGGACCGGCAAAGGCGGAATTAAAGTCTCTTGTGGACTAGTGGCTAGGATATCTGACTTTTACCCAAGGAGACAAGGGTTTGATTCCCGATGTGGGAAGTTTTTTAAATTCAGGGCTTGGTGAAGATTTAAACTTTCAGCTTTGACAGCCATGACCAAGGATCAAATCCTGTTTTGGAATTTTTTTTTTTCTAGCGAAAAATATTTCTTTAATGGCCCCTGATTTTTGCAAAATTCCAATCCCACCTGTTACTTATGTAACCAAACGGGACTATGTCACATATGTAAGTTTAAAAGTCAAACTGATTTCTCCATGCGGTGCACTAAGAGTAAAAGCAGTTACTAACTACCAAACTCCGCCTTTGCTGGTCCCAAGCCCGGATGAAAAAGGAGGAGGGGGAGCAGTAACAAGCTCACTAAAAAACCTGGGCTCAGCTGTCCATGCTGATAGTACCCTGTAAGGGCTCCAGGGATACAGGATGAGCAGCGTTTGTACTCCATGTTAGGAGCGGCTGTACATGGCGTCTGTTCCTCATGTCAGAGGCGGCCATTTCTTTTGGAGCCAAGTCGCGGCCTGCCACTGAGTAGTGCTCCCAGTCTTAATGACAAAGACATTCTATTTCATCCAGTGTGGAGATAAGAAAGAAGATCTATATTATCCAATTGTAGTGTATCAGAAGGATTTATACTAATCCAGATATCTACCAGCTCTATAACCTCTTCACAACCTTATCAGACCACTAGTTTTGACATTAGTTCTAAAAGGCTGTGGCTGCAAAGTTGAATTTCTCAAAACTCTATACACTGCTTTCTTTTTGCTTATCCCTAGTATATGAATGATAGAGTGAAGACAAGAAAGAAGAAGAAGTTATCCCTAATACACGTGGTACAGGCCATGATAATCATGGTGGGTAGAAGTAGGCGACTGCTTTTACCGTAAGTTCACCACATGTCTACACATGTGAAAAACAGTTCGACTTTGCACTTACAAATGTGCCAGAGCCCCATTTGTTTACTTGCACTCGCTGGTGGGGTTGGACTTTTGCAAGAATTGGGGTCCATTGAAGCATTTTTTTTTTTTTTTTCTAATTAGAAAAAAGTGCCCAATGCAGGAATCAAACCCAGTTCGTAGCGGTCGAAAACCAACGGTTTAGACCATCCTTCCACCAACCCCCCTACACTCCTTTCTTTTTTGGATATACAGTGAAATACCTTGTAAAAATAGCTTCTTTTTATAAATGCAACTTGGTTATAACATCATAATTCTCAAGTTTCACAGTTTGAATCCCAACTGTGGTTATAACCTGGTTAAAACAACCAAATTTTAACAATTGTTTTTGTTGAAGTTTGAGATTGAATCAAGGAATAAAAGGATTATTTATTAAACAAAGTAACTTAAAACAAGATGTTAAAGTAGCAACATTTTAAAGGCAAGTCTATATAGGAAGGCGAGGGACAAAGACTATATATAGACGTCGACCGCAGCGCCACCGCGGCCGTTGATTGGTCGATCCTCCAATACTCCACGCCAATCTTTGGATTGCTATTCCAACACTCCCTCTCGATCCAAAATGTTCAGTAGACCTCTTAAGTAGTGGAATTTGTTTCGTGGAAGAGGTTTAGTCATTATATCAGCTAGCTGTTCTGAGCTGCAAACATGATGCACTTTAAGTTCACCTTCTTCATGTTTGGATCTAATGAAGTGGTAGCGAACATCAATATGTTTCGTTCGTTTGTGGAATACTGGATTTTCAACAAGTTTTATTGCTGCTTGGTTGTCGATATAAAGTTCAGTTTTTTTAGTAATATCACAGCCGATGCCCTGTAGAAGTCTTCTGATCCAAATCAATTCCTTAGCAGCACCGCAGGCAGCGATGTATTCACTTTCGGTGATGGAAAGTGCGATAATTGGTTGTCGTTGGCTTGCCCAAGAAACAGTTCCTCCGTTCATCATGAAGGCATAACCAGTCGTACTTTTTCTGGAGTCAACATCACGAGCAAAATCACTATCAGAGTAGCCAACAAGTTGGTCTTGTCCAGTGAAGAGAATTCCCATGTGTGGAGTGCCTTTCAGATAACGGAAAATATTCTTCACTGTTGTACAATGTGCAGGTCCTGGATATTCTAGGAATTTACTCACTTGTGAAACTGCATAAGTGATATCTGGACGTGAAACACATGATGCAAACATAAGGGATCCAACAGCTTCTCGAAAAGGGAATTTAGGCATCTTTTCCTTTTGTTCTGGAGTAGGACAGTCCTGTTTTGTTAAGATGACAGAAGGATCCATAGGCACCGAAGCAGGAATACAGTCAGCCATATTAAATTTACTCAAAATTTTGTCAATATATGATGACTGGTGAATGAAAATACTTGCCCTATCTTCTGACTGCTCTATTTGTAGCCCAACAAAAAAGTTAACACTTCCAGATGTAATTTCAAATGCGTGTTCTAACTCATCAATTATAATAGCTATTGCCTCTTTATCTTTAGATAGAATAATTCCATCATCAACATAGAGAGCTAAGATAACATTTGAATCATTGTGTGTTCCAATGAAAATGCACTGGTCGGCGTCTGATGTTTTGAAATTATGGCTATACAAAAAATTGGTAAATTTCTTATTCCAATTTCTAGAAGATTGTTTAAGACCATACAGACTTTTATGTAATCTATAGCAGCTATTATCATCTCTCTTGTAGCCTTCTGGTTGTTCAAGATAAACAAGTTCCTCTAATTCGCCATTGAGAAAAGCTGTCTTTACATCGAATTGCTTAAGAAACATCCTTTCAGAAGCAGCGTGTGATAAAAGAATGCGTAACGAATCATACATGACTACTGGGCTAAACGTATCGAAATAGTCAACATTTTTGATTTGAGAATAGCCTTTTGCAACTAATCTGGCTTTGAACCGTTGAATTGTACCATCGGACTCCGTTTTAATTTTATAAACCCATTTACAACCGATAGGTTTATGACCATCTGCCAAACGTTCTAAAGTCCATGTTTTATTTTTATTTAATGCATCAATCTCTTCATCCATGGCTAATTTCCATCTTTCTGAATCTGAACTCGTTATTGCATCTATATAGTTACTGGGTTCATCAGCGAGCGCAAAGTTACATTGGCTATTCGAAACTTTAGAGCGTGTTATCATTGGATGCGAACTGATATCGGATACTGGCGGCATTTCCTGCACTGGAATGTTTGCTGTCGCAACTGGTGATTCATCCGGAGCGCTGTTAATCTGAAATATTATTTCTTTGGGTTTGGTAGATTCTCTATCTGAATGTGTAGTAGCTTTCTCATCGAATGTGACATCTTTAGAAATTCTTATTTTTCTAGTTTTCCAATCCCATAATCTAAAATTTTTGCTTGTATTCTCATAACCTAAAAACATAAGTTTTATCGATTTATTATCCCACTTTTTACGGTTTTCTTTGGGAATATGCATATAAGCATTACAGCCAAATATTTTATAGTTAGCTACATTAGGCTTTGTGCCAAAGAAAAGTTCATAAGGTGTCGTTCCAGGGGTTTGCTTAGTCGCACTTCTATTTAGAATATAATTTGCTGTGTTACATGCCTCAGCCCAAAAAAATCCTGGAAGATTTCGTGAATTTAGCATGGACCTGGCTGCTTCCACAATCGTACGATTGTCTCTTTCTATACGTCCTATCTGTTCGTGCACATAAGGTGCAGTGAACTCGTGAATTATCCCAAATCTTTTACATAAATCTGCAAAATTATCGCTTTTGAATTCTAGCGCATTATCAGTCCTAAGAACTTTTATCTTATTTCCAGTTTGAGTATAGATTAGAGTAGCATATTCTTTGAATATATCTAGCACATCTGATTTGTTTTTAATAAAATAAATATGGCGATAACCACTAAAGTAATCTTTAAATAAGCAGAAATACAGATATTTACTTAATGATTGAGTCTGCATTGGGCCACAAATATCAGCATAAATAAACTCACCTAGCTGGTAGTTTTTGCCATCTGAGGGATAGCACGACTTTCTATGGGCTTTTCCAAGTTGGCATCCTTCACAGAAGAAAAATTCTCCCTCTAAATCTTGAGGCTGCAGACCATCCACTAATCCTTTGGTCGCCATCTCTCGAAGTGTAGCAACTGGAAGATGCGCAAGTCTCTCGTGCCACAACTGAAGCTTGTTCTCGCTGGTGATGTATCCTTGTGATGATGACGTAACCTTGAAGAGCATCCTGTAGAGGTCGTCATGACGCACTCCTACGGCTTTTAGGTCATTATCCATGAAGATCTGTAGCTTGTCATGTTTGATAATGACGTTGAATCCTCTTCTTGTGGACGTAGAAAGGCTATACAAATTTTTCTTTAGTTGCGGCGAGTAGAGCACATTTCTTATGTACGTATTGTACCATCCACCGTCGACGTAGGCTTGAATCTCGATGTCTCCCAAGCCTTCTGCAAGTAGTGTCGAGTTGTCTCCCAAGTAGATTGGATGATCACTGGTGAACGGCGTGTAGGTCTTGAACCACTCTCGTCGAAATGTCATGCTGCAGCTTGCACCGCTGTCAGCATACCAAATATCATTGGGCTCTACTTGATTATCGCACAAAATAAGTCCATAATCACTTGAACTTCCTTTTGAATCATGAAGCTTTTTGGATTTATTTTTCTCATTAGCTAATCTTTTTCTACATTCGGGGCTCCAATGTCCAATTTTGTGACAATAGTGGCATTTAGTGTTCTTCTTGGCATCTTGAAAAGAACGTTGTGTATCTTTAGGCTTCGTTCGTGCTTGCCTGTGTAATAAGGCCTCATCTTGTTTAGAAGAACCGCTTTGTTGATTCCTTGTTTCTTCAATCAAAAGTCTTGCAGTTAAATTGTTAAGAGTTTGAGCTTTCGGATCTAACGATTCCCACGCTGCAACAAAGTAGCGCATACTCGAAGGCAAAGTATTTAAAATTTTTGCTACCTTTTGATCTTCCGTTATGGTTCCGCCCATTTGTGAAATTTGTGCAGAAATATTTTCAATTTTTGCTATGTAATCACTTATTGTTTCCGATGTCAATCGTGCATCGAAGAATTGTTGCCAAAGTAGGCCAATAGTAAATTCGGATTTTTGTTCATGAATAGCAAGTAATTTCTGCCACATTTGTGAAGCGGAAGTACAGTTCATCAGGGGCTGAAGAAACTTTAATTCGATTGCCTGTGATAATAACATCCTTGCCTTAACGTCCTTTGATTTCCAATTCTGTAGTGAACTTTCAGAGTTACTGTCGGAGGAAACAACATTCGGCTTTATTTCTAAGCCTTCCAATAATTCTAGTAATTTTTGTTGTTCCATAAGAAGCCTGAATTGGAATTTCCATAGTGAAAAGTTTTCACCATTAAAAACTTTAATCCTTGAAAGACAATCTTCGCTCATCTTCTTTGTCTTGGAATCGGCCAACGACAAAAAGAAACTAGGGTTATGGTTGGTGGTTGACGCCTAAACTTCGAGCAAAACAAAGGCTTACTCACTGCTGGCGGTTAATCCTTTTAGGCGCAGTGGAAGCGTGCTGGGCCCATAACCTGTTGAAGTTTGAGATTGAATCAAAGAATAAAAGGATTATTTATTAAACAAAGTAACTTAAAACAAGATGTTAAAGTAGCAACATTTTAAAGGCAAGTCTATATAGGAAGGCGAGGGACAAAGACTATATATAGACGTTGACCGCAGCGCCGCCGCGGCCGTTGATTGGTCGATCCTCCAATACTCCACGCCAATCTTTGGATCGCTATTCCAACAGTTTTAAATATGGATATGAAAGCAACTTTGTTATAACATCATAATCCTCAAGTTTCACAGTTTGAATCCCAACCTGGTTAAAACAACCAAATTTTAACAATTGTTTTAAATATGGATATGAAAGCAACTTGGTTATAACATCATAATCCTCAAGTTTCACAGTTTGAATCCCAACCTGGTTAAAACAACCAAATTTTAACAATTATTTCAAATATGGATATGAAAGCAACTTGGTTATAACATCATAATCCTCAAGTTTCACAGTTTGAATCCCAACCTGGTTAAAACAACCAAATTTTAACAATTGTTTCAAATATGGATATGAAAGCAACTTGGTTATAACATCATAATCCTCAAGTTTCACAGTTTGAATCCCAACCTGGTTAAAACAACCAAATTTTAACAATTGTTTCAAATATGGATATGAAAGCAACTTGGTTATAACATCATAATCCTCAAGTTTCACAGTTTGAATCCCAACCTGGTTAAAACAACCAAATTTTAACAATTGTTTCAAATATGGATATGAAAGCAACTTGGTTATAACATCATAATCCTCAAGTTTCACAGTTTGAATCCCAACCTGGTTAAAACAACCAAATTTTAACAATTGTTTTAAATATGGATATGAAAGCAACTTGGTTATAACATCATAATCCTCAAGTTTCACAGTTTGAATCCCAACCTGGTTAAAACAACCAAATTTTAACATTTTTTTAAAATATGGATATGAAAGCAACTTGGTTATAACATCATAATCCTCAAGTTTTATATTTTTAAGTCCCAATTGTTTAATCATGTAAAAATCTATATTTAGAAAACTCTCTATTAAATATCTTCTTCAAATCTGTCCATTAAATCCCAAGAGTTATCATTTCTTCAATATTATTTAGGCTATTTTCCACACACAATAACCATTATATATATCTACTTAATAATTGAAAGGGGACAATGGAAGGATGGTCTAAACTGTTTGTTTTCTACCGCTACGACCCAGGATCGAATCCTGCATTGGGCACTTTTTTCTAATTAAAAAATGCTCCAATTATTGCAAAAGTCTAACTGCTTATGTGTAGACATGTGGTGCACTTATAGTAAAAAGTCGCCTACTTCTACCCACCATGATTATCATGGCCTGTACCACATGTACTAGGGATAATAAAAAATTGTGACATATAATTTGGGTGAGATATTCACTTCAGCGGACCATCAGTGATTGTATTATTCTGTGCTAGGTCTATTCGCAGTAAACAAAGTACAGTAAAACCCCGCTAATACGAACCCTAGATATAACGAACCTTCCCTTATAGCGAACCCACGCCGATTCCCAATTCCATTCCATTGAAAATACCATCGTTATAACGAACTTTGCGATTTTTAGAATAACGAACTACCCCTATAACGAACCTATTTTCGGTCCCAAAATGATAAAAATCTATTGAAAATACTATGCTTATAACGAACTTAGAATTGTAATTTAAAAAAAAAATTAAAACAAAATTTTGAGCATGTTTCAGCTCGCGGATCGCAATTTCAAAACAATAAATTTAGCGGCATTGTTTGTTTTGATTTTTCCATTTATTTTTGCTGTATGTTGTATAAATTTTTACACATTATACTTTTTATTAAATATAATATCTTTGCATCAATTAAATTCGAAATATAAAAAAAAGCAAATGGCTTCCAAAATGAAGAAAACAAAGGCATTTTAAAAACAAGTGTCATTTCTTTTTTTAAAAAAGGCCATTTTCAGAACTTTTCAAAGTGAAACAACACAGGCGAAATGTTAAGAACATATTAAAATAAGAGAATATAACTCTTCTATTATAAAAGATAAAATATAAAGCTATTAAAAATTGTTACAACTTTTACCGCGATCGCGATCGTACGTTTTAGGGCTAAAAAAAAAAAGTTCAAATAAACGGTCCCTTGATGAAACAAACATTATTTTTATACCATTAACTATGGTGATTTTTAAAGTCAGCAATGTTTTGCATGACAGGTTAAAAAACGAAATCTAGACCTTGAAGAAATGTGGAAACATGAAATGGAAGAAAAATACTAACTTTATTTGAATGGTGCAATGCTTGAGGAATGCTTTGAAGCAACAAGGTGTTAGAGCCATTTTTTCAAGTAAACATTGTATTATATAATGTGATAATGATGTTTTAAAATCATTTTATATCTTTGAATATATATTTAATAAAACTTTGCCTAGGATTTGTCTTTATTTTTAAATTAGACATAGAGGTACATGTATGTTAATGATAAGAAGAACCTATCATCTAATGATTTCTATTATTATTCAGTATTAATGTAAGGAAATAGGTCAATTATGGGAATTAATACAAAGTGACCACTATTAAGAGGCAGTCTCTTCTTGTGTGCATGGCCGTCTTTTAATTATACAGTCTAAAAATTTTGAAAAGAAAAAAAAAAAAATAGCCAAACCGTGGCTATAGTGAACCAAAAGCTCTGTCCCATTGGGGTTCACTATAGAGGGGTTTTACTGTAGTTCCATTTCTCTTCTTCTTTCTTATCTCCACTCAATCATATTACGGTATCAAGCTTGTAGAGTTGACAACCATCATGACTGGGTAAAGTACAATGCGTCTGCCTTTGTCATTAAGACTGGGAGCACTACTCAGTGGCAGGCCAACTTAGCTCCAATATGAGATGGCTGCCTCTGACATGAGGAACAGACGCCATGTGCAGCCACTCCTAACATGGAGTACAGACTCGTCTTCTATCCCTGGAGTCCTTACAAGGTACTATCAGCCGGGCCAGCTGAGCCCAGGTTTTTTAACGAGTTTGTTACTGCTCCCCCTTCTCCTTTTTCATCTGGACTTTGAACTGGCAAAGTCAGAGTTGTCCCATTTCTAAATCAATCTAACCTAAACACAAGGTAATAAGACCAAATACAAATAAATAATGTGTGACATTTCGGAAACAGCGTTGTTACCATCATCAGACAAAAGTATTGAATGAGAAAAAATATCACAGCATGTTATAAATAGTTACTGTTATCAAGTGTGTAAACATGATAGCAGATAGTGCCTTATCTATCTAACCTTTTTTTTTGCTTATCCCTAGTACAGGCTATGATAATCATGGTGGGTAGTTAGTGACTGCTTTTACTGTAAGTGCACTATATATCTACATATGTGAAAAGCAGTTCGACTTTGCACTTACAAATGTGCCAGAGCCCCATTTGGTTACTTTCACTCGCTGGTGGGGTTGGACTTTTGCAAGTATCGAGGCCATTGGAGCATTTTTTTTTAATCAGAAAAAAGTACCCAATGTGGGAATTGAACCCGGGTCGTAGCGGTTGAAAACCAACAATTTAGACCATCCTTCCACCGACTCCCTCTAATTTAACCTAACCTAGTATATAGATATACTCAATCTTGCCACCAGTGGTTCAAGTCCCAAAATAACTATATTAGGTACATCTTAAAAAGAACAACCTAGCTTATGATATTTACATGATAAATATAAACAGGTTCTTCACAGAAAAAAGTGTCCAATGCGGGATTCGATCCCAGTTCATGGCTGTCAGGAATCGAGGGTTTTAACCACTCGTCCAACTCTGCCTTTGCTGTTCCCAAACCCGGATGAAAAAGGAGGAAGGGGAGCAGTAACAAGCTCACTAAAAAACCTGGGCTCAGCTGGCCCGGCTGATAGTACCCTGCAAGGGCTCCAGGGATACAGGATGAGCAGCGTTTGTACTCCATGTTAGGAGTGGCTGCACATGGCGTCTGTTCCTCATGTCAGAGGCGGCCATTTCTTTTAGGAGCTAAGTCGGCCTGCCACTGAGTAGTGCTCTCAGTCTTAATGACAAAGGCATTCTACTTCACCCAGTGTGGAGATAAGAAAGAAGAGACCACTCGTCCACAGACTTCTTTTTGCCACTAGTGGTCTTCTGAAATGAGTATCTTATTATAATTTGAATAAAGAAAAAAGGATTTAAAAAAAGTGTATTTCTCCAAGAATATACAAGTAATATTTTAAAGGCGTAAGATTCTTTTTGAAATTAAACAATTTCTACTGCCCTTACTGCAATGGAAAATTAATGGGAGGGCCTGGCTCATCAGTGGTGAACCCTCCCAGCGGTTTCGCCAGTTTAATCTACCATACCGCTGTTATATTGCATTTTTGGAACTTGCTTTTATAGTGATACTGTTGGTAGACTCTTGGAATGGGTATTTTAGAAGAACTATGGACATAAGCTTTGAGGACAGACCGCTGGGAGGGTTCACCACTGATAAGCCAGGCCCTCCCATTAATTTTTCCATTGCAGTAAGGGCAGTAGAAATTGTTTAATTTCAAAAAGAATCTTACGCCTTTAAAATAGTTTCGAATTTTGATAACAGATGGCGCGCTAGTGCATACAAGTAATATAACACAGCATACATTTCTATATATTTATTTTATATATCAATTTTTTTCTCCCCATTGAATATAAGCAAAAATATTTTAAAACTTAATTCTATTGACGTTATGTGGCGCTGAGTTTGTTGTTGACACACTTTAAAATGTTATAACACCTTGATAATGGTTGGCGTTCAGCCAACTAAAATAATGGTAAAATAAATGATATTTTGATCCAATATTTGCTTTTTTATTTAAAAATATATATATTTATATAAGAAAAATATTATACAGAACATAAAAAAAATTGAAATTTTTTTTTTTTGCAAAAAAACATAAATAAATACAAAATTTGATAAACATAGAACTTTTATATATTTATATTAATAGTAGCTAAATATATTCTATTGACTAATGATATAATAGTTATCAATAACATACAAAATATGGATATTTACTTGAAAACTAAGAAAAAAAAGATAAAAAAAAAAAGAGTATTTCTCAAAGAAACAATCTAAACATAAACAAGTAATTATAACAGCATACGATTCTATATATATATTGCATATATTCATATGATATATACAGAATATTAAAAAAAATGTAAATAAACATTTTGATAAACATTGATAGAACTTATATAAATATATATTAATAGAGAGCCTATATGGTTAATGAGCTTATTTTTTGAATAATTTAATATTATTTTTCATATATTTAATTTATTTTTATAAAAGAGATTATTATTATAAAATATTATGTATTATAACATTATTTGTATATTTATACATTGAATACACAATTTACTTTAAACTTTGATAAATAAAGAGATATTCTAGGTGTTACCTAAAATTATAGTTGCCTTATTATTGACTGTTTTAATCTTGGTTGAAACATGTTCAGACATGTATGAACAGAAGATAAAGGTTGATAAACCTGCCAGACCATAACCTGGTCAACAATATTGATATTATATTGAAGTTATCAATAATAAATTTACTTGAAAACTAAGAAACAAAGATTTAAAAAATTAAAAAAGTGTATTTTTTCAAGAAAAATCCAAACATATACAAGTAATATAACAGCATACAATTCTATATACACACACACACAAAATTTTACAATAATATAACAGCATACGATTCTATATATACACACACAAAATTTTACAATAATATAACAGCATACGATTCTATATATATATACACACACACACAAAATTTTACAATAATATAACAGCATACGATTCTATATATACATACACAAAATTTTACATAAATATAACAGCATACAATTCTATATATACATGTATATATTCATATGATATATGCAGAACATCAAAAAGTTAATTTTTTTTTGCAAAAAAAAATAAATACAAAATTTTATAAACATATAGAGCTTATATATATATCAATAGAGAGCCTATATATTATACTGAACAAGTTATCAATAATAGATTTACTTGAAAACTCTCTTGTCGGCGTTCTCTTGAATCCAATGGTGGTTAATTACCTCATCCAGAGTAATCCGTTCCTTAGGATTCTTACAGAGCAGTTTCTTTATAAGATCCCGGGCACCTTCTGGAACATGGGATGGGAAGACATATTCCACGCTGGAGATCTTCTTATATGTCAGCTGCTGAGATGTCGATTCAAATGGTGGATTACCTACAAGAAGTTCATAGCAAAGTACACCAATACTCCAATGATCAACTTTCTCATCGTAATAGTCTGTATCTATCATTTCTGGTGGTAGATAATCCAATGTTCCACACATTGTTTTTCTTTTGTTTGATGGTGCATGAACTGACCACCCAAAATCTGCTATTTTCAATTCACCATTCAAGCCTACAAGAATGTTTTCTGGTTTTATATCTCGATGTATTACTTTCTTTGCATGACAATGCTTGAGAGCTAGGCAGAGCTGATAAATACAAGTTGCTGTTCTTTGTTCACTAAGTTTTCCATGCTTTTGTAGTTCCTTGAAAAGTTCTCCTCTTGCTGCAAATTCGAGAATTAAATAAACTCGTCTGCTATCCCAGAAATAATTGAGGAGTCTTAACACATGTGGATGCTGTAAATGAGATTGTATTTCAATTTCTCTCCTCAGTTGAGGCTCCATGTTATATTTTTCCAGTTGACTCTTAAAAAAAACTTTTAATGCAACAATAACTTTGCTCTTTTTCTCTCTTGCCAAATATACCCTTCCAAATTTACCCTTGCCCAACGGTCGACCAATTTGAAAATCATCTAGAGTAAATATTTTTTCTTCACTTGGAATGCTAGCCATATCTTTTATTGCATATATTTGACGTTATTTGAAAATTAAATCGATTGGATATTTTATATATGTGATCAACACACATATAACCGAACTAAAACTACTCCGAACGAAGCCGCTTAAAAAAAAAAAAAAACAAAGATATATCCTCCTAAATACTCTGTTTTAAAGATTATCGTTTTTTTTTTTTTTTTTTTAATGTACCATTATTTTTATTAAATATAATTACCATTAATCATATATAAAATAATTGTTGAAAGACGATATAAGTTACAAATAATATTGAAGTACCAAATATATTATTTATTATTGTGTAAAAAATAGCAGTAGATTAACTGAAAACATTTAACTAATGAAATAAGTCAACTTTGACTAGGACACACTATAAAAAGAAACAGCTATATTACCATTACCTTTTTTTAAATATGCTTTAGTTTGTTTATGAAGGACTTACCCGAATTCTACTTTAATAAATTATTAAAAAGAGTTGCGGCGTCTTATGCATTTTTTATAATTTGTCGAAATCTGCAAACCTGTGATAAGGAATGCTATATGTGATGTTTTATAAAAGGCATGGAGTTATAATAATATAAAATAACAATATTCCACAAATAATTAACGTGATCACAATTAATGACCTTATTGTCAAATAAAACAAAGTGGCCAATAACTGAACAGAATGGAGAGACTTTTGTATTTGTCTACAGGTTCTGTCATTATCAAAAACTCTATAGAAGGTCTTCACTTTTACAATTGAACTTCGAAATATATTGATATACAGGGTGTACCAGGTAAATTGGGAATTTCAACAATGGTATTTCAACTGAAATTTTTTGCAAGTAAAAATTAAAATATCCGAATGAAATTTGACACAGTAGTAGATAAAAGGATATAGTTTTTATTTATTCAATGAAGTTTCCATTATTAGCTACAACAGTCTCGAGGCGAGTGCGGAATGAAGCACAGGCCTTGGCGACGATGACCTTGTCCATTTGGGTCATCACCGTGTGAACTGCTTTCTTGACAGACTGGATGGTGGTATGAGGAGCTTTGTTGACATCTCTCTCAACAACGCCCCATACATAGTAGTCGAGGGGATTGCAATCTGGAGAATTAGGAGGCCAAATATCAGGACCCCAGTGACTAGGGACGTTAAGTGTCAGCCACGATTGTGTCTTTTTTGCCTTATGGGCTGGAGCTGAGTCCTGTTGGAAGACATACTTCCTTCCTGCGGCCACCATGTCCATCCAAGGCTTCACAACGGTCTCCAGAACATTGATGTAGGTGTCAGCGTTCATCCTAAGGCCCTTCTCAAAGAAATGGGGAGGCATGACATCACCTTCACTGCTGATAACGCCAAGGACCATTACGGAGGCAGGACGTGTGCATCACGACAGGTATCTCTGAGGGGTCTTTACAGATCCAGCGATCATTCCTGGGATTTATCTTTTGGTCCACGTCAAAGTTCTTTTCGTCAGAGAAGAACCTTAGCATGCCAAAAGAGTCGTGTTTCAGGTTGTTGAGGAGGGCAGCAGCCTTTCCTTTTCTGTTATTCTTCATATTCTCAGTCAGCAACTGACCTTTCCGAAGGGCATAAGACTTGAGACCAAGGACCTCATGGATAGTTGTGACAATTGTCATAGAGCCAACGTCCATTTCCTTGGCTATGGCCCTCATGCTCTTCCCAGGGTTTCCATCAATCTTCTCCTTGACATTTTTGACAAATTCTTCGCCTCTTACCCTGTCCGATCGACGCGAGTGCTTTTTCCTTGTAGCTATCCTCTCTTTGTTACTGTCGGCCTCATCAAACTGCTTCTTGACACGATAAATAGTGGTTTTGGGCAACTTAAGAAAATCCACTATCTCTTTGGGGCTCCTTCCGGCGCGCAGAGCAACGATGATGGCAGCTCGATTTTCAAATTCTCGGTTACTGTTCATCACTACACTGCGCACACATGTACTGTTGCATTTTACATGAATATGGCTACGTAATGAAAAAAAAAACAAGTTTTTAATCTCAAGTAGTTTTTGTTTTATGGACTGTCAAAGTTAGTCCCAATTTACCTGATACACCCTGATACACAAATTCGTTTCTCGACTCTCTCTTCAAAAATTAAAACATAATAGAATGGCTTGGGCTGTAAATAGAAAATATTCCAATAGTAGAAAAATATAGGTTACTAGCCGAATGACCCGGTTGCCCGGGTTTTACCCTATTAAATGTACCCTGTTTCGCCCGTGGTCTCTGTTTTTTGGAATTTTTCCCGATATAATTTTGTATCTGATAATCAAACATGATACAGCAAAATTTTTAAAATAGTCTATCGTCTTCCCAGTATTCTTTTACCTATGTATGGAAATTTTGGTTTGAATTAGTGAACTACTGCGAATTTGTAGACGAATGACCCGGGCAACGCCCGGGTTTACACGATTAAATGTACATTATAAATGGAAGAGATGGCCTCCCGGAGGGCACCCGCGAGGTCACTCTGCCCCCGCGCAACTGTCCAACCGGGAGCGCCCCGCGCCGTCAAAATCGTCACGCGTTCTAGAGGGCGCTGCCCGTGAGCTCAACCGGCCGTCAGCCGGGAGATCTCATTTACCAGGCGGGGGGGGGGGGGGGGGGGGGGCGGTGGGCAGGGAAGTCACGTGCTGCGCCGGCAGCCAATCGTCGCGCGTCGCCGTCGCCCGCCTGAGTGTTCTTAGAGGGCGCTGCTCGTGAGCTAAGTTGAATAATTTGAATATATAGTTTTAATAATAGATTTATATATTTTTAAAATAGCCTATCGTCTTCCCCGTATTCTTTTACCTATGTATGTAAATTTTGGTACCAATTGGTTCAGTAGTTTTTGAGTTTATCGCGAAACAGACAGACAGACAGGAATTGACTTTTATATATATAGAGATATGCTGTGATACAGTCGAGCTAGCGTTGTAGTGGAAGGCTCATAGATGCGATAACCAATATCAGATTAAATGTGTTGGCGTGAGTAGAGATAAAGAGAGCTCTGGCTTGGATTTTTATCAAATATCTTGAGTTGATGCAATGATGAGGGATAATTTAGTGGTAGGGAGTTAAAAATATATATACTACTCTGATCAGAGAGTTTCGACACTTTGCTCATAAAATCCTGAAAACTCAATATATTTTCTCCCGGTTTGTGGCAAACGCAAGCGTCACCCTTGGCTTGGAGACCTGCCAATTTTCAAAAATCACGCGCCACAACAGCGCGAGCAGCGGCTGTTCGAAGTGAAGCCATTTTGCCCGTGCTTCGATTTCGTTAGTCACTGAAATGGAGGATCAACGAATTATACTTAATCTTCTTCCCAATAAAATATTTAATTTTAAAGAGAAATTATATCACAAAGATTCTGAAGAAAGGTTTACAATTCTTTTAGCTACAAATTCAGATGGATCCGAAAAATTACAACCATTAGTAATAGGAAAATCTATAAAACCTCATTGTTTTCAAAATGTAAATACTTTTCCAGTAATATATAGATCAAATAAAAATGCTCAGATGACTTCATTAATATTTAATGAATATGTAAAGATTCTTGATGCTCATATGCAAATCAAAAATCGGAAAATTTTACTTTTTGTTAACAAATGTCCAGTACATTCAGAAATTAACCATCTTCAAAATGTAAAGATTGTATTTCCACCAGTTGATTATACAAATGAATTACAATCAATGATACTTGGTATTATCAAATCCTTCAAAGCAAATTACCGAAAGCTATTAATGCAAAAAATATTGATATCTATGGAAATCTCTAAAAATGATAATTGTAATGATAAATTAAGTATTCTGGAAGCTATGGAATTAATTCTTTGTAGTTGGAATGCAGTAACAAATAAAACTATCAAAAATTGTTTTGATAAAGCTGTTTCAACTTTACCTCTTTATCATCATCATTATCAGAAGAAGATAAAACCAAAAATGATGATATGGCAGAATCTGAAATTGATAAATTGGTTGAACCAGAATTATCTATATGGAATAAAATTGCTTCAAATAATGTTAACTTTACAGAATATATCAATTGTGATTCCCATCTAGCTGTTTATAAAGAATTAGATGAAATTGATCAAAAAGTTGATGATTACAATTCAGAAAATGAAACAAATACAAAAGAAATTGAATCTCTAATATCAATATGTGAAGCAAATGAAAGTTTTCTTCGTTTGAAGAAATATTTTCTACAATTTGATAATAACAATCTTTATTCTGAATTTGCAACCTTAGAAAAAGCAATGGTGAAAGCTGTAATCCAAGCAAAAAGAAGTCAAAGAAGTTGAAATTTTTTTGTATATTTAATCACAAATCTTATACCCAAACAATTTCATATAGAGACAAGGGTCACCTCTCCCGTCAAAATAGACGTCTAAAACTAGACACCATCGCCGCAAACTAGCGGCCTCGGGTCAGTGACAAAGCCGCAACACCAGCTTTGGCAAACTGAAAAGCGTCCACCTAGAGACCATCATCGTTTGCGGTGATGGTCAATAGATGGCGTCTGGTTTTAGATGTCTATTTTGATGGGAGAGGCGACCCTTGTCTCTTTAGATCAATTTCCTCCCTGCAAAATTTCCATCTATAATTCCATATAGGTTTAGATGAACACATAAGGATAGATTGGGAGGTATCAAGATATCTTGCCAGCTTAATCTGACGAGTGATTTCATCAGCCAATCAGGAATGACCAAAGATATACAAGTTGTGGGGTTTAAAAAAGCTGGCAACTCTGTTCTCGAACTACCTGTGTAGTCCTCTAGTAGCTACATTTATTTAGTAAGCTATCATTTGTAAAAAAAAAGAAAAAAAATTTGTAAAAAGTATATCATTTTTAAAAAATTAAATTATAATTTTTATTATATTTTTCAAAGTCTTTATATGCAGTGTGTAGATCCTTAATGAAAGGACACTTGCGCTAGAGGACACATCTCTACAAAGGACAGTTTTCATCGCCAAAATTACCATTTTTACTATTCAGAAACTCTCTGGTAAGAGGACACATCTTCATAAAGGACACTTTGGCTCTGCAATTAGGTGTTATCCTATACAGGGAGGTTCTACTGTAGCAACTCTCTGGTAAGAGGACACCTCTCTCTAAAGGAAACTTTGGCTCTGCAATTAGATGTTGTCCTTTACAGGGAGGTTCTACTGTAGCAACTCTCTGGTAAGAGGACACCTCTCTCTAAAGGAAACTTTGGCTCTGCAATTGGATATTGTCCTTTACAGGAAGGTTCTACTGTAGCAACTTTCTGGTAAGAGGACACCTCTCTATAAAGGACACTTTGGCTCTGCAATTAGATGTTGTCCTTTACAGGAAGGTTCTACTGTAGCAACTCTCTGGTAAGAGGACACCTCTCTCTAAAGGAAACTTTGGCTCTGCAATTAGATATTGTCCTTTACAGGGAGGTTCTACTCTAGCAACTCTCTGGTAAGAGGACACCTCTCCTTAAAGGACACTTTGGCTCTGCAATTAGATGTTGTCCTTTACAGGAAGGTTCTCTCTGGTAAGAGGACACATCTTCATAAAGGACACTTTGACTCTGCAATTAGGTGTTGTCCTTTACAGGGAGGTTCTCTCTGGTAAGAGGACACCTCTCCTTAAAGGACACTTTGGCTCTGCAATTAGATGTTGTCCTTTACAGGAAGGTTCTCTCTGGTAAGAGGACACATCTTCATAAAGGACACTTTGACTCTGCAATTAGGTGTTGTCCTTTACAGGGAGGTTCTCTCTGGTAAGAGGACACATCTTCATAAAGGACACTTTGGCTCTGCAATTAGGTGTTGTCCTTTACAGGAAGGTTCTCTCTGGTAAGAGGACACATCTTCATAAAGGACACTTTGGCTCTGCAATTAGATGTTGTCCTTAACAGGAAGGTTCTCTCTGGTAAGAGGACACATCTTCATAAAGGACACTTTGACTCTGCAATTAGGTGTTGTCCTTTACAGGGAGGTTCTCTCTGGTAAGAGGACACCTCTCCTTAAAGGACACTTTGGCTCTGCAATTAGATGTTGTCCTTTACAGGAAGGTTCTCTCTGGTAAGAGGACACATCTTCATAAAGGACACTTTGGCTCTGCAATTAGATGTTGTCCTTTACAGGAAGGTTCTCTCTGGTAAGAGGACACCTCTCCTTAAAGGACACTTTGACTCTGCAATTAGGTGTTGTCCTTTACAGGGAGGTTCTACTGTAGCAACTCTCTGGTAAGAGGACACCTCTCCTTAAAGGACACTTTGACTCTGCAATTAGATGTTGTCCTTTACAGGAAGGTTCTCTCTGGTAAGAGGACACATCTTCATAAAGGACACTTTGGCTCTGCAATTAGGTGTTGTCCTTTACAGGGAGGTTCTACTGTATATATAAATAGTCCCCATGATATTGATAAGGTACAATTTGGATTATAGATTATAAACACAAGGTAATAAGACCACAAATCCAAGTAAATAAATATTGTGTGACATTTTGGTAACAGCAGTGTTACCATCTTCAGACAAAAGTGCTGAATGAGAAATTATACCACACCATAAACAGTAGTTCCTGTTATCAAGTGTGTAAACATTCTTCTTATATGCTATCTTGTTTACACACTTGATAACAGTACCAACTATTTAAGAACAATTTCTCATTCAGTACTTTTGTCTGAAGATGGTAACAACGCTGTTACCAAAATTTCACACACTATTTATTTACTTGGATTTGTGGTCTTATTACCTTGTGTCTCCGTCTTCTTTCTTATCTTCACTCAATCATTCATGACTGTTTGAAGTAGAATGCATCTGCCTTTGTCATTAAGACTGGGAGCACTACTCAGTGGCAGGCCGACTTAGCTCCAAAAGAAATGGCCGTCTCTGACATGAGGAACAGACGCCATGTGCAGCCGCTCCTAACATGGAGTACAAATGCTGCTCATCCTGTATACCTGGAGCCCTTACAGGGTACTATCAGCCGGGCCAGCTGAGCCCAGGTTTTTTAGTGAGCTTGTTACTGCTCCCCCTCCTCCTTTTTCATTCAGGCTTGGGACCGGCAAAGGCGGAGTTTTGTGTCTCTGTGACATTGTGTAATGACACAAGGGATAATTTTTTTAAAAATCCAAATTTAATTCAAAAGGAAGTACCTATCTTTTCCTCAGGAATGTTGGATTAAAGAGGGGTTGGCCTACATACAAATATGGAACAGTTTTCTAAACTGAATGGAATAACACTAATATATATGGAAAATAGATAGAATCTTAAGGTGTAAAAAGACCAAAATCCAAATTAATAAATTGTCTGTGATGGTACAGTAACAGTGTTTGTTACTGAAATGTTGCACACAATTTATTAATTTGGATTTTGGTCTTGTTATACATTTATTTAGGATTATAATTTATAATACAAATGTTTACCTTTTATCAGATAAAATAATCTATCATAATAAGCACAACATTAAGGATTTAATCTATAAGAATACAAAACTCCGCCTTTGCCGGTCCCAAGCCCGGATGAAAAAGGAGGAGGGGGAGCAGTAACAAGCTCACTAAAAAACCTGGGCTCATCTGATAGTACCCTATAAGGGCTCCAGGGATACAGGATGAGCAGTGTTTATACTCCATGTTAGGAGCGGCTGCACATGGCGTCTGTTCCTCATGTCAGAGGCGGCCATTTCTTTTGGAGCTAAGTCGGCCTGCCACTGAGTAGTGCTCCCAGTCTTAATGACAAAGGCAGACACATTCTACTTCACCCAGACCCTAATTTGATTGAGTGAAGATAAGGAAGAAGAAAAAATACAAGACCAAATCCTAATTTTTGAAATATTTGCCATAACAGCATTGTTATCATCATCATACAAAGTACTAAATGTAGTGCTTTGAAATTTAGAGTAAAGTAAAAAAATTATATATATAGTACTTCTTTGTCTGAATATGGTAATAACACTGTTACCAAAACATCACAAACAATTCAATAATATGGATTGGGTCTTGTTATACTTTTAGATTCTAATGATCCAAATTGTACCATATAATTTTCAAATGAAGAATTTTTTTTTGTTTAGAATATGAAGCTTGTCTAGCAATTTGAATAAAGTTTTTGTGTCTGTCTGTATGGAATTGTATTTCTGGTCTACTGTATAAAGTTCAAGGTTGGATTAAAAATGTAGACATCGAATGGTGCAGCTATACTGAGATCGGCCATTGGAATCTATGATCTATGGGAAAACACAGGTTGGAACACCTCATTTTATCTTCATACCTGTTACAAACATAACAAGACCAAATTAATGTAAATTATTTTATATGACATTTGGTCTTGTCACCTAACTTTTTTTTTTTTTTAAGTCTTCTTCTTCTTTCTTATCTCCACTCAATCATATTAGGGTGTCAAGCTTGAAATTGACAACCATCATGATTGGGTGAAGTAGAATGCGTCTGCCATTGTCATTAAGACTGGGAGCACTACTCAGTGGCAGGCCGATTTAGCTCCAAAAGAAATGGCCGCCTCTGACATGATGAACAGACTCCATGTGCAGCCGCTCCTAACATGGAGTACAAACGCTGCTCATCCTGTATCCCTGGATTAGGAGCCCTTACAGGGTACTATCAGCTGAGCCCAGGTTTTTTAGTGAGCTTGTTACTGCTCCCCCTCTTTTTTTTTCATCCGGGCTTGGGACCGGCAAAGGCGGAATTAAAGTCTCTTGTGGACTAGTGGCTAGGATATCTGACTTTTACCCAAGGAGACAAGGGTTTGATTCCCGATGTGGGAAGTTTTTTAAATTCAGGGCTTGGTGAAGATTTAAACTTTCAGCTTTGACAGCCATGACCAAGGATCAAATCCTGTTTTGGAATTTTTTTTTTCTAGCGAAAAATATTTCTTTAATGGCCCCTGATTTTTGCAAAATTCCAACCCCACCTGTTACTTATGTAACCAAACGGGACTATGTCACATATGTAAGTTTAAAAGTCAAACTGATTTCTCCATGCGGTGCACTAAGAGTAAAAGCAGTTACTAACTACCAAACTCCGCCTTTGCTGGTCCCAAGCCCGGATGAAAAAGGAGGAGGGGGAGCAGTAACAAGCTCACTAAAAAACCTGGGCTCAGCTGTCCATGCTGATAGTACCCTGTAAGGGCTCCAGGGATACAGGATGAGCAGCGTTTGTACTCCATGTTAGGAGCGGCTGTACATGGCGTCTGTTCCTCATGTCAGAGGCGGCCATTTCTTTTGGAGCCAAGTCGCGGCCTGCCACTGAGTAGTGCTCCCAGTCTTAATGACAAAGACATTCTATTTCACCCAGTGTGGAGATAAGAAAGAAGATCTATATTATCCAATTGTAGTGTATCAGAAGGATTTATACTAATCCAGATATCTACCAGCTCTATAACCTCTTCACAACCTTATCAGACCACTAGTTTTGACATTAGTTCTAAAAGGCTGTGGCTGCAAAGTTGAATTTCTCAAAACTCTATACACTGCTTTCTTTTTGCTTATCCCTAGTATATGAATGATAGAGTGAAGACAAGAAAGAAGAAGAAGTTATCCCTAATACACGTGGTACAGGCCATGATAATCATGGTGGGTAGAAGTAGGCGACTGCTTTTACCGTAAGTTCACCACATGTCTACACATGTGAAAAACAGTTCGACTTTGCACTTACAAATGTGCCAGAGCCCCATTTGTTTACTTGCACTCGCTGGTGGGGTTGGACTTTTGCAAGAATTGGGGTCCATTGAAGCATTTTTTTTTTTTTTTCTAATTAGAAAAAAGTGCCCAATGCAGGAATCAAACCCAGTTCGTAGCGGTCGAAAACCAACGGTTTAGACCATCCTTCCACCAACCCCCCTACACTCCTTTCTTTTTTGGATATACAGTGAAATACCTTGTAAAAATAGCTTCTTTTTATAAATGCAACTTGGTTATAACATCATAATTCTCAAGTTTCACAGTTTGAATCCCAACTGTGGTTATAACCTGGTTAAAACAACCAAATTTTAACAATTGTTTTTGTTGAAGTTTGAGATTGAATCAAGGAATAAAAGGATTATTTATTAAACAAAGTAACTTAAAACAAGATGTTAAAGTAGCAACATTTTAAAGGCAAGTCTATATAGGAAGGCGAGGGACAAAGACTATATATAGACGTCGACCGCAGCGCCACCGCGGCCGTTGATTGGTCGATCCTCCAATACTCCACGCCAATCTTTGGATTGCTATTCCAACACTCCCTCTCGATCCAAAATGTTCAGTAGACCTCTTAAGTAGTGGAATTTGTTTCGTGGAAGAGGTTTAGTCATTATATCAGCTAGCTGTTCTGAGCTGCAAACATGATGCACTTTAAGTTCACCTTCTTCATGTTTGGATCTAATGAAGTGGTAGCGAACATCAATATGTTTCGTTCGTTTGTGGAATACTGGATTTTCAACAAGTTTTATTGCTGCTTGGTTGTCGATATAAAGTTCAGTTTCTTTAGTAATATCACAGCCGATGCCCTGTAGAAGTCTTCTGATCCAAATCAATTCCTTAGCAGCACCGCAGGCAGCGATGTATTCACTTTCGGTGATGGAAAGTGCGATAATTGGTTGTCGTTGGCTTGCCCAAGAAACAGTTCCTCCGTTCATCATGAAGGCATAACCAGTCGTACTTTTTCTGGAGTCAACATCACGAGCAAAATCACTATCAGAGTAGCCAACAAGTTGGTCTTGTCCAGTGAAGAGAATTCCCATGTGTGGAGTGCCTTTCAGATAACGGAAAATATTCTTCACTGTTGTACAATGTGCAGGTCCTGGATATTCTAGGAATTTACTCACTTGTGAAACTGCATAAGTGATATCTGGACGTGAAACACATGATGCAAACATAAGGGATCCAACAGCTTCTCGAAAAGGGAATTTAGGCATCTTTTCCTTTTGTTCTGGAGTAGGACAGTCCTGTTTTGTTAAGATGACAGAAGGATCCATAGGCACCGAAGCAGGAATACAGTCAGCCATATTAAATTTACTCAAAATTTTGTCAATATATGATGACTGGTGAATGAAAATACTTGCCCTATCTTCTGACTGCTCTATTTGTAGCCCAACAAAAAAGTTAACACTTCCAGATGTAATTTCAAATGCGTGTTCTAACTCATCAATTATAATAGCTATTGCCTCTTTATCTTTAGATAGAATAATTCCATCATCAACATAGAGAGCTAAGATAACATTTGAATCATTGTGTGTTCCAATGAAAATGCACTGGTCGGCGTCTGATGTTTTGAAATTATGGCTATACAAAAAATTGGTAAATTTCTTATTCCAATTTCTAGAAGATTGTTTAAGACCATACAGACTTTTATGTAATCTATAGCAGCTATTATCATCTCTCTTGTAGCCTTCTGGTTGTTCAAGATAAACAAGTTCCTCTAATTCGCCATTGAGAAAAGCTGTCTTTACATCGAATTGCTTAAGAAACATCCTTTCAGAAGCAGCGTGTGATAAAAGAATGCGTAACGAATCATACATGACTACTGGGCTAAACGTATCGAAATAGTCAACATTTTTGATTTGAGAATAGCCTTTTGCAACTAATCTGGCTTTGAACCGTTGAATTGTACCATCGGACTCCGTTTTAATTTTATAAACCCATTTACAACCGATAGGTTTATGACCATCTGCCAAACGTTCTAAAGTCCATGTTTTATTTTTATTTAATGCATCAATCTCTTCATCCATGGCTAATTTCCATCTTTCTGAATCTGAACTCGTTATTGCATCTATATAGTTACTGGGTTCATCAGCGAGCGCAAAGTTACATTGGCTATTCGAAACTTTAGAGCGTGTTATCATTGGATGCGAACTGATATCGGATACTGGCGGCATTTCCTGCACTGGAATGTTTGCTGTCGCAACTGGTGATTCATCCGGAGCGCTGTTAATCTGAAATATTATTTCTTTGGGTTTGGTAGATTCTCTATCTGAATGTGTAGTAGCTTTCTCATCGAATGTGACATCTTTAGAAATTCTTATTTTTCTAGTTTTCCAATCCCATAATCTAAAATTTTTGCTTGTATTCTCATAACCTAAAAACATAAGTTTTATCGATTTATTATCCCACTTTTTACGGTTTTCTTTGGGAATATGCATATAAGCATTACAGCCAAATATTTTATAGTTAGCTACATTAGGCTTTGTGCCAAAGAAAAGTTCATAAGGTGTCGTTCCAGGGGTTTGCTTAGTCGCACTTCTATTTAGAATATAATTTGCTGTGTTACATGCCTCAGCCCAAAAAAATCCTGGAAGATTTCGTGAATTTAGCATGGACCTGGCTGCTTCCACAATCGTACGATTGTCTCTTTCTATACGTCCTATCTGTTCGTGCACATAAGGTGCAGTGAACTCGTGAATTATCCCAAATCTTTTACATAAATCTGCAAAATTATCGCTTTTGAATTCTAGCGCATTATCAGTCCTAAGAACTTTTATCTTATTTCCAGTTTGAGTATAGATTAGAGTAGCATATTCTTTGAATATATCTAGCACATCTGATTTGTTTTTAATAAAATAAATATGGCGATAACCACTAAAGTAATCTTTAAATAAGCAGAAATACAGATATTTACTTAATGATTGAGTCTGCATTGGGCCACAAATATCAGCATAAATAAACTCACCTAGCTGGTAGTTTTTGCCATCTGAGGGATAGCACGACTTTCTATGGGCTTTTCCAAGTTGGCATCCTTCACAGAAGAAAAATTCTCCCTCTAAATCTTGAGGCTGCAGACCATCCACTAATCCTTTGGTCGCCATCTCTCGAAGTGTAGCAACTGGAAGATGCGCAAGTCTCTCGTGCCACAACTGAAGCTTGTTCTCGCTGGTGATGTATCCTTGTGATGATGACGTAACCTTGAAGAGCATCCTGTAGAGGTCGTCATGACGCACTCCTACGGCTTTTAGGTCATTATCCATGAAGATCTGTAGCTTGTCATGTTTGATAATGACGTTGAATCCTCTTCTTGTGGACGTAGAAAGGCTATACAAATTTTTCTTTAGTTGCGGCGAGTAGAGCACATTTCTTATGTACGTATTGTACCATCCACCGTCGACGTAGGCTTGAATCTCGATGTCTCCCAAGCCTTCTGCAAGTAGTGTCGAGTTGTCTCCCAAGTAGATTGGATGATCACTGGTGAACGGCGTGTAGGTCTTGAACCACTCTCGTCGAAATGTCATGCTGCAGCTTGCACCGCTGTCAGCATACCAAATATCATTGGGCTCTACTTGATTATCGCACAAAATAAGTCCATAATCACTTGAACTTCCTTTTGAATCATGAAGCTTTTTGGATTTATTTTTCTCATTAGCTAATCTTTTTCTACATTCGGGGCTCCAATGTCCAATTTTGTGACAATAGTGGCATTTAGTGTTCTTCTTGGCATCTTGAAAAGAACGTTGTGTATCTTTAGGCTTCGTTCGTGCTTGCCTGTGTAATAAGGCCTCATCTTGTTTAGAAGAACCGCTTTGTTGATTCCTTGTTTCTTCAATCAAAAGTCTTGCAGTTAAATTGTTAAGAGTTTGAGCTTTCGGATCTAACGATTCCCACGCTGCAACAAAGTAGCGCATACTCGAAGGCAAAGTATTTAAAATTTTTGCTACCTTTTGATCTTCCGTTATGGTTCCGCCCATTTGTGAAATTTGTGCAGAAATATTTTCAATTTTTGCTATGTAATCACTTATTGTTTCCGATGTCAATCGTGCATCGAAGAATTGTTGCCAAAGTAGGCCAATAGTAAATTCGGATTTTTGTTCATGAATAGCAAGTAATTTCTGCCACATTTGTGAAGCGGAAGTACAGTTCATCAGGGGCTGAAGAAACTTTAATTCGATTGCCTGTGATAATAACATCCTTGCCTTAACGTCCTTTGATTTCCAATTCTGTAGTGAACTTTCAGAGTTACTGTCGGAGGAAACAACATTCGGCTTTATTTCTAAGCCTTCCAATAATTCTAGTAATTTTTGTTGTTCCATAAGAAGCCTGAATTGGAATTTCCATAGTGAAAAGTTTTCACCATTAAAAACTTTAATCCTTGAAAGACAATCTTCGCTCATCTTCTTTGTCTTGGAATCGGCCAACGACAAAAAGAAACTAGGGTTATGGTTGGTGGTTGACGCCTAAACTTCGAGCAAAACAAAGGCTTACTCACTGCTGGCGGTTAATCCTTTTAGGCGCAGTGGAAGCGTGCTGGGCCCATAACCTGTTGAAGTTTGAGATTGAATCAAAGAATAAAAGGATTATTTATTAAACAAAGTAACTTAAAACAAGATGTTAAAGTAGCAACATTTTAAAGGCAAGTCTATATAGGAAGGCGAGGGACAAAGACTATATATAGACGTTGACCGCAGCGCCGCCGCGGCCGTTGATTGGTCGATCCTCCAATACTCCACGCCAATCTTTGGATCGCTATTCCAACAGTTTTAAATATGGATATGAAAGCAACTTTGTTATAACATCATAATCCTCAAGTTTCACAGTTTGAATCCCAACCTGGTTAAAACAACCAAATTTTAACAATTGTTTTAAATATGGATATGAAAGCAACTTGGTTATAACATCATAATCCTCAAGTTTCACAGTTTGAATCCCAACCTGGTTAAAACAACCAAATTTTAACAATTATTTCAAATATGGATATGAAAGCAACTTGGTTATAACATCATAATCCTCAAGTTTCACAGTTTGAATCCCAACCTGGTTAAAACAACCAAATTTTAACAATTGTTTCAAATATGGATATGAAAGCAACTTGGTTATAACATCATAATCCTCAAGTTTCACAGTTTGAATCCCAACCTGGTTAAAACAACCAAATTTTAACAATTGTTTCAAATATGGATATGAAAGCAACTTGGTTATAACATCATAATCCTCAAGTTTCACAGTTTGAATCCCAACCTGGTTAAAACAACCAAATTTTAACAATTGTTTCAAATATGGATATGAAAGCAACTTGGTTATAACATCATAATCCTCAAGTTTCACAGTTTGAATCCCAACCTGGTTAAAACAACCAAATTTTAACATTTTTTTAAAATATGGATATGAAAGCAACTTGGTTATAACATCATAATCCTCAAGTTTTATATTTTTAAGTCCCAATTGTTTAATCATGTAAAAATCTATATTTAGAAAACTCTCTATTAAATATCTTCTTCAAATCTGTCCATTAAATCCCAAGAGTTATCATTTCTTCAATATTATTTAGGCTATTTTCCACACACAATAACCATTATATATATCTACTTAATAATTGAAAGGGGACAATGGAAGGATGGTCTAAACTGTTTGTTTTCTACCGCTACGACCCAGGATCGAATCCTGCATTGGGCACTTTTTTCTAATTAAAAAATGCTCCAATTATTGCAAAAGTCTAACTGCTTATGTGTAGACATGTGGTGCACTTATAGTAAAAAGTCGCCTACTTCTACCCACCATGATTATCATGGCCTGTACCACATGTACTAGGGATAATAAAAAATTGTGACATATAATTTGGGTGAGATATTCACTTCAGCGGACCATCAGTGATTGTATTATTCTGTGCTAGGTCTATTCGCAGTAAACAAAGTACAGTAAAACCCCGCTAATACGAACCCTAGATATAACGAACCTTCCCTTATAGCGAACCCACGCCGATTCCCAATTCCATTCCATTGAAAATACCATCGTTATAACGAACTTTGCGATTTTTAGAATAACGAACTACCCCTATAACGAACCTATTTTCGGTCCCAAAATGATAAAAATCTATTGAAAATACTATGCTTATAACGAACTTAGAATTGTAATTAAAAAAAAAAATTAAAACAAAATTTTGAGCATGTTTCAGCTCGCGGATCGCAATTTCAAAACAATAAATTTAGCGGCATTGTTTGTTTTGATTTTTCCATTTATTTTTGCTGTATGTTGTATAAATTTTTACACATTATACTTTTTATTAAATATAATATCTTTGCATCAATTAAATTCGAAATATAAAAAAAAGCAAATGGCTTCCAAAATGAAGAAAACAAAGGCATTTTAAAAACAAGTGTCATTTCTTTTTTTAAAAAAGGCCATTTTCAGAACTTTTCAAAGTGAAACAACACAGGCGAAATGTTAAGAACATATTAAAATAAGAGAATATAACTCTTCTATTATAAAAGATAAAATATAAAGCTATTAAAAATTGTTACAACTTTTACCGCGATCGCGATCGTACGTTTTAGGGCTAAAAAAAAAAAGTTCAAATAAACGGTCCCTTGATGAAACAAACATTATTTTTATACCATTAACTATGGTGATTTTTAAAGTCAGCAATGTTTTGCATGACAGGTTAAAAAACGAAATCTAGACCTTGAAGAAATGTGGAAACATGAAATGGAAGAAAAATACTAACTTTATTTGAATGGTGCAATGCTTGAGGAATGCTTTGAAGCAACAAGGTGTTAGAGCCATTTTTTCAAGTAAACATTGTATTATATAATGTGATAATGATGTTTTAAAATCATTTTATATCTTTGAATATATATTTAATAAAACTTTGCCTAGGATTTGTCTTTATTTTTAAATTAGACATAGAGGTACATGTATGTTAATGATAAGAAGAACCTATCATCTAATGATTTCTATTATTATTCAGTATTAATGTAAGGAAATAGGTCAATTATGGGAATTAATACAAAGTGACCACTATTAAGAGGCAGTCTCTTCTTGTGTGCATGGCCGTCTTTTAATTATACAGTCTAAAAATTTTGAAAAGAAAAAAAAAAAAATAGCCAAACCGTGGCTATAGTGAACCAAAAGCTCTGTCCCATTGGGGTTCACTATAGAGGGGTTTTACTGTAGTTCCATTTCTCTTCTTCTTTCTTATCTCCACTCAATCATATTACGGTATCAAGCTTGTAGAGTTGACAACCATCATGACTGGGTAAAGTACAATGCGTCTGCCTTTGTCATTAAGACTGGGAGCACTACTCAGTGGCAGGCCAACTTAGCTCCAATATGAGATGGCTGCCTCTGACATGAGGAACAGACGCCATGTGCAGCCACTCCTAACATGGAGTACAGACTCGTCTTCTATCCCTGGAGTCCTTACAAGGTACTATCAGCCGGGCCAGCTGAGCCCAGGTTTTTTAACGAGTTTGTTACTGCTCCCCCTTCTCCTTTTTCATCTGGACTTTGAACTGGCAAAGTCAGAGTTGTCCCATTTCTAAATCAATCTAACCTAAACACAAGGTAATAAGACCAAATACAAATAAATAATGTGTGACATTTCGGAAACAGCGTTGTTACCATCATCAGACAAAAGTATTGAATGAGAAAAAATATCACAGCATGTTATAAATAGTTACTGTTATCAAGTGTGTAAACATGATAGCAGATAGTGCCTTATCTATCTAACCTTTTTTTTTGCTTATCCCTAGTACAGGCTATGATAATCATGGTGGGTAGTTAGTGACTGCTTTTACTGTAAGTGCACTATATATCTACATATGTGAAAAGCAGTTCGACTTTGCACTTACAAATGTGCCAGAGCCCCATTTGGTTACTTTCACTCGCTGGTGGGGTTGGACTTTTGCAAGTATCGAGGCCATTGGAGCATTTTTTTTTAATCAGAAAAAAGTACCCAATGTGGGAATTGAACCCGGGTCGTAGCGGTTGAAAACCAACAATTTAGACCATCCTTCCACCGACTCCCTCTAATTTAACCTAACCTAGTATATAGATATACTCAATCTTGCCACCAGTGGTTCAAGTCCCAAAATAACTATATTAGGTACATCTTAAAAAGAACAACCTAGCTTATGATATTTACATGATAAATATAAACAGGTTCTTCACAGAAAAAAGTGTCCAATGCGGGATTCGATCCCAGTTCATGGCTGTCAGGAATCGAGGGTTTTAACCACTCGTCCAACTCTGCCTTTGCTGTTCCCAAACCCGGATGAAAAAGGAGGAAGGGGAGCAGTAACAAGCTCACTAAAAAACCTGGGCTCAGCTGGCCCGGCTGATAGTACCCTGCAAGGGCTCCAGGGATACAGGATGAGCAGCGTTTGTACTCCATGTTAGGAGTGGCTGCACATGGCGTCTGTTCCTCATGTCAGAGGCGGCCATTTCTTTTAGGAGCTAAGTCGGCCTGCCACTGAGTAGTGCTCTCAGTCTTAATGACAAAGGCATTCTACTTCACCCAGTGTGGAGATAAGAAAGAAGAGACCACTCGTCCACAGACTTCTTTTTGCCACTAGTGGTCTTCTGAAATGAGTATCTTATTATAATTTGAATAAAGAAAAAAGGATTTTAAAAAAGTGTATTTCTCCAAGAATATACAAGTAATATTTTAAAGGCGTAAGATTCTTTTTGAAATTAAACAATTTCTACTGCCCTTACTGCAATGGAAAATTAATGGGAGGGCCTGGCTCATCAGTGGTGAACCCTCCCAGCGGTTTCGCCAGTTTAATCTACCATACCGCTGTTATATTGCATTTTTGGAACTTGCTTTTATAGTGATACTGTTGGTAGACTCTTGGAATGGGTATTTTAGAAGAACTATGGACATAAGCTTTGAGGACAGACCGCTGGGAGGGTTCACCACTGATAAGCCAGGCCCTCCCATTAATTTTTCCATTGCAGTAAGGGCAGTAGAAATTGTTTAATTTCAAAAAGAATCTTACGCCTTTAAAATAGTTTCGAATTTTGATAACAGATGGCGCGCTAGTGCATACAAGTAATATAACACAGCATACATTTCTATATATTTATTTTATATATCAATTTTTTTCTCCCCATTGAATATAAGCAAAAATATTTTAAAACTTAATTCTATTGACGTTATGTGGCGCTGAGTTTGTTGTTGACACACTTTAAAATGTTATAACACCTTGATAATGGTTGGCGTTCAGCCAACTAAAATAATGGTAAAATAAATGATATTTTGATCCAATATTTGCTTTTTTATTTAAAAATATATATATTTATATAAGAAAAATATTATACAGAACATCAAAAAAATTGAAATTTTTTTTTTTTTGCAAAAAAACATAAATAAATACAAAATTTGATAAACATAGAACTTTTATATATTTATATTAATAGTAGCTAAATATATTCTATTGACTAATGATATAATAGTTATCAATAACATACAAAATATGGATATTTACTTGAAAACTAAGAAAAAAAAGATAAAAAAAAAAAGAGTATTTCTCAAAGAAACAATCTAAACATAAACAAGTAATTATAACAGCATACGATTCTATATATATATTGCATATATTCATATGATATATACAGAATATTAAAAAAAATGTAAATAAACATTTTGATAAACATTGATAGAACTTATATAAATATATATTAATAGAGAGCCTATATGGTTAATGAGCTTATTTTTTGAATAATTTAATATTATTTTTCATATATTTAATTTATTTTTATAAAAGAGATTATTATTATAAAATATTATGTATTATAACATTATTTGTATATTTATACATTGAATACACAATTTACTTTAAACTTTGATAAATAAAGAGATATTCTAGGTGTTACCTAAAATTATAGTTGCCTTATTATTGACTGTTTTAATCTTGGTTGAAACATGTTCAGACATGTATGAACAGAAGATAAAGGTTGATAAACCTGCCAGACCATAACCTGGTCAACAATATTGATATTATATTGAAGTTATCAATAATAAATTTACTTGAAAACTAAGAAACAAAGATTTAAAAAATTAAAAAAGTGTATTTTTTCAAGAAAAATCCAAACATATACAAGTAATATAACAGCATACAATTCTATATACACACACACACAAAATTTTACAATAATATAACAGCATACGATTCTATATATACACACACAAAATTTTACAATAATATAACAGCATACGATTCTATATATATATACACACACACACAAAATTTTACAATAATATAACAGCATACGATTCTATATATACATACACAAAATTTTACATAAATATAACAGCATACAATTCTATATATACATGTATATATTCATATGATATATGCAGAACATCAAAAAGTTAATTTTTTTTTGCAAAAAAAAATAAATACAAAATTTTATAAACATATAGAGCTTATATATATATCAATAGAGAGCCTATATATTATACTGAACAAGTTATCAATAATAGATTTACTTGAAAACTCTCTTGTCGGCGTTCTCTTGAATCCAATGGTGGTTAATTACCTCATCCAGAGTAATCCGTTCCTTAGGATTCTTACAGAGCAGTTTCTTTATAAGATCCCGGGCACCTTCTGGAACATGGGATGGGAAGACATATTCCACGCTGGAGATCTTCTTATATGTCAGCTGCTGAGATGTCGATTCAAATGGTGGATTACCTACAAGAAGTTCATAGCAAAGTACACCAATACTCCAATGATCAACTTTCTCATCGTAATAGTCTGTATCTATCATTTCTGGTGGTAGATAATCCAATGTTCCACACATTGTTTTTCTTTTGTTTGATGGTGCATGAACTGACCACCCAAAATCTGCTATTTTCAATTCACCATTCAAGCCTACAAGAATGTTTTCTGGTTTTATATCTCGATGTATTACTTTCTTTGCATGACAATGCTTGAGAGCTAGGCAGAGCTGATAAATACAAGTTGCTGTTCTTTGTTCACTAAGTTTTCCATGCTTTTGTAGTTCCTTGAAAAGTTCTCCTCTTGCTGCAAATTCGAGAATTAAATAAACTCGTCTGCTATCCCAGAAATAATTGAGGAGTCTTAACACATGTGGATGCTGTAAATGAGATTGTATTTCAATTTCTCTCCTCAGTTGAGGCTCCATGTTATATTTTTCCAGTTGACTCTTAAAAAAAACTTTTAATGCAACAATAACTTTGCTCTTTTTCTCTCTTGCCAAATATACCCTTCCAAATTTACCCTTGCCCAACGGTCGACCAATTTGAAAATCATCTAGAGTAAATATTTTTTCTTCACTTGGAATGCTAGCCATATCTTTTATTGCATATATTTGACGTTATTTGAAAATTAAATCGATTGGATATTTTATATATGTGATCAACACACATATAACCGAACTAAAACTACTCCGAACGAAGCCGCTTAAAAAAAAAAAAAAAACAAAGATATATCCTCCTAAATACTCTGTTTTAAAGATTATCGTTTTTTTTTTTTTTTTTTAATGTACCATTATTTTTATTAAATATAATTACCATTAATCATATATAAAATAATTGTTGAAAGACGATATAAGTTACAAATAATATTGAAGTACCAAATATATTATTTATTATTGTGTAAAAAATAGCAGTAGATTAACTGAAAACATTTAACTAATGAAATAAGTCAACTTTGACTAGGACACACTATAAAAAGAAACAGCTATATTACCATTACCTTTTTTTAAATATGCTTTAGTTTGTTTATGAAGGACTTACCCGAATTCTACTTTAATAAATTATTAAAAAGAGTTGCGGCGTCTTATGCATTTTTTATAATTTGTCGAAATCTGCAAACCTGTGATAAGGAATGCTATATGTGATGTTTTATAAAAGGCATGGAGTTATAATAATATAAAATAACAATATTCCACAAATAATTAACGTGATCACAATTAATGACCTTATTGTCAAATAAAACAAAGTGGCCAATAACTGAACAGAATGGAGAGACTTTTGTATTTGTCTACAGGTTCTGTCATTATCAAAAACTCTATAGAAGGTCTTCACTTTTACAATTGAACTTCGAAATATATTGATATACAGGGTGTACCAGGTAAATTGGGAATTTCAACAATGGTATTTCAACTGAAATTTTTTGCAAGTAAAAATTAAAATATCCGAATGAAATATGACACAGTAGTAGATAAAAGGATATAGTTTTTATTTATTCAATGAAGTTTCCATTATTAGCTACAACAGTCTCGAGGCGAGTGCGGAATGAAGCACAGGCCTTGGCGACGATGACCTTGTCCATTTGGGTCATCACCGTGTGAACTGCTTTCTTGACAGACTGGATGGTGGTATGAGGAGCTTTGTTGACATCTCTCTCAACAACGCCCCATACATAGTAGTCGAGGGGATTGCAATCTGGAGAATTAGGAGGCCAAATATCAGGACCCCAGTGACTAGGGACGTTAAGTGTCAGCCACGATTGTGTCTTTTTTGCCTTATGGGCTGGAGCTGAGTCCTGTTGGAAGACATACTTCCTTCCTGCGGCCACCATGTCCATCCAAGGCTTCACAACGGTCTCCAGAACATTGATGTAGGTGTCAGCGTTCATCCTAAGGCCCTTCTCAAAGAAATGGGGAGGCATGACATCACCTTCACTGCTGATAACGCCAAGGACCATTACGGAGGCAGGACGTGTGCATCACGACAGGTATCTCTGAGGGGTCTTTACAGATCCAGCGATCATTCCTGGGATTTATCTTTTGGTCCACGTCAAAGTTCTTTTCGTCAGAGAAGAACCTTAGCATGCCAAAAGAGTCGTGTTTCAGGTTGTTGAGGAGGGCAGCAGCCTTTCCTTTTCTGTTATTCTTCATATTCTCAGTCAGCAACTGACCTTTCCGAAGGGCATAAGACTTGAGACCAAGGACCTCATGGATAGTTGTGACAATTGTCATAGAGCCAACGTCCATTTCCTTGGCTATGGCCCTCATGCTCTTCCCAGGGTTTCCATCAATCTTCTCCTTGACATTTTTGACAAATTCTTCGCCTCTTACCCTGTCCGATCGACGCGAGTGCTTTTTCCTTGTAGCTATCCTCTCTTTGTTACTGTCGGCCTCATCAAACTGCTTCTTGACACGATAAATAGTGGTTTTGGGCAACTTAAGAAAATCCACTATCTCTTTGGGGCTCCTTCCGGCGCGCAGAGCAACGATGATGGCAGCTCGATTTTCAAATTCTCGGTTACTGTTCATCACTACACTGCGCACACATGTACTGTTGCATTTTACATGAATATGGCTACGTAATGAAAAAAAAAACAAGTTTTTAATCTCAAGTAGTTTTTGTTTTATGGACTGTCAAAGTTAGTCCCAATTTACCTGATACACCCTGTATAAACAAAACAAATTCGTTTCTCGACTCTCTCTTCAAAAATTAAAACATAATAGAATGGCTTGGGCTGTAAATAGAAAATATTCCAATAGTAGAAAAATATAGGTTACTAGCCGAATGACCCGGTTGCCCGGGTTTTACCCTATTAAATGTACCCTGTTTCGCCCGTGGTCTCTGTTTTTTGGAATTTTTCCCGATATAATTTTGTATCTGATAATCAAACATGATACAGCAAAATTTTTAAAATAGTCTATCGTCTTCCCAGTATTCTTTTACCTATGTATGGAAATTTTGGTTTGAATTAGTGAACTACTGCGAATTTGTAGACGAATGACCCGGGCAACGCCCGGGTTTACACGATTAAATGTACATTATAAATGGAAGAGATGGACGTAGTTCCCGGAGGGCACCCGCGAGGTCACTCTGCCCCCGCGCAACTGTCCAACCGGGAGCGCCCCGCGCCGTCAAAATCGTCACGCGTTCTAGAGGGCGCTGCCCGTGAGCTCAACCGGCCGTCAGCCGGGAGATCTCATTTACCAGGCGGGGGGGGGGGGGGGGGGGGGGGGGGGGGGCGGTGGGCAGGGAAGTCACGTGCTGCGCCGGCAGCCAATCGTCGCGCGTCGCCGTCGCCCGCCTGAGTGTTCTTAGAGGGCGCTGCTCGTGAGCTAAGTTGAATAATTTGAATATATAGTTTTAATAATAGATTTATATATTTTTAAAATAGCCTATCGTCTTCCCCGTATTCTTTTACCTATGTATGTAAATTTTGGTACCAATTGGTTCAGTAGTTTTTGAGTTTATCGCGAAACAGACAGACAGACAGGAATTGACTTTTATATATATAGAGATATGCTGTGATACAGTCGAGCTAGCGTTGTAGTGGAAGGCTCATAGATGCGATAACCAATATCAGATTAAATGTGTTGGCGTGAGTAGAGATAAAGAGAGCTCTGGCTTGGATTTTTATCAAATATCTTGAGTTGATGCAATGATGAGGGATAATTTAGTGGTAGGGAGTTAAAAATATATATACTACTCTGATCAGAGAGTTTCGACACTTTGCTCATAAAATCCTGAAAACTCAATATATTTTCTCCCGGTTTGTGGCAAACGCAAGCGTCACCCTTGGCTTGGAGACCTGCCAATTTTCAAAAATCACGCGCCACAACAGCGCGAGCAGCGGCTGTTCGAAGTGAAGCCATTTTGCCCGTGCTTCGATTTCGTTAGTCACTGAAATGGAGGATCAACGAATTATACTTAATCTTCTTCCCAATAAAATATTTAATTTTAAAGAGAAATTATATCACAAAGATTCTGAAGAAAGGTTTACAATTCTTTTAGCTACAAATTCAGATGGATCCGAAAAATTACAACCATTAGTAATAGGAAAATCTATAAAACCTCATTGTTTTCAAAATGTAAATACTTTTCCAGTAATATATAGATCAAATAAAAATGCTCAGATGACTTCATTAATATTTAATGAATATGTAAAGATTCTTGATGCTCATATGCAAATCAAAAATCGGAAAATTTTACTTTTTGTTAACAAATGTCCAGTACATTCAGAAATTAACCATCTTCAAAATGTAAAGATTGTATTTCCACCAGTTGATTATACAAATGAATTACAATCAATGATACTTGGTATTATCAAATCCTTCAAAGCAAATTACCGAAAGCTATTAATGCAAAAAATATTGATATCTATGGAAATCTCTAAAAATGATAATTGTAATGATAAATTAAGTATTCTGGAAGCTATGGAATTAATTCTTTGTAGTTGGAATGCAGTAACAAATAAAACTATCAAAAATTGTTTTGATAAAGCTGTTTCAACTTTACCTCTTTATCATCATCATTATCAGAAGAAGATAAAACCAAAAATGATGATATGGCAGAATCTGAAATTGATAAATTGGTTGAACCAGAATTATCTATATGGAATAAAATTGCTTCAAATAATGTTAACTTTACAGAATATATCAATTGTGATTCCCATCTAGCTGTTTATAAAGAATTAGATGAAATTGATCAAAAAGTTGATGATTACAATTCAGAAAATGAAACAAATACAAAAGAAATTGAATCTCTAATATCAATATGTGAAGCAAATGAAAGTTTTCTTCGTTTGAAGAAATATTTTCTACAATTTGATAATAACAATCTTTATTCTGAATTTGCAACCTTAGAAAAAGCAATGGTGAAAGCTGTAATCCAAGCAAAAAGAAGTCAAAGAAGTTGAAATTTTTTTGTATATTTAATCACAAATCTTATACCCAAACAATTTCATATAGAGACAAGGGTCACCTCTCCCGTCAAAATAGACGTCTAAAACTAGACACCATCGCCGCAAACTAGCGGCCTCGGGTCAGTGACAAAGCCGCAACACCAGCTTTGGCAAACTGAAAAGCGTCCACCTAGAGACCATCATCGTTTGCGGTGATGGTCAATAGATGGCGTCTGGTTTTAGATGTCTATTTTGATGGGAGAGGCGACCCTTGTCTCTTTAGATCAATTTCCTCCCTGCAAAATTTCCATCTATAATTCCATATAGGTTTAGATGAACACATAAGGATAGATTGGGAGGTATCAAGATATCTTGCCAGCTTAATCTGACGAGTGATTTCATCAGCCAATCAGGAATGACCAAAGATATACAAGTTGTGGGGTTTAAAAAAGCTGGCAACTCTGTTCTCGAACTACCTGTGTAGTCCTCTAGTAGCTACATTTATTTAGTAAGCTATCATTTGTAAAAAAAAAGAAAAAAAATTTGTAAAAAGTATATCATTTTTAAAAAATTAAATTATAATTTTTATTATATTTTTCAAAGTCTTTATATGCAGTGTGTAGATCCTTAATGAAAGGACACTTGCGCTAGAGGACACATCTCTACAAAGGACAGTTTTCATCGCCAAAATTACCATTTTTACTATTCAGAAACTCTCTGGTAAGAGGACACATCTTCATAAAGGACACTTTGGCTCTGCAATTAGGTGTTATCCTATACAGGGAGGTTCTACTGTAGCAACTCTCTGGTAAGAGGACACCTCTCTCTAAAGGAAACTTTGGCTCTGCAATTAGATGTTGTCCTTTACAGGGAGGTTCTACTGTAGCAACTCTCTGGTAAGAGGACACCTCTCTCTAAAGGAAACTTTGGCTCTGCAATTGGATATTGTCCTTTACAGGAAGGTTCTACTGTAGCAACTTTCTGGTAAGAGGACACCTCTCTATAAAGGACACTTTGGCTCTGCAATTAGATGTTGTCCTTTACAGGAAGGTTCTACTGTAGCAACTCTCTGGTAAGAGGACACCTCTCTCTAAAGGAAACTTTGGCTCTGCAATTAGATATTGTCCTTTACAGGGAGGTTCTACTCTAGCAACTCTCTGGTAAGAGGACACCTCTCCTTAAAGGACACTTTGGCTCTGCAATTAGATGTTGTCCTTTACAGGAAGGTTCTCTCTGGTAAGAGGACACATCTTCATAAAGGACACTTTGACTCTGCAATTAGGTGTTGTCCTTTACAGGGAGGTTCTCTCTGGTAAGAGGACACCTCTCCTTAAAGGACACTTTGGCTCTGCAATTAGATGTTGTCCTTTACAGGAAGGTTCTCTCTGGTAAGAGGACACATCTTCATAAAGGACACTTTGACTCTGCAATTAGGTGTTGTCCTTTACAGGGAGGTTCTCTCTGGTAAGAGGACACATCTTCATAAAGGACACTTTGGCTCTGCAATTAGGCGTTGTCCTTTACAGGAAGGTTCTCTCTGGTAAGAGGACACATCTTCATAAAGGACACTTTGGCTCTGCAATTAGATGTTGTCCTTAACAGGAAGGTTCTCTCTGGTAAGAGGACACATCTTCATAAAGGACACTTTGACTCTGCAATTAGGTGTTGTCCTTTACAGGGAGGTTCTCTCTGGTAAGAGGACACCTCTCCTTAAAGGACACTTTGGCTCTGCAATTAGATGTTGTCCTTTACAGGAAGGTTCTCTCTGGTAAGAGGACACATCTTCATAAAGGACACTTTGGCTCTGCAATTAGATGTTGTCCTTTACAGGAAGGTTCTCTCTGGTAAGAGGACACCTCTCCTTAAAGGACACTTTGACTCTGCAATTAGGTGTTGTCCTTTACAGGGAGGTTCTACTGTAGCAACTCTCTGGTAAGAGGACACCTCTCCTTAAAGGACACTTTGACTCTGCAATTAGATGTTGTCCTTTACAGGAAGGTTCTCTCTGGTAAGAGGACACATCTTCATAAAGGACACTTTGGCTCTGCAATTAGGTGTTGTCCTTTACAGGGAGGTTCTACTGTATATATAAATAGTCCCCATGATATTGATAAGGTACAATTTGGATTATAGATTATAAACACAAGGTAATAAGACCACAAATCCAAGTAAATAAATATTGTGTGACATTTTGGTAACAGCAGTGTTACCATCTTCAGACAAAAGTGCTGAATGAGAAATTATACCACACCATAAACAGTAGTTCCTGTTATCAAGTGTGTAAACATTCTTCTTATATGCTATCTTGTTTACACACTTGATAACAGTACCAACTATTTAAGAACAATTTCTCATTCAGTACTTTTGTCTGAAGATGGTAACAACGCTGTTACCAAAATTTCACACACTATTTATTTACTTGGATTTGTGGTCTTATTACCTTGTGTCTCCGTCTTCTTTCTTATCTTCACTCAATCATTCATGACTGTTTGAAGTAGAATGCATCTGCCTTTGTCATTAAGACTGGGAGCACTACTCAGTGGCAGGCCGACTTAGCTCCAAAAGAAATGGCCGTCTCTGACATGAGGAACAGACGCCATGTGCAGCCGCTCCTAACATGGAGTACAAATGCTGCTCATCCTGTATACCTGGAGCCCTTACAGGGTACTATCAGCCGGGCCAGCTGAGCCCAGGTTTTTTAGTGAGCTTGTTACTGCTCCCCCTCCTCCTTTTTCATTCAGGCTTGGGACCGGCAAAGGCGGAGTTTTGTGTCTCTGTGACATTGTGTAATGACACAAGGGATAATTTTTTTAAAAATCCAAATTTAATTCAAAAGGAAGTACCTATCTTTTCCTCAGGAATGTTGGATTAAAGAGGGGTTGGCCTACATACAAATATGGAACAGTTTTCTAAACTGAATGGAATAACACTAATATATATGGAAAATAGATAGAATCTTAAGGTGTAAAAAGGCCAAAATCCAAATTAATAAATTGTCTGTGATGGTACAGTAACAGTGTTTGTTACTGAAATGTTGCACACAATTTATTAATTTGGATTTTGGTCTTGTTATACATTTATTTAGGATTATAATTTATAATACAAATGTTTACCTTTTATCAGATAAAATAATCTATCATAATAAGCACAACATTAAGGATTTAATCTATAAGAATACAAAACTCCGCCTTTGCCGGTCCCAAGCCCGGATGAAAAAGGAGGAGGGGGAGCAGTAACAAGCTCACTAAAAAACCTGGGCTCATCTGATAGTACCCTATAAGGGCTCCAGGGATACAGGATGAGCAGTGTTTATACTCCATGTTAGGAGCGGCTGCACATGGCGTCTGTTCCTCATGTCAGAGGCGGCCATTTCTTTTGGAGCTAAGTCGGCCTGCCACTGAGTAGTGCTCCCAGTCTTAATGACAAAGGCAGACACATTCTACTTCACCCAGACCCTAATTTGATTGAGTGAAGATAAGGAAGAAGAAAAAATACAAGACCAAATCCTAATTTTTGAAATATTTGCCATAACAGCATTGTTATCATCATCATACAAAGTACTAAATGTAGTGCTTTGAAATTTAGAGTAAAGTAAAAAAATTATATATATAGTACTTCTTTGTCTGAATATGGTAATAACACTGTTACCAAAACATCACAAACAATTCAATAATATGGATTGGGTCTTGTTATACTTTTAGATTCTAATGATCCAAATTGTACCATATAATTTTCAAATGAAGAATTTTTTTTTGTTTAGAATATGAAGCTTGTCTAGCAATTTGAATAAAGTTTTTGTGTCTGTCTGTATGGAATTGTATTTCTGGTCTACTGTATAAAGTTCAAGGTTGGATTAAAAATGTAGACATCGAATGGTGCAGCTATACTGAGATCGGCCATTGGAATCTATGATCTATGGGAAAACACAGGTTGGAACACCTCATTTTATCTTCATACCTGTTACAAACATAACAAGACCAAATTAATGTAAATTATTTTATATGACATTTGGTCTTGTCACCTAACTTTTTTTTTTTTTTAAGTCTTCTTCTTCTTTCTTATCTCCACTCAATCATATTAGGGTGTCAAGCTTGAAATTGACAACCATCATGATTGGGTGAAGTAGAATGCGTCTGCCATTGTCATTAAGACTGGGAGCACTACTCAGTGGCAGGCCGATTTAGCTCCAAAAGAAATGGCCGCCTCTGACATGATGAACAGACTCCATGTGCAGCCGCTCCTAACATGGAGTACAAACGCTGCTCATCCTGTATCCCTGGATTAGGAGCCCTTACAGGGTACTATCAGCTGAGCCCAGGTTTTTTAGTGAGCTTGTTACTGCTCCCCCTCTTTTTTTTTCATCCGGGCTTGGGACCGGCAAAGGCGGAATTAAAGTCTCTTGTGGACTAGTGGCTAGGATATCTGACTTTTACCCAAGGAGACAAGGGTTTGATTCCCGATGTGGGAAGTTTTTTAAATTCAGGGCTTGGTGAAGATTTAAACTTTCAGCTTTGACAGCCATGACCAAGGATCAAATCCTGTTTTGGAATTTTTTTTTTTCTAGCGAAAAATATTTCTTTAATGGCCCCTGATTTTTGCAAAATTCCAACCCCACCTGTTACTTATGTAACCAAACGGGACTATGTCACATATGTAAGTTTAAAAGTCAAACTGATTTCTCCATGCGGTGCACTAAGAGTAAAAGCAGTTACTAACTACCAAACTCCGCCTTTGCTGGTCCCAAGCCCGGATGAAAAAGGAGGAGGGGGAGCAGTAACAAGCTCACTAAAAAACCTGGGCTCAGCTGTCCATGCTGATAGTACCCTGTAAGGGCTCCAGGGATACAGGATGAGCAGCGTTTGTACTCCATGTTAGGAGCGGCTGTACATGGCGTCTGTTCCTCATGTCAGAGGCGGCCATTTCTTTTGGAGCCAAGTCGCGGCCTGCCACTGAGTAGTGCTCTGAGTAGTCACTGAAATGGAGGATCAACGAATTATACTTAATCTTCTTCCCAATAAAATATTTAATTTTAAAGAGAAATTATATCACAAAGATTCTGAAGAAAGGTTTACAATTCTTTTAGCTACAAATTCAGATGGATCCGAAAAATTACAACCATTAGTAATAGGAAAATCTATAAAACCTCATTGTTTTCAAAATGTAAATACTTTTCCAGTAATATATAGATCAAATAAAAATGCTCAGATGACTTCATTAATATTTAATGAATATGTAAAGATTCTTGATGCTCATATGCAAATCAAAAATCGGAAAATTTTACTTTTTGTTAACAAATGTCCAGTACATTCAGAAATTAACCATCTTCAAAATGTAAAGATTGTATTTCCACCAGTTGATTATACAAATGAATTACAATCAATGATACTTGGTATTATCAAATCCTTCAAAGCAAATTACCGAAAGCTATTAATGCAAAAAATATTGATATCTATGGAAATCTCTAAAAATGATAATTGTAATGATAAATTAAGTATTCTGGAAGCTATGGAATTAATTCTTTGTAGTTGGAATGCAGTAACAAATAAAACTATCAAAAATTGTTTTGATAAAGCTGTTTCAACTTTACCTCTTTATCATCATCATTATCAGAAGAAGATAAAACCAAAAATGATGATATGGCAGAATCTGAAATTGATAAATTGGTTGAACCAGAATTATCTATATGGAATAAAATTGCTTCAAATAATGTTAACTTTACAGAATATATCAATTGTGATTCCCATCTAGCTGTTTATAAAGAATTAGATGAAATTGATCAAAAAGTTGATGATTACAATTCAGAAAATGAAACAAATACAAAAGAAATTGAATCTCTAATATCAATATGTGAAGCAAATGAAAGTTTTCTTCGTTTGAAGAAATATTTTCTACAATTTGATAATAACAATCTTTATTCTGAATTTGCAACCTTAGAAAAAGCAATGGTGAAAGCTGTAATCCAAGCAAAAAGAAGTCAAAGAAGTTGAAATTTTTTTGTATATTTAATCACAAATCTTATACCCAAACAATTTCATATAGAGACAAGGGTCACCTCTCCCGTCAAAATAGACGTCTAAAACTAGACACCATCGCCGCAAACTAGCGGCCTCGGGTCAGTGACAAAGCCGCAACACCAGCTTTGGCAAACTGAAAAGCGTCCACCTAGAGACCATCATCGTTTGCGGTGATGGTCAATAGATGGCGTCTGGTTTTAGATGTCTATTTTGATGGGAGAGGCGACCCTTGTCTCTTTAGATCAATTTCCTCCCTGCAAAATTTCCATCTATAATTCCATATAGGTTTAGATGAACACATAAGGATAGATTGGGAGGTATCAAGATATCTTGCCAGCTTAATCTGACGAGTGATTTCATCAGCCAATCAGGAATGACCAAAGATATACAAGTTGTGGGGTTTAAAAAAGCTGGCAACTCTGTTCTCGAACTACCTGTGTAGTCCTCTAGTAGCTACATTTATTTAGTAAGCTATCATTTGTAAAAAAAAAGAAAAAAAATTTGTAAAAAGTATATCATTTTTAAAAAATTAAATTATAATTTTTATTATATTTTTCAAAGTCTTTATATGCAGTGTGTAGATCCTTAATGAAAGGACACTTGCGCTAGAGGACACATCTCTACAAAGGACAGTTTTCATCGCCAAAATTACCATTTTTACTATTCAGAAACTCTCTGGTAAGAGGACACATCTTCATAAAGGACACTTTGGCTCTGCAATTAGGTGTTATCCTATACAGGGAGGTTCTACTGTAGCAACTCTCTGGTAAGAGGACACCTCTCTCTAAAGGAAACTTTGGCTCTGCAATTAGATGTTGTCCTTTACAGGGAGGTTCTACTGTAGCAACTCTCTGGTAAGAGGACACCTCTCTCTAAAGGAAACTTTGGCTCTGCAATTGGATATTGTCCTTTACAGGAAGGTTCTACTGTAGCAACTTTCTGGTAAGAGGACACCTCTCTATAAAGGACACTTTGGCTCTGCAATTAGATGTTGTCCTTTACAGGAAGGTTCTACTGTAGCAACTCTCTGGTAAGAGGACACCTCTCTCTAAAGGAAACTTTGGCTCTGCAATTAGATATTGTCCTTTACAGGGAGGTTCTACTCTAGCAACTCTCTGGTAAGAGGACACCTCTCCTTAAAGGACACTTTGGCTCTGCAATTAGATGTTGTCCTTTACAGGAAGGTTCTCTCTGGTAAGAGGACACATCTTCATAAAGGACACTTTGACTCTGCAATTAGGTGTTGTCCTTTACAGGGAGGTTCTCTCTGGTAAGAGGACACCTCTCCTTAAAGGACACTTTGGCTCTGCAATTAGATGTTGTCCTTTACAGGAAGGTTCTCTCTGGTAAGAGGACACATCTTCATAAAGGACACTTTGACTCTGCAATTAGGTGTTGTCCTTTACAGGGAGGTTCTCTCTGGTAAGAGGACACATCTTCATAAAGGACACTTTGGCTCTGCAATTAGGCGTTGTCCTTTACAGGAAGGTTCTCTCTGGTAAGAGGACACATCTTCATAAAGGACACTTTGGCTCTGCAATTAGATGTTGTCCTTAACAGGAAGGTTCTCTCTGGTAAGAGGACACATCTTCATAAAGGACACTTTGACTCTGCAATTAGGTGTTGTCCTTTACAGGGAGGTTCTCTCTGGTAAGAGGACACCTCTCCTTAAAGGACACTTTGGCTCTGCAATTAGATGTTGTCCTTTACAGGAAGGTTCTCTCTGGTAAGAGGACACATCTTCATAAAGGACACTTTGGCTCTGCAATTAGATGTTGTCCTTTACAGGAAGGTTCTCTCTGGTAAGAGGACACCTCTCCTTAAAGGACACTTTGACTCTGCAATTAGGTGTTGTCCTTTACAGGGAGGTTCTACTGTAGCAACTCTCTGGTAAGAGGACACCTCTCCTTAAAGGACACTTTGACTCTGCAATTAGATGTTGTCCTTTACAGGAAGGTTCTCTCTGGTAAGAGGACACATCTTCATAAAGGACACTTTGGCTCTGCAATTAGGTGTTGTCCTTTACAGGGAGGTTCTACTGTATATATAAATAGTCCCCATGATATTGATAAGGTACAATTTGGATTATAGATTATAAACACAAGGTAATAAGACCACAAATCCAAGTAAATAAATATTGTGTGACATTTTGGTAACAGCAGTGTTACCATCTTCAGACAAAAGTGCTGAATGAGAAATTATACCACACCATAAACAGTAGTTCCTGTTATCAAGTGTGTAAACATTCTTCTTATATGCTATCTTGTTTACACACTTGATAACAGTACCAACTATTTAAGAACAATTTCTCATTCAGTACTTTTGTCTGAAGATGGTAACAACGCTGTTACCAAAATTTCACACACTATTTATTTACTTGGATTTGTGGTCTTATTACCTTGTGTCTCCGTCTTCTTTCTTATCTTCACTCAATCATTCATGACTGTTTGAAGTAGAATGCATCTGCCTTTGTCATTAAGACTGGGAGCACTACTCAGTGGCAGGCCGACTTAGCTCCAAAAGAAATGGCCGTCTCTGACATGAGGAACAGACGCCATGTGCAGCCGCTCCTAACATGGAGTACAAATGCTGCTCATCCTGTATACCTGGAGCCCTTACAGGGTACTATCAGCCGGGCCAGCTGAGCCCAGGTTTTTTAGTGAGCTTGTTACTGCTCCCCCTCCTCCTTTTTCATTCAGGCTTGGGACCGGCAAAGGCGGAGTTTTGTGTCTCTGTGACATTGTGTAATGACACAAGGGATAATTTTTTTAAAAATCCAAATTTAATTCAAAAGGAAGTACCTATCTTTTCCTCAGGAATGTTGGATTAAAGAGGGGTTGGCCTACATACAAATATGGAACAGTTTTCTAAACTGAATGGAATAACACTAATATATATGGAAAATAGATAGAATCTTAAGGTGTAAAAAGGCCAAAATCCAAATTAATAAATTGTCTGTGATGGTACAGTAACAGTGTTTGTTACTGAAATGTTGCACACAATTTATTAATTTGGATTTTGGTCTTGTTATACATTTATTTAGGATTATAATTTATAATACAAATGTTTACCTTTTATCAGATAAAATAATCTATCATAATAAGCACAACATTAAGGATTTAATCTATAAGAATACAAAACTCCGCCTTTGCCGGTCCCAAGCCCGGATGAAAAAGGAGGAGGGGGAGCAGTAACAAGCTCACTAAAAAACCTGGGCTCATCTGATAGTACCCTATAAGGGCTCCAGGGATACAGGATGAGCAGTGTTTATACTCCATGTTAGGAGCGGCTGCACATGGCGTCTGTTCCTCATGTCAGAGGCGGCCATTTCTTTTGGAGCTAAGTCGGCCTGCCACTGAGTAGTGCTCCCAGTCTTAATGACAAAGGCAGACACATTCTACTTCACCCAGACCCTAATTTGATTGAGTGAAGATAAGGAAGAAGAAAAAATACAAGACCAAATCCTAATTTTTGAAATATTTGCCATAACAGCATTGTTATCATCATCATACAAAGTACTAAATGTAGTGCTTTGAAATTTAGAGTAAAGTAAAAAAATTATATATATAGTACTTCTTTGTCTGAATATGGTAATAACACTGTTACCAAAACATCACAAACAATTCAATAATATGGATTGGGTCTTGTTATACTTTTAGATTCTAATGATCCAAATTGTACCATATAATTTTCAAATGAAGAATTTTTTTTTGTTTAGAATATGAAGCTTGTCTAGCAATTTGAATAAAGTTTTTGTGTCTGTCTGTATGGAATTGTATTTCTGGTCTACTGTATAAAGTTCAAGGTTGGATTAAAAATGTAGACATCGAATGGTGCAGCTATACTGAGATCGGCCATTGGAATCTATGATCTATGGGAAAACACAGGTTGGAACACCTCATTTTATCTTCATACCTGTTACAAACATAACAAGACCAAATTAATGTAAATTATTTTATATGACATTTGGTCTTGTCACCTAACTTTTTTTTTTTTTTAAGTCTTCTTCTTCTTTCTTATCTCCACTCAATCATATTAGGGTGTCAAGCTTGAAATTGACAACCATCATGATTGGGTGAAGTAGAATGCGTCTGCCATTGTCATTAAGACTGGGAGCACTACTCAGTGGCAGGCCGATTTAGCTCCAAAAGAAATGGCCGCCTCTGACATGATGAACAGACTCCATGTGCAGCCGCTCCTAACATGGAGTACAAACGCTGCTCATCCTGTATCCCTGGATTAGGAGCCCTTACAGGGTACTATCAGCTGAGCCCAGGTTTTTTAGTGAGCTTGTTACTGCTCCCCCTCTTTTTTTTTCATCCGGGCTTGGGACCGGCAAAGGCGGAATTAAAGTCTCTTGTGGACTAGTGGCTAGGATATCTGACTTTTACCCAAGGAGACAAGGGTTTGATTCCCGATGTGGGAAGTTTTTTAAATTCAGGGCTTGGTGAAGATTTAAACTTTCAGCTTTGACAGCCATGACCAAGGATCAAATCCTGTTTTGGAATTTTTTTTTTTCTAGCGAAAAATATTTCTTTAATGGCCCCTGATTTTTGCAAAATTCCAACCCCACCTGTTACTTATGTAACCAAACGGGACTATGTCACATATGTAAGTTTAAAAGTCAAACTGATTTCTCCATGCGGTGCACTAAGAGTAAAAGCAGTTACTAACTACCAAACTCCGCCTTTGCTGGTCCCAAGCCCGGATGAAAAAGGAGGAGGGGGAGCAGTAACAAGCTCACTAAAAAACCTGGGCTCAGCTGTCCATGCTGATAGTACCCTGTAAGGGCTCCAGGGATACAGGATGAGCAGCGTTTGTACTCCATGTTAGGAGCGGCTGTACATGGCGTCTGTTCCTCATGTCAGAGGCGGCCATTTCTTTTGGAGCCAAGTCGCGGCCTGCCACTGAGTAGTGCTCCCAGTCTTAATGACAAAGACATTCTATTTCACCCAGTGTGGAGATAAGAAAGAAGATCTATATTATCCAATTGTAGTGTATCAGAAGGATTTATACTAATCCAGATATCTACCAGCTCTATAACCTCTTCACAACCTTATCAGACCACTAGTTTTGACATTAGTTCTAAAAGGCTGTGGCTGCAAAGTTGAATTTCTCAAAACTCTATACACTGCTTTCTTTTTGCTTATCCCTAGTATATGAATGATAGAGTGAAGACAAGAAAGAAGAAGAAGTTATCCCTAATACACGTGGTACAGGCCATGATAATCATGGTGGGTAGAAGTAGGCGACTGCTTTTACCGTAAGTTCACCACATGTCTACACATGTGAAAAACAGTTCGACTTTGCACTTACAAATGTGCCAGAGCCCCATTTGTTTACTTGCACTCGCTGGTGGGGTTGGACTTTTGCAAGAATTGGGGTCCATTGAAGCATTTTTTTTTTTTTTTCTAATTAGAAAAAAGTGCCCAATGCAGGAATCAAACCCAGTTCGTAGCGGTCGAAAACCAACGGTTTAGACCATCCTTCCACCAACCCCCCTACACTCCTTTCTTTTTTGGATATACAGTGAAATACCTTGTAAAAATAGCTTCTTTTTATAAATGCAACTTGGTTATAACATCATAATTCTCAAGTTTCACAGTTTGAATCCCAACTGTGGTTATAACCTGGTTAAAACAACCAAATTTTAACAATTGTTTTTGTTGAAGTTTGAGATTGAATCAAGGAATAAAAGGATTATTTATTAAACAAAGTAACTTAAAACAAGATGTTAAAGTAGCAACATTTTAAAGGCAAGTCTATATAGGAAGGCGAGGGACAAAGACTATATATAGACGTCGACCGCAGCGCCACCGCGGCCGTTGATTGGTCGATCCTCCAATACTCCACGCCAATCTTTGGATTGCTATTCCAACACTCCCTCTCGATCCAAAATGTTCAGTAGACCTCTTAAGTAGTGGAATTTGTTTCGTGGAAGAGGTTTAGTCATTATATCAGCTAGCTGTTCTGAGCTGCAAACATGATGCACTTTAAGTTCACCTTCTTCATGTTTGGATCTAATGAAGTGGTAGCGAACATCAATATGTTTCGTTCGTTTGTGGAATACTGGATTTTCAACAAGTTTTATTGCTGCTTGGTTGTCGATATAAAGTTCAGTTTTTTTAGTAATATCACAGCCGATGCCCTGTAGAAGTCTTCTGATCCAAATCAATTCCTTAGCAGCACCGCAGGCAGCGATGTATTCACTTTCGGTGATGGAAAGTGCGATAATTGGTTGTCGTTGGCTTGCCCAAGAAACAGTTCCTCCGTTCATCATGAAGGCATAACCAGTCGTACTTTTTCTGGAGTCAACATCACGAGCAAAATCACTATCAGAGTAGCCAACAAGTTGGTCTTGTCCAGTGAAGAGAATTCCCATGTGTGGAGTGCCTTTCAGATAACGGAAAATATTCTTCACTGTTGTACAATGTGCAGGTCCTGGATATTCTAGGAATTTACTCACTTGTGAAACTGCATAAGTGATATCTGGACGTGAAACACATGATGCAAACATAAGGGATCCAACAGCTTCTCGAAAAGGGAATTTAGGCATCTTTTCCTTTTGTTCTGGAGTAGGACAGTCCTGTTTTGTTAAGATGACAGAAGGATCCATAGGCACCGAAGCAGGAATACAGTCAGCCATATTAAATTTACTCAAAATTTTGTCAATATATGATGACTGGTGAATGAAAATACTTGCCCTATCTTCTGACTGCTCTATTTGTAGCCCAACAAAAAAGTTAACACTTCCAGATGTAATTTCAAATGCGTGTTCTAACTCATCAATTATAATAGCTATTGCCTCTTTATCTTTAGATAGAATAATTCCATCATCAACATAGAGAGCTAAGATAACATTTGAATCATTGTGTGTTCCAATGAAAATGCACTGGTCGGCGTCTGATGTTTTGAAATTATGGCTATACAAAAAATTGGTAAATTTCTTATTCCAATTTCTAGAAGATTGTTTAAGACCATACAGACTTTTATGTAATCTATAGCAGCTATTATCATCTCTCTTGTAGCCTTCTGGTTGTTCAAGATAAACAAGTTCCTCTAATTCGCCATTGAGAAAAGCTGTCTTTACATCGAATTGCTTAAGAAACATCCTTTCAGAAGCAGCGTGTGATAAAAGAATGCGTAACGAATCATACATGACTACTGGGCTAAACGTATCGAAATAGTCAACATTTTTGATTTGAGAATAGCCTTTTGCAACTAATCTGGCTTTGAACCGTTGAATTGTACCATCGGACTCCGTTTTAATTTTATAAACCCATTTACAACCGATAGGTTTATGACCATCTGCCAAACGTTCTAAAGTCCATGTTTTATTTTTATTTAATGCATCAATCTCTTCATCCATGGCTAATTTCCATCTTTCTGAATCTGAACTCGTTATTGCATCTATATAGTTACTGGGTTCATCAGCGAGCGCAAAGTTACATTGGCTATTCGAAACTTTAGAGCGTGTTATCATTGGATGCGAACTGATATCGGATACTGGCGGCATTTCCTGCACTGGAATGTTTGCTGTCGCAACTGGTGATTCATCCGGAGCGCTGTTAATCTGAAATATTATTTCTTTGGGTTTGGTAGATTCTCTATCTGAATGTGTAGTAGCTTTCTCATCGAATGTGACATCTTTAGAAATTCTTATTTTTCTAGTTTTCCAATCCCATAATCTAAAATTTTTGCTTGTATTCTCATAACCTAAAAACATAAGTTTTATCGATTTATTATCCCACTTTTTACGGTTTTCTTTGGGAATATGCATATAAGCATTACAGCCAAATATTTTATAGTTAGCTACATTAGGCTTTGTGCCAAAGAAAAGTTCATAAGGTGTCGTTCCAGGGGTTTGCTTAGTCGCACTTCTATTTAGAATATAATTTGCTGTGTTACATGCCTCAGCCCAAAAAAATCCTGGAAGATTTCGTGAATTTAGCATGGACCTGGCTGCTTCCACAATCGTACGATTGTCTCTTTCTATACGTCCTATCTGTTCGTGCACATAAGGTGCAGTGAACTCGTGAATTATCCCAAATCTTTTACATAAATCTGCAAAATTATCGCTTTTGAATTCTAGCGCATTATCAGTCCTAAGAACTTTTATCTTATTTCCAGTTTGAGTATAGATTAGAGTAGCATATTCTTTGAATATATCTAGCACATCTGATTTGTTTTTAATAAAATAAATATGGCGATAACCACTAAAGTAATCTTTAAATAAGCAGAAATACAGATATTTACTTAATGATTGAGTCTGCATTGGGCCACAAATATCAGCATAAATAAACTCACCTAGCTGGTAGTTTTTGCCATCTGAGGGATAGCACGACTTTCTATGGGCTTTTCCAAGTTGGCATCCTTCACAGAAGAAAAATTCTCCCTCTAAATCTTGAGGCTGCAGACCATCCACTAATCCTTTGGTCGCCATCTCTCGAAGTGTAGCAACTGGAAGATGCGCAAGTCTCTCGTGCCACAACTGAAGCTTGTTCTCGCTGGTGATGTATCCTTGTGATGATGACGTAACCTTGAAGAGCATCCTGTAGAGGTCGTCATGACGCACTCCTACGGCTTTTAGGTCATTATCCATGAAGATCTGTAGCTTGTCATGTTTGATAATGACGTTGAATCCTCTTCTTGTGGACGTAGAAAGGCTATACAAATTTTTCTTTAGTTGCGGCGAGTAGAGCACATTTCTTATGTACGTATTGTACCATCCACCGTCGACGTAGGCTTGAATCTCGATGTCTCCCAAGCCTTCTGCAAGTAGTGTCGAGTTGTCTCCCAAGTAGATTGGATGATCACTGGTGAACGGCGTGTAGGTCTTGAACCACTCTCGTCGAAATGTCATGCTGCAGCTTGCACCGCTGTCAGCATACCAAATATCATTGGGCTCTACTTGATTATCGCACAAAATAAGTCCATAATCACTTGAACTTCCTTTTGAATCATGAAGCTTTTTGGATTTATTTTTCTCATTAGCTAATCTTTTTCTACATTCGGGGCTCCAATGTCCAATTTTGTGACAATAGTGGCATTTAGTGTTCTTCTTGGCATCTTGAAAAGAACGTTGTGTATCTTTAGGCTTCGTTCGTGCTTGCCTGTGTAATAAGGCCTCATCTTGTTTAGAAGAACCGCTTTGTTGATTCCTTGTTTCTTCAATCAAAAGTCTTGCAGTTAAATTGTTAAGAGTTTGAGCTTTCGGATCTAACGATTCCCACGCTGCAACAAAGTAGCGCATACTCGAAGGCAAAGTATTTAAAATTTTTGCTACCTTTTGATCTTCCGTTATGGTTCCGCCCATTTGTGAAATTTGTGCAGAAATATTTTCAATTTTTGCTATGTAATCACTTATTGTTTCCGATGTCAATCGTGCATCGAAGAATTGTTGCCAAAGTAGGCCAATAGTAAATTCGGATTTTTGTTCATGAATAGCAAGTAATTTCTGCCACATTTGTGAAGCGGAAGTACAGTTCATCAGGGGCTGAAGAAACTTTAATTCGATTGCCTGTGATAATAACATCCTTGCCTTAACGTCCTTTGATTTCCAATTCTGTAGTGAACTTTCAGAGTTACTGTCGGAGGAAACAACATTCGGCTTTATTTCTAAGCCTTCCAATAATTCTAGTAATTTTTGTTGTTCCATAAGAAGCCTGAATTGGAATTTCCATAGTGAAAAGTTTTCACCATTAAAAACTTTAATCCTTGAAAGACAATCTTCGCTCATCTTCTTTGTCTTGGAATCGGCCAACGACAAAAAGAAACTAGGGTTATGGTTGGTGGTTGACGCCTAAACTTCGAGCAAAACAAAGGCTTACTCACTGCTGGCGGTTAATCCTTTTAGGCGCAGTGGAAGCGTGCTGGGCCCATAACCTGTTGAAGTTTGAGATTGAATCAAAGAATAAAAGGATTATTTATTAAACAAAGTAACTTAAAACAAGATGTTAAAGTAGCAACATTTTAAAGGCAAGTCTATATAGGAAGGCGAGGGACAAAGACTATATATAGACGTTGACCGCAGCGCCGCCGCGGCCGTTGATTGGTCGATCCTCCAATACTCCACGCCAATCTTTGGATCGCTATTCCAACAGTTTTAAATATGGATATGAAAGCAACTTTGTTATAACATCATAATCCTCAAGTTTCACAGTTTGAATCCCAACCTGGTTAAAACAACCAAATTTTAACAATTGTTTTAAATATGGATATGAAAGCAACTTGGTTATAACATCATAATCCTCAAGTTTCACAGTTTGAATCCCAACCTGGTTAAAACAACCAAATTTTAACAATTATTTCAAATATGGATATGAAAGCAACTTGGTTATAACATCATAATCCTCAAGTTTCACAGTTTGAATCCCAACCTGGTTAAAACAACCAAATTTTAACAATTGTTTCAAATATGGATATGAAAGCAACTTGGTTATAACATCATAATCCTCAAGTTTCACAGTTTGAATCCCAACCTGGTTAAAACAACCAAATTTTAACAATTGTTTCAAATATGGATATGAAAGCAACTTGGTTATAACATCATAATCCTCAAGTTTCACAGTTTGAATCCCAACCTGGTTAAAACAACCAAATTTTAACAATTGTTTCAAATATGGATATGAAAGCAACTTGGTTATAACATCATAATCCTCAAGTTTCACAGTTTGAATCCCAACCTGGTTAAAACAACCAAATTTTAACATTTTTTTAAAATATGGATATGAAAGCAACTTGGTTATAACATCATAATCCTCAAGTTTTATATTTTTAAGTCCCAATTGTTTAATCATGTAAAAATCTATATTTAGAAAACTCTCTATTAAATATCTTCTTCAAATCTGTCCATTAAATCCCAAGAGTTATCATTTCTTCAATATTATTTAGGCTATTTTCCACACACAATAACCATTATATATATCTACTTAATAATTGAAAGGGGACAATGGAAGGATGGTCTAAACTGTTTGTTTTCTACCGCTACGACCCAGGATCGAATCCTGCATTGGGCACTTTTTTCTAATTAAAAAATGCTCCAATTATTGCAAAAGTCTAACTGCTTATGTGTAGACATGTGGTGCACTTATAGTAAAAAGTCGCCTACTTCTACCCACCATGATTATCATGGCCTGTACCACATGTACTAGGGATAATAAAAAATTGTGACATATAATTTGGGTGAGATATTCACTTCAGCGGACCATCAGTGATTGTATTATTCTGTGCTAGGTCTATTCGCAGTAAACAAAGTACAGTAAAACCCCGCTAATACGAACCCTAGATATAACGAACCTTCCCTTATAGCGAACCCACGCCGATTCCCAATTCCATTCCATTGAAAATACCATCGTTATAACGAACTTTGCGATTTTTAGAATAACGAACTACCCCTATAACGAACCTATTTTCGGTCCCAAAATGATAAAAATCTATTGAAAATACTATGCTTATAACGAACTTAGAATTGTAATTAAAAAAAAAAATTAAAACAAAATTTTGAGCATGTTTCAGCTCGCGGATCGCAATTTCAAAACAATAAATTTAGCGGCATTGTTTGTTTTGATTTTTCCATTTATTTTTGCTGTATGTTGTATAAATTTTTACACATTATACTTTTTATTAAATATAATATCTTTGCATCAATTAAATTCGAAATATAAAAAAAAGCAAATGGCTTCCAAAATGAAGAAAACAAAGGCATTTTAAAAACAAGTGTCATTTCTTTTTTTAAAAAAGGCCATTTTCAGAACTTTTCAAAGTGAAACAACACAGGCGAAATGTTAAGAACATATTAAAATAAGAGAATATAACTCTTCTATTATAAAAGATAAAATATAAAGCTATTAAAAATTGTTACAACTTTTACCGCGATCGCGATCGTACGTTTTAGGGCTAAAAAAAAAAAGTTCAAATAAACGGTCCCTTGATGAAACAAACATTATTTTTATACCATTAACTATGGTGATTTTTAAAGTCAGCAATGTTTTGCATGACAGGTTAAAAAACGAAATCTAGACCTTGAAGAAATGTGGAAACATGAAATGGAAGAAAAATACTAACTTTATTTGAATGGTGCAATGCTTGAGGAATGCTTTGAAGCAACAAGGTGTTAGAGCCATTTTTTCAAGTAAACATTGTATTATATAATGTGATAATGATGTTTTAAAATCATTTTATATCTTTGAATATATATTTAATAAAACTTTGCCTAGGATTTGTCTTTATTTTTAAATTAGACATAGAGGTACATGTATGTTAATGATAAGAAGAACCTATCATCTAATGATTTCTATTATTATTCAGTATTAATGTAAGGAAATAGGTCAATTATGGGAATTAATACAAAGTGACCACTATTAAGAGGCAGTCTCTTCTTGTGTGCATGGCCGTCTTTTAATTATACAGTCTAAAAATTTTGAAAAGAAAAAAAAAAAAATAGCCAAACCGTGGCTATAGTGAACCAAAAGCTCTGTCCCATTGGGGTTCACTATAGAGGGGTTTTACTGTAGTTCCATTTCTCTTCTTCTTTCTTATCTCCACTCAATCATATTACGGTATCAAGCTTGTAGAGTTGACAACCATCATGACTGGGTAAAGTACAATGCGTCTGCCTTTGTCATTAAGACTGGGAGCACTACTCAGTGGCAGGCCAACTTAGCTCCAATATGAGATGGCTGCCTCTGACATGAGGAACAGACGCCATGTGCAGCCACTCCTAACATGGAGTACAGACTCGTCTTCTATCCCTGGAGTCCTTACAAGGTACTATCAGCCGGGCCAGCTGAGCCCAGGTTTTTTAACGAGTTTGTTACTGCTCCCCCTTCTCCTTTTTCATCTGGACTTTGAACTGGCAAAGTCAGAGTTGTCCCATTTCTAAATCAATCTAACCTAAACACAAGGTAATAAGACCAAATACAAATAAATAATGTGTGACATTTCGGAAACAGCGTTGTTACCATCATCAGACAAAAGTATTGAATGAGAAAAAATATCACAGCATGTTATAAATAGTTACTGTTATCAAGTGTGTAAACATGATAGCAGATAGTGCCTTATCTATCTAACCTTTTTTTTTGCTTATCCCTAGTACAGGCTATGATAATCATGGTGGGTAGTTAGTGACTGCTTTTACTGTAAGTGCACTATATATCTACATATGTGAAAAGCAGTTCGACTTTGCACTTACAAATGTGCCAGAGCCCCATTTGGTTACTTTCACTCGCTGGTGGGGTTGGACTTTTGCAAGTATCGAGGCCATTGGAGCATTTTTTTTTAATCAGAAAAAAGTACCCAATGTGGGAATTGAACCCGGGTCGTAGCGGTTGAAAACCAACAATTTAGACCATCCTTCCACCGACTCCCTCTAATTTAACCTAACCTAGTATATAGATATACTCAATCTTGCCACCAGTGGTTCAAGTCCCAAAATAACTATATTAGGTACATCTTAAAAAGAACAACCTAGCTTATGATATTTACATGATAAATATAAACAGGTTCTTCACAGAAAAAAGTGTCCAATGCGGGATTCGATCCCAGTTCATGGCTGTCAGGAATCGAGGGTTTTAACCACTCGTCCAACTCTGCCTTTGCTGTTCCCAAACCCGGATGAAAAAGGAGGAAGGGGAGCAGTAACAAGCTCACTAAAAAACCTGGGCTCAGCTGGCCCGGCTGATAGTACCCTGCAAGGGCTCCAGGGATACAGGATGAGCAGCGTTTGTACTCCATGTTAGGAGTGGCTGCACATGGCGTCTGTTCCTCATGTCAGAGGCGGCCATTTCTTTTAGGAGCTAAGTCGGCCTGCCACTGAGTAGTGCTCTCAGTCTTAATGACAAAGGCATTCTACTTCACCCAGTGTGGAGATAAGAAAGAAGAGACCACTCGTCCACAGACTTCTTTTTGCCACTAGTGGTCTTCTGAAATGAGTATCTTATTATAATTTGAATAAAGAAAAAAGGATTTTAAAAAAGTGTATTTCTCCAAGAATATACAAGTAATATTTTAAAGGCGTAAGATTCTTTTTGAAATTAAACAATTTCTACTGCCCTTACTGCAATGGAAAATTAATGGGAGGGCCTGGCTCATCAGTGGTGAACCCTCCCAGCGGTTTCGCCAGTTTAATCTACCATACCGCTGTTATATTGCATTTTTGGAACTTGCTTTTATAGTGATACTGTTGGTAGACTCTTGGAATGGGTATTTTAGAAGAACTATGGACATAAGCTTTGAGGACAGACCGCTGGGAGGGTTCACCACTGATAAGCCAGGCCCTCCCATTAATTTTTCCATTGCAGTAAGGGCAGTAGAAATTGTTTAATTTCAAAAAGAATCTTACGCCTTTAAAATAGTTTCGAATTTTGATAACAGATGGCGCGCTAGTGCATACAAGTAATATAACACAGCATACATTTCTATATATTTATTTTATATATCAATTTTTTTCTCCCCATTGAATATAAGCAAAAATATTTTAAAACTTAATTCTATTGACGTTATGTGGCGCTGAGTTTGTTGTTGACACACTTTAAAATGTTATAACACCTTGATAATGGTTGGCGTTCAGCCAACTAAAATAATGGTAAAATAAATGATATTTTGATCCAATATTTGCTTTTTTATTTAAAAATATATATATTTATATAAGAAAAATATTATACAGAACATCAAAAAAATTGAAATTTTTTTTTTTTGCAAAAAAACATAAATAAATACAAAATTTGATAAACATAGAACTTTTATATATTTATATTAATAGTAGCTAAATATATTCTATTGACTAATGATATAATAGTTATCAATAACATACAAAATATGGATATTTACTTGAAAACTAAGAAAAAAAAGATAAAAAAAAAAGAGTATTTCTCAAAGAAACAATCTAAACATAAACAAGTAATTATAACAGCATACGATTCTATATATATATTGCATATATTCATATGATATATACAGAATATTAAAAAAAATGTAAATAAACATTTTGATAAACATTGATAGAACTTATATAAATATATATTAATAGAGAGCCTATATGGTTAATGAGCTTATTTTTTGAATAATTTAATATTATTTTTCATATATTTAATTTATTTTTATAAAAGAGATTATTATTATAAAATATTATGTATTATAACATTATTTGTATATTTATACATTGAATACACAATTTACTTTAAACTTTGATAAATAAAGAGATATTCTAGGTGTTACCTAAAATTATAGTTGCCTTATTATTGACTGTTTTAATCTTGGTTGAAACATGTTCAGACATGTATGAACAGAAGATAAAGGTTGATAAACCTGCCAGACCATAACCTGGTCAACAATATTGATATTATATTGAAGTTATCAATAATAAATTTACTTGAAAACTAAGAAACAAAGATTTAAAAAATTAAAAAAGTGTATTTTTTCAAGAAAAATCCAAACATATACAAGTAATATAACAGCATACAATTCTATATACACACACACACAAAATTTTACAATAATATAACAGCATACGATTCTATATATACACACACAAAATTTTACAATAATATAACAGCATACGATTCTATATATATATACACACACACACAAAATTTTACAATAATATAACAGCATACGATTCTATATATACATACACAAAATTTTACATAAATATAACAGCATACAATTCTATATATACATGTATATATTCATATGATATATGCAGAACATCAAAAAGTTAATTTTTTTTTGCAAAAAAAAATAAATACAAAATTTTATAAACATATAGAGCTTATATATATATCAATAGAGAGCCTATATATTATACTGAACAAGTTATCAATAATAGATTTACTTGAAAACTCTCTTGTCGGCGTTCTCTTGAATCCAATGGTGGTTAATTACCTCATCCAGAGTAATCCGTTCCTTAGGATTCTTACAGAGCAGTTTCTTTATAAGATCCCGGGCACCTTCTGGAACATGGGATGGGAAGACATATTCCACGCTGGAGATCTTCTTATATGTCAGCTGCTGAGATGTCGATTCAAATGGTGGATTACCTACAAGAAGTTCATAGCAAAGTACACCAATACTCCAATGATCAACTTTCTCATCGTAATAGTCTGTATCTATCATTTCTGGTGGTAGATAATCCAATGTTCCACACATTGTTTTTCTTTTGTTTGATGGTGCATGAACTGACCACCCAAAATCTGCTATTTTCAATTCACCATTCAAGCCTACAAGAATGTTTTCTGGTTTTATATCTCGATGTATTACTTTCTTTGCATGACAATGCTTGAGAGCTAGGCAGAGCTGATAAATACAAGTTGCTGTTCTTTGTTCACTAAGTTTTCCATGCTTTTGTAGTTCCTTGAAAAGTTCTCCTCTTGCTGCAAATTCGAGAATTAAATAAACTCGTCTGCTATCCCAGAAATAATTGAGGAGTCTTAACACATGTGGATGCTGTAAATGAGATTGTATTTCAATTTCTCTCCTCAGTTGAGGCTCCATGTTATATTTTTCCAGTTGACTCTTAAAAAAAACTTTTAATGCAACAATAACTTTGCTCTTTTTCTCTCTTGCCAAATATACCCTTCCAAATTTACCCTTGCCCAACGGTCGACCAATTTGAAAATCATCTAGAGTAAATATTTTTTCTTCACTTGGAATGCTAGCCATATCTTTTATTGCATATATTTGACGTTATTTGAAAATTAAATCGATTGGATATTTTATATATGTGATCAACACACATATAACCGAACTAAAACTACTCCGAACGAAGCCGCTTAAAAAAACAAAAAAAAAAAACAAAGATATATCTTCCTAAATACTCTGTTTTAAAGATTATCGTTTTTTTTTTTTTTTTAATATACCATTATTTTTATTAAATATAATTACCATTAATCATATATAAAATAATTGTTGAAAGACGATATAAGTTACAAATAATATTGAAGTACCAAATATATTATTTATTATTGTGTAAAAAATAGCAGTAGATTAACTGAAAACATTTAACTAATGAAATAAGTCAACTTTGACTAGGACACACTATAAAAAGAAACCGCTATATTACCATTACCTTTTTTTAAATATGCTTTAGTTTGTTTATGAAGGACTTACCCGAATTCTACTTTAATAAATTATTAAAAAGAGTTGCGGCGTCTTATGCATTTTTTATAATTTGTCGAAATCTGCAAACCTGTGATAAGGAATGCTATATGTGATGTTTTATAAAAGGCATGGAGTTATAATAATATAAATTAACAATATTCCACAAATAATTAACGTGATCACAATTAATGACCTTATTGTCAAATAAAACAAAGTGGCCAATAACTGAACAGAATGGAGAGACTTTTGTATTTGTCTACAGGTTCTGTCATTATCAAAAACTCTATAGAAGATCTTCACTTTTACAATTGAACTTCGAAATATATTGATATACAGGGTGTACCAGGTAAATTGGGAATTTCAACAATGGTATTTTAACTGAAATTTTTTGCAAGTAAAAATTAAAATATCCGAATGAAATTTGACACAGTAGTAGATAAAAGGATATAGTTTTTATTTATTCAATGAAGTTTCCATTATTAGCTACAACAGTCTCGAGGCGAGTGCGGAATGAAGCACAGGCCTTGGCGACGATGACCTTGTCCATTTGGGTCATCACCGTGTGAACTGCTTTCTTGACAGACTGGATGGTGGTATGAGGAGCTTTGTTGACATCTCTCTCAACAACGCCCCATACATAGTAGTCGAGGGGATTGCAATCTGGAGAATTAGGGGGCCAAATATCAGGACCCCAGTGACTAGGGACGTTAAGTGTCAGCCACGATTGTGTCTTTTTTGCCTTATGGGCTGGAGCTGAGTCCTGTTGGAAGACATACTTCCTTCCTGCGGCCACCATGTCCATCCAAGGCTTCACAACGGTCTCCAGAACATTGATGTAGGTGTCAGCGTTCATCCTAAGGCCCTTCTCAAAGAAATGGGGAGGCATGACATCACCTTCACTGCTGATAACGCCAAGGACCATTACGGAGGCAGGAAATTTCGTGTGCATCACGACAGGTATCTCTGAGGGGTCTTTACAGATCCAGCGATCATTCCTGGGATTTACCTTTTGGTCCACGTCAAAGTTCTTTTCGTCAGAGAAGAACCTTAGCATGCCAAAAGAGTCGTGTTTCAGGTTGTTGAGGAGGGCAGCAGCCTTTCCTTTTCTGTTATTCTTCATATTCTCAGTCAGCAACTGACCTTTCCGAAGGGCATAAGACTTGAGACCAAGGACCTCATGGATAGTTGTGACAATTGTCATAGAGCCAACGTCCATTTCCTTGGCTATGGCCCTCATGCTCTTCCCAGGGTTTCCATCAATCTTCTCCTTGACATTTTTGACAAATTCTTCGCCTCTTACCCTGTCCGATCGACGCGAGTGCTTTTTCCTTGTAGCTATCCCCTCTTTGTTACTGTCGGCCTCATCAAACTGCTTCTTGACACGATAAATAGTGGTTTTGGGCAACTTAAGAAAATCCACTATCTCTTTGGGGCTCCTTCCGGCGCGCAGAGCAACGATGATGGCAGCTCGATTTTCAAATTCTCGGTTACTGTTCATCACTACACTGCGCACACATGTACTGTTGCATTTTACATGAATATGGCTACGTAATGAAAAAAAAAACAAGTTTTTAATCTCAAGTAGTTTTTGTTTTATGGACTGTCAAAGTTAGTCCCAATTTACCTGATACACCCTGTATAAACAAAACAAATTCGTTTCTCGACTCTCTCTTCAAAAATTAAAACATAATAGAATGGCTTGGGCTGTAAATAGAAAATATTCCAATAGTAGAAAAATATAGGTTACTAGCCGAATGACCCGGGCGTTGCCCGGGTTTTACCCTATTAAATGTACCCTGTTTCGCCCGTGGTCTCTGTTTTTTGGAATTTTTCCCGATATAATTTTGTATCTGATAATCAAACATGATACAGCAAAATTTTTAAAATAGTCTATCGTCTTCCCAGTATTCTTTTACCTATGTATGGAAATTTTGGTTTGAATTAGTGAACTACTGCGAATTTGTAGACGAATGACCCGGGCAACGCCCGGGTTTACACGATTAAATGTATATTACATATGGAAGAGATGGACGTAGTTCCCGGAGGGCACCCGCGAGGTCACTCTGCCCCCGCGCAACTGTCCAACCGGGAGCGCCCCGCGCCGTCAAAATCGTCACGCGTTCTAGAGGGCGCTGCCCGTGAGCTCAACCGGCCGTCAGCCGGGAGATCTCATTTACTCGGCGGGGGGGGGGGGGGGGGGGGGGGCGGCGGGCAGGGAAGTCACGTGCTGCGCCGGCAGCCAATCGTCGCGCGTCGCCGTCGCCCGCCTGAGTGTTCTTAGAGGGCGCTGCTCGTGAGCTAAGTTGAATAATTTGAATATATAGTTTTAATAATAGATTTATATATTTTTAAAATAGCCTATCGTCTTCCCCGTATTCTTTTACCTATGTATGTAAATTTTGGTACCAATTGGTTCAGTAGTTTTTGAGTTTATCGCGAAACAGACAGACAGACAGGAATTGACTTATATATATATAGAGATATGCTGTGATACAGTCGAGCTAGCGTTGTAGTGGAAGGCTCATAAATGCGATAACCAATATCAGATTAAATGTGTTGGCGTGAGTAGAGATAAAGAGAGCTCTGGCTTGGATTTTTATCAAATATCTTGAGTTGATGCAATGATGAGGGATAATTTAGTGGTAGGGAGTTAAAAATATATATACTACTCTGATCAGAGAGTTTCGACACTTTGCTCATAAAATCCTGAAAACTCAATATATTTTCTCCCGGTTTGTGGCAAACGCAAGCGTCACCCTTGGCTTGGAGACCTGCCAATTTTCAAAAATCACGCGCCACAACAGCGCGAGCAGCGGCTGTTCGAAGTGAAGCCATTTTGCCCGTGCTTCGATTTCGTTAGTCACTGAAATGGAGGATCAACGAATTTGCATCAAGTTCTGTGTGAAAAACGGATTCAAGGGTGACGAATTTTTTTTGGATGTTGCAAACAGCCTACGGGGATGGCGTCATGAGCCGAAGACGAGTTTTCGAGTGGTACAAGCGCTTCAAGGAGGGTCGGGAAGAGACCGCCGACAACGAGCGTTCCGGGAGACCGTCCACATCAACCACGCCTGAAAAAGTGGACAAGGTGTTGATCTGTTTTGTTTAAAAATAATATATCAGTGATATATTATTACTTTACTCTGTTTTGATCATCTTGTTTTTATCATCATCTGGTAGACAACAAAATGTTCGACATATAATGAGCACGTGTGTAAGAATTGTAAAAAAGAATAAAATAATTATAGTAACATAAAAATGGTGTATCTTTCATTTATCTTTAAATATATATAAAGTGCAATTTCTTATAAAATAATTTTCACCATTAATATTCAACATTTAATAGAAACGTATCAAATGGCGACGAAGAATTAATGTAAGTATGGCCACCACTAATTCAAATTATCCAAGGTTTCGTGAAGGTGAAGATCTAAATTGTTATTTGGAACAATTAGAAGAATGTTTTAAATTGAACAAAACATTAGAAGCAGACAAAGTATCTGTGTTATTAACGTCTATTGATGTTAATGTTTATAAGACTTTGCGCGATTTGTTGGTACCCAGTAGGCCAAGTGACCTTAAATATAAAGATTTAGTAGAGGTTTTAACCAACCATTTATATCCAATAAAAAATAAGCACTATGAAAGATATTTATTTCACAAGATTGTACAAAAAGAAAATGAGCCTGTGGGAAAATTTGTTTTGAGGCTTAAATCTCAGGCAGACAAGTGCAAATTTACTGACATAAATGAAAATTTGTGTGACCAATTTGTAAGTGGTTGCTACGATGAAGCTACGCTTAAAAGGCTGCTAAGTGAACCTTTTTTAACGTTTGATAGTGCAATAAATATTGCAAATTCTGTAGAGGCGCGCGCAGCGAAGTCACAAGTAAATTTGATGAAAAATCCTGGTCATGATATTGATAAGTTGAAATCCAGATCTAATAATTTTAAATTCCCATGTAAATACAGGGTGTATCAGGTAAATTGGGACTAACTTTGACAGTCCATAAAACAAAAACTACTTGAGATTAAAAACTTGTTTTTTTTTTCATTACGTAGCCATATTCATGTAAAATGCAACAGTACATGTGTGCGCATTGTAGTGATGAACAGTAACCGAGAATTTGAAAATCGAGCTGCCATCATCGTTGCTCTGCGCGCCGGAAGGAGCCCCAAAGAGATAGTGGATTTTCTTAAGTTGCCCAAAACCACTATTTATCGTGTCAAGAAGCAGTTTGATGAGGCCGACAGTAACAAAGAGGGGATAGCTACAAGGAAAAAGCACTCGCGTCGATCGGACAGGGTAAGAGGCGAAGAATTTGTCAAAAATGTCAAGGAGAAGATTGATGGAAACCCTGGGAAGAGCATGAGGGCCATAGCCAAGGAAATGGACGTTGGCTCTATGACAATTGTCAGAACTATCCATGAGGACCTTGGTCTCAAGTCTTATGCCCTTCGGAAAGGTCAGTTGCTGACTGAGAATATGAAGAATAACAGAAAAGGAAAGGCTGCTGCCCTCCTCAACAACCTGAAACACGACTCTTTTGGCATGCTAAGGTTCTTCTCTGACGAAAAGAACTTTGACGTGGACCAAAAGGTAAATCAACAGACTTCTTTTTACCACCAGTGGTCTTCTGAAATGAGTATTTTATTATAATTTGAATTAAGAAAAATGGATTTAAAAAGTGTATTTCCCCAAGAATATACAAGTAATATAACAGAGTATACACATTTCTATATATACATTTATTTTATATATCAATTTCTTTCTCCCCATTGAATATAAGCAAAAATATTTTAAAACTTAATTCTGTTGACGTTATATATGTGGCGCTGAGTTTGTTGTTGACACACTTTAAAATGTTACCTTGATAAAGGTTGGCGTTCAGCCAACTAAAATAATGGTAAAATAAATGATATTTTGATACAATATATGCCTTTTTATTAAAAAAAAAAATAATATATATATATATATAATAAAAGGATTTAAATAGTGAATTGTGATAATATATATATATAAGAAAAATATTATACAGAAAATAAAAAAAATTAAATATATATATATTTTTTTGCAAAAAAACATAAATACAAAATATGAGAGAGAAAATATCTTTATTTTACGGGGCTGCTAACCAAAATGAATGATTTTTGAGCCCCGGTGGACGCATAAAGTGGAATATATACAAAGCATAGTTGGAGGGGCCTGGGGATGGGTGGCCAGGGGTCATCGCCAGGTGAGGCCAGGAGAGCCGGGATGTAGAGGAGGACCGGCGGGGGGGGGGGGGGGGGGGGAGCAGGGTGGTGATCCGCGGAGTTCAGGGGGTGGCAGAGACGGGTTCAATGGTGTTGAGCCCAGGGGTGACCGTGGAGAGCAGACAGACCGCAATGATTAAAGTATGATTTATGAGCACGAAAGGTGTAGCAGGCAGACAAGCCGCAATGCACAATGTCAAAGTATCAAGGTGCTGCACGCAACCAAGGCTGTTCAAAAAGGTTAGATTCCCCAGGCCAGGGAAAATAAAAGAAGGACAGCTGTTGTTTAAATAAGAATATTAGATAAAGCGAGAATGATTCAGCAACTGATGGGAAAAGATAGACTATTATTATTATTTTTTATTTTTTATTATTTTTTATTTTTTATTTTATTTTTTTTTATAAAAGTGAATATATTAAAGTTTTAGGTAAGATTACTGGTGAGGGTACCAGTGCTAAGACGACCAACCAGAAAAGTACACCGTGGATTGCATAGCGCGTTCAAATGGGTCGCTGCGTAAGTCAATTTCTCGAGCAGCCCGCGCCGTCGAATCGCCAAACCATTTGCCCTCTGTCATTGGGTTACAGAGACAGTGTCAGGGGCGATCACATACGCAGGGCAGGTCGCGAAACCGATCTTAAGCAGCGGCACAGGCCAGAGTTACGTCTACGAGCAGCCGCCAATGACCGGTGTTAACCATGAGGTGAGGAGTCCGAGTCACTCAGGTGATCGGAATCCTCCGCGCGGACGCGTGGCTTAAGTCTATCAGAGGCCTTTAGGAACTCCAGGCAGGCTCGCCAAGTGCTCCTGTTGAAAATAAAGTCTTTGAGTGACCGCGGAGTGTACCCTAATTCTTCTGCACAGGTGGAAAGAAGGGGGAATCTAAGGGCATCAAGGCTGCTGCACTCAAGCACGATGTGAGACAGAGTTTCTTCCCTGTCAGCGTCGCAGTAAGGGCAGGAAGGATCGTCAATGACGCCTATCCTGTGGGCGAAACTGTCCGTCCACGTGTGTCCCGATAGCAGGCCTACCACAATGTGCTCGCTAGGGACGATGTACGCATACCTTTTGTCTAAAATACTCATTGGAGTAAGGCCAAAGCGGGTGTGGATAGAAGGAGCTAGAGAGAGGAATCTGCTTTCCCATGCTTCACGCGCCCGGCCGTAGATTGCCGATTTTACAAACGACAAAGGAGCGAGTTTGTAACAGCTTGGGTTAGCAGACTCAGCACCCCGCTTTGCGAGTGTGTCCGCAATGTCATTACCCACGTTCCCACTGTGGCCCTTGATCCATTGTATGGTACATCTGTTCCTATTGCGATTCAATCGCGAAATCAGTAGCAGAGCTCTGTCGATAAGGTAATTACCAGTCTTAGAGTTCAGAACTGACTTCACGACTGAGAGGTTGTCCAGGAAGAATCCTAAGGTTAGATGATTTGGTAAAGTGGTTGCGTTTTCAAGAGCCTTAACCAATCCAAGGGCTTCCGCCTGAAAGACAGAACAATGAGGGGACAGAACATGAGATTCACGTATTTCAGGTGCACAATCGAGACGAGAGAACCTGTACACGCCGGCGCCAACTCCATCTCTGGTTTTGGAACCATCTGTGTAGTATGCCACGTGGAAGAAAAGAGCAGGAATATTACTGGGAGCGGAGTAATAGGGGGGGTAGGGGAGAGGATGTGGAAAGGGAGGAGGCTCGAGTGGAATTTCAGCGTCAACCAATCCATACTTTTTAAGGTATAGCTCAGTTTTAGCCAAGATTTCCAGATCGAGAGGAAGGACTCTAGAGAGGGAGATTAGAGCAGCGTTGCTGGTTGATCTGAAAGCTCTACAAGCTCTCACTAGGAAAGGCCTTTGAGCACTCAGTAGAACATTCAAGGAGCGTTGAGAAAGATTAGGAAACCATACCGCCGAGGCATAGGCAATGGCCGGAACAACCACTTGCAGATACAGAGTTCTCAAGGCGCGGTAACCAAAACCAAAGTTGAGATTAGCGGCTGCGGTCAAACGCGGCAACATGCCGCGGACCTTGGCGCAGACTTCAACTACGTGCTGGTAGAAAGATAGACGTTGATCAAATCTCACTCCCAGTACCTTAATTGAGTCGTACCATTGGATTGGCCGTCCGTGGATAACCAGATCCCGGCGCGGTTCAGGCAGTCTCCCGTGTGGTCTGAGGAGAACCATAGCCTGGCACTTCCCCACGCTGAGTTCCAGTTTATGCAAACTGCACCACCTAGCGATCATATCTATGGTGTGTTGGGCCGCGGGAAGTTGACTAGGTCGGCTTCCCGAGACCACCACGACCAGATCATCCGCGTAGGCTTGCGGGAAAACATTATTCCTGTAGTCCAGCGTGAGGAGTTCATCAAAGACAATATTCCAAAGGAATGGGCCGAGAACTGAACCCTGGGGACATCCTTTGGAAACTCGTCTCGACACAGTACAACCATTCATAGATAGTCTCACAACACGGTTGCATAGAAACGAGTTTATCAGGTGATAAATATTTCTGGGACAGACGCTTTTGTGCAACGCTCTCAAGATACTGGAGTGGAGCACGTTGTCAAAAGCGCCTTTAACATCAAAAGAAAGAAGAAGACAAGATTTCCTATTTTTAATCGTCCGGGTTATAGTAGATTTTAGATTTAAGAGTGCGGCTGTAGTAGATCTACAAGGCTTAAATCCGAACTGGTTTGGAGGCGCTTTACACATCCTATCGGCCATCCACGACAGCCTAGCAAGAATTAGACGCTCAAGGATCTTGCCCAAACCAGGAAGCATCGTGATTGGACGGTGTGATGCGAGAAAGTCCTCCCCACTTCGCTTGGGGACGAGAACGACGTCCCCCAGCTTCCATGTAGATGGAAAGTGGCCAGTGGTTAAGCACTTGTTGAAAATACTTAGAAAAAACGTCCGAAAATGTTTAACAAGTTTTACGATAAGAAGAGGTGGCATGCCATCACTACCAGGAGAAGAAGATAAGTTTACCTTATCCGCTGTCAACAACAACTCGTTATCTGTAAACAAAGGGTCGTTATCAGATGACGATGCGATGACTTTGCTTAAATCTTTGTGTTCTAACATGGTATCGGGCGGGACGCGGCCGAAATAGTAATCTAATACGTGATTTAATGTGTCCCGCGGACCTTCAGTGAAGCCGCTACCAACTGGGAGAGCTGAGAGGGGTTTGCGCTTAAAATTTCCCTTGATGAAACTGTAGATTCAACCCCAAGGGCTGATTTCGCAACGCGCGCAGGCTGCCCTCCATGCTTCTTTCTTAGCCAGTCTCCTCGCACGGCGATATCTTGCCTTCAGTCTTTTGTAAAAGACCTCCAGCACACCCTTAACGACACCGCGTGCCTTTATAAAGGCCCGCTGTGCCTTTTGAGTGGCCCTTTTGAGAGGATTCAAATCAGATTTCCACCAAGAGATGGACTTGAGGTATTTATCACTTCTGGGACGGGATGGAATGGTGTTTAGACATGTGTGAAAAATCTCTTCGCCGAGTAAATTAATTACATCGTCGAGGGAGGATGAATCACGCACATTTTCTAAAAAAATATTAATATTTTCTATTTTTTGGCTGAAATGTTCAAAAACTCTATCCCAGTCAGCGCGACCAAAGCTGAAGTATATTTGGCTAAATTTGTTTAATTTAAATCTGGTGTTGTCCTGTGAAGAGGGAGCGAAATTGAGGTTAAAGACGAGGCGTTTGTGGTCAGACAACTCCTGGTACTCAGGATGCCAATCGGTAACGCTATTTACAAGGCCAGCACTACAGCAAGTGACGTCGATGGAAGAAGAGCGGTTGCCCTCCTCCCACGTCACCGCGCCGTGAGTGTTGAGCACATGCAAATAGTTGGCATCAATAAAGTTTTCAACTAGATCTCTCTTAGGTGAGTGATGCCTGAGGAGCAGAGGTTTATCCGACCACCTAAAAGATTCAACATTTAGATCGCCGCAAAAAATGACCTCGTCATAGTTCAGTGAATTAAGGCTATAATTTATCTTATCGAGAAGAGGGGAGGGATCACATGATGGCGGAAGGTAAACATTACAAAGAAGAATACTTTTACCACTCAATTCACACATGACAAACACGACATTAACACTGGACAAATGAGACAAATGAACAAATTTAAGGCTAGGATTTACTACAATGACCATAGCTCCCAACCTAGAGTTTGTAATAGGGCCATAGCAAACTCTGTTAGATGGGATTGGCAGCGATGGGATTTTGCCGCGCGCGGCTGGGAGCTCTTGTAAAAGTAGTAAATCTATGTTCTCCTCACGACAATCACTCAATACTGAATACAAACAAGGCTGAGAGCGTCTTATATTGATTTGTAGGCACTTGAAAACAATCATTTGGCTATCAACTTATTGAAGTGATCCTGGGCATCTCGCATGTGCTTGCACATCATGGAGTTGGCATTGTGCTTGTCACCGCACCTGTGACACTTAAGCGCGCTTTTATTTTCACAGGCAGTGGTAAAATGTGCACCTGCACAATTGGCGCACTTGGGCGCATTGGTGCACTTTTTACCATCAGTGTGCGTCCTGTGAGAGAGGCAACCGCAGATACCACATGGGAAGACGCGTTTCGCCTGGGCGAGCCTGAGGGACAGGAAGTCAACAGTGACGCGGCCGCGTGCAAGGAGAGCTTCCTCGATACCCTTATTGACCTCTATGATAGCGGTGGAAGGCGAGCCTTCCTTCCTAATCAATTTAACCAGCTTCAAGCCGCCGCTGTTATTAATTAACTGCGGGGCTATCACAGGGTTTTCCATCAGATCAGACACCAGATCAGATTCAGATTTCTCGACAGGGATGCCGAAAATTGCCAACCTGGGCCTGAATGTCGGGTTTGGTAGGACTTTAAGTCCGTCAATGTTGGCGGTCTTAAATCCGTCCACAAACCGCTTTGATTCTGCAGAATTGGGAAAGTGAAGGACAAGTTTTTTGTCCTTCCCAGTTACCGCCGTCACATCACAACTCTTCAACTGTGGAGTCTTGGCAATTTTGGCTCTGATGGCCTCGAAAGATAGGTTGTCTGAGGCAATTTTTACATGGTTTACACTGTTCTTTAACGTTTGCGCGTAGGTTGAAAGCGCTGGCACTCTAGGGTGTACAGTTGTGGGTTGGTTGGACCTGATTTGGATAGTAGAAGTATCTAGTTGGGGGATAATTTTAACGGGGTTAGGAGGAGAGGGAGGCTTGGCCAACCTTTTCCTAAGTTGGATGACCTCATTTTCAACTATTTTTACATTTTTTTTGAAGATTCTCAAGACTTCAGTTTGTAAAGCGTTAAAAATACGCCTTACGTCGTCTTTAACTGATCAGATAACCCAGTGCGGGTGGTAGCAGGAAGGTTAGAGGCAGCGATATCCGCTACCTCATGAAAATTTTTGTTGAAAAGAGAATCTATCTCTTCCCAGCAGTCAGAGGATCCAGAATGGGTACAGGAAGGAATGGAAGTAGGGGCCTGGGGGATCTTACCATGGGCAGTCCTATTAATAGGAGCGGAGACCTCTTCGGCCACGGTCCCAGAACTTGTTACATTTTCTGCTATTACAGGTGGTGTTCTTGGCTTTTTTGCATGTGTGACTTTTGTCCAAGGACCATCTTCATCAATGTTTTCTTCGTTAACCTGAGAAGGGGTAGCTGCGGACGTTTCTTGAGGGACTTCAGTTGCCTCGTTCATGGAGACATTGTTTTCATTATGCTGTGAGACAACTTCCATTCTCGGTGTCTTATGGCTACGTGGTGTTGAAACTGAGGGGGATTCGCGAGTTCGTTTCTTTGTTGAAGGAGTTTCTTCAACTTTGTACTCGATGCCACATCTTTCAAGAATTTTCAAAAGTATGTTGGTGTCGATTATACTGACCTTTTCGCCAGCTGGGCCGATCGTTGATTTGATTACAGTAGGCTGCATCTTTTTTAGCTCAACATGCGTTATGTTTGACTGAGCTAAATATGGCCAACGAGTTGAACAAAATATGATAAACATATAGAGCTTATATATATATTTATATTAATAGTACCTAAATATATTCTATTGACTAATGATATAAAAGTTATCAATAACATACAAAATATGGATATTTACTTGAAAACTAAGAAAAAAAAGATAAAAAAAAGAGTATTTCTCAAAGAAACAATCTAAACATAAACAAGTAATTATAACAGCATACGATTCTATAAATATATTGCATATATTCATATGATATATACAAAACATAAAAAAATATATAAATAAACATTTTGATAAACATTGATAGAACTTATATATATATTAATTGAGAGCCTATATGGTTAATGAGCTTATTTTTTGAATAATTTAATATTATTTTTCATATATTTAATTTATTTTTATAAAAGAGATTATTATTATAAAATATTATGTATTATAACATTATTTGTATATTTATACATTGAATACACAATTTACTTTAAACTTTGATAAATAAAGAGATATTCTAGGTGTTACCTAAAATTATAGTTGCCTTATTATTGACTGGTTTAATCTTGGTTGAAACATGTTCAGACATGTATGAACAGAAGATAAAGGTTGATAAACCTGCCAGACCATAACCTGGTCAACAATATTGATATTATATTGAAGTTATCAATAATAAATTTACTTGAAAACTAAGAAACAAAGATTTAAAAAATAAAAAAAGTGTATTTTTTCAAGAAAAATCCAAACATATACAAGTAATATAACAGCATACAATTCTATATACACACACACACACACAAAATTTTACAATAATATAACAGCATACGATTCTATATATACACACACAAAATTTTACAATAATATAACAGCATACGATTCTATATATATATACACACACACACAAAATTTTACAATAATATAACAGCATACGATTCTATATATACATACACAAAATTTTACAATAATATAACAGCATACAATTTTATATATACATGCATATATTCATATGATATATGCAGAACATCAAAAAGTTAATTTTTTTTGCAAAAAAAAAATAAATACAAAATTTTATAAACATATAGAGCTTATATATATATATCAATAGAGAGCCTATATATTATACTGAACAAGTTATCAAAAATAGATTTACTTGAAAACTCTCTTGTCGGCGTTCTCTTGAATCCAATGGTGGTTAATTACCTCATCCAGAGTAATCCGTTCCTTAGGATTCTTACGGAGCAGTGTCTTTATAAGATCCCGGGCACCTTCTGGAACATGGGATGGGAAGATATATTCCACGCTGGAGATCTTCTTATATGTCAGCTGCTGAGATGTCGATTCAAATGGTGGATTACCTACAAGAAGTTCATAGCAAAGTACACCAATACTCCAATGATCAACTTTCTCATCGTAATAGTCTGTATCTATCATTTCTGGTGGTAGATAATCCAATGTTCCACACATTGTTTTTCTTTTGTTTGATGGTGCATGAACTGACCACCCAAAATCTGCTATTTTCAATTCACCATTCAAGCCTACAAGAATGTTTTCTGGTTTTATATCTCGATGTATTACTTTCTTTGCATGACAATGCTTGAGAGCTAGGCAGAGCTGATAAATACAAGTTGCTGTTCTTTGTTCACTAAATTTTCCATGCTTTTGTAGTTCCTTGAAAAGTTCTCCTCTTGCTGCAAATTCGAGAATTAAATAAACTCGTCTGCTATCCCAGAAATAATTGAGGAGTCTTAACACATGTGGATGCTGTAAATGTGATTGTATTTCAATTTCTCTCCTCAGTTGAGGCTCCATGTTATATTTTTCCAGTTGACTCTTAAAACAAACTTTTAATGCAACAATAACTTTGCTCTTTTTCTCTCTTGCCAAATATACCCTTCCAAATTTACCCTTGCCCAACGGTCGACCAATTTGAAAATCATCTAGAGTAAATATTTTTTCTTCACTTGGAATGCTAGCCATATCTTTTATTGCATATATTTGACGTTATTTTAAAATTAAATCGATTGGATATTTTATATATGTGATCAACACACATATAACCGAACTAAAACTACTCCGAACGAAGCACCTTAAGAACGAAGCCGCTTAAAAAAAAACAAAACAAAGATATATCCTCCTAAATACTCTGTTTTAAAGATTATCGTTTTTTTAATACACCATTATTTTTATTAAATATAATTACCATTAATCATATATAAAATAATTGTTGAAAGACGATATAAGTTACAAATAATATTGAAGTACCATATATATTATTTATTATTGTGTAAAAAATAGCAGTAGATTAACTGAAAACATTTAACTAATGAAATAAGTCAACTTTGACTAGGACACACTATAAAAAGAAACCGCTATATTACCATTACCTTTTTTTAAATATGCTTTAGTTTGTTTATGAAGGACTTACCCGAATGCTACTTTAATAAATTATTAAAAAGAGTCGCGGCGTCTTATGCATTTTTTACAATTTGTCGAAATCTGCAAACCTGTGATAAGGAATGCTATATGTGATGTTTTATAAAAGGCATGGAGTTATAATAATATAAAATAACAATATTCCACAAATAATTAACGTGATCACAATTAAAGACCTTATTGTCAAATAAAACAAAGTGGCCAATAACTGAACAGAATGGAGAGACTTTTGTATTTGTCTACAGGTTCTGTCATTATCAAAAACTCTATAGAAGATCTTCACTTTTACAATTGAACTTCGAAATATATTGATATATAAACAAAATAAATTTGTTTCTCGATTCTCTCTGTTGGATTTAGTCTTAGCTGAACATTAAGAACATCCCTCTTCATTTCCTAACTAGCTCAGTGGTTAAATTTTTCCTTTAGCATATATGTGCAAAAAAATGTAACACACGCCAAATGCTCACATCAACTTGTATATTAACTTGGGTTAAGACTCAGACACACACGTAATATGATATGGCGAACACAAAGGATCCATGTTTAATATTTAATATGTAATTTTGTTTCAGAGTAAAGGTATCACACACATCTCTAAAAATAATAATAACTCAAAAGTTTTATTGTTATCTCAGTGTACCTTACAAGTTTCTTTTTATAGGCAGTTTTACATGGGTAAAAAAAATTTTTGTTTAAGGATTTGAGCAAGAATGGATTTTATTCTATTAGAAACATGTAACTACTGCCTCGGCAGATTTTTTTTTGCTAAACACTAAGACTCACGCAAAAAAATAAAATATAAATTCTTCCCAAAAAAAAAGCTAAATTTTATCCCTCTGACATATTGAACATGCTCTAAATTAATGGGAAAGATGCTAACATACCGTATCTCCTGGACACCAGCGTTCCCACCGATCGGCCATGTCCCGTTCAAAAACTTGATCAAAACTGCCTTATCTTCAAAATAACGCTCCGAGGTAAGACCTCAATTTTTACTACAGAGTAATAAAATAATTAATATTCCTAGAATATAATAGAAAAAATTAAATATTATTAATTTAAAAAATAATATATTATTATTTTTTTAAAAGAGAGATATCGAAATAATAAATATAGATGCTTGATCCTTTGAGAAATTTAAAATTCTTCCTTTCTTTTAACAGAAAGGTTTGAGGTAATAAAAAAATTGGTAAAATAAGGAATAAAAAAAAATATATGCTCATCCTATGGGAAATCATTTTAGAATAAAATAAATATTGACAAAAATTTAAATTTATCTTTCTTATCGAGAGATAATTTAGATTGGTAATGAAATCAAATAGAATCTATCATGCTTGCCCCTCTGGGAAATTTACACAATAATTTCTTCTTCAAGAAATTCCAGAAAAAAAAACTAAATATGCCCAATCTATCTGAATGATATCATAAGTTATATATACAAAAAATTAAAAGAAGGAAGAAAAAAAAAAAAGAAAAGGGAGGTGAAGAGATGGCCTGGTTTAACAAAGAAGAATGCTCAAAGTCCATTTCTTTCTTGTCGAGGCAGCTTCTTCATTGTCCACCAGCTTTCCATTTACACTGTGGGTGAACTTTAAAGGCATAGGTGCCATCTCCCGCTGGGCATCTTCTCCGGCTTCTGGTGTAGATCCTTCGCTGGACCTCTCTGCAATGGGCTCCAGGATCCTTGGGCAGGACTCGTGTCATCTCCACCTTTCTGGACTTTAAAGGCATAGGTGCCATCTCCCGCTGGGCCCCCCCCCCCCCCCGGTTTCTGGTCTTCCTCTGGTTCTGTCTGCATCGGGCTTCTGGCTACTTAAACAGGGCCGATGTCATCTTCCTACAGCAGTTCTTGGGATACACGTCCGGGGCTGTGTCCTCCCCTGCCTTGACCTTTAAAGCACCGTCGGCCATTGTTGTGGGACTTCCACCTGAACACCAAACACTTTCGGCGAGACACTGTGTATATATATGATGTAAATGTTTACATCTTTGTTGGGTCTGCTTGGTGGAAAAACTGGCCCAACAATTCCTCCCCTGCCAGAGTGAAAAAAATGTGTTTATTCCAATTCAGATCTGTTCATACTCTATGAGAAATATGAAATTGGGAGAAATGCATTTTTTTTATGATACCAGTATGCAATCACCGACACTCAGGCAAAGGGGGAACAAACGGGCCATGGAACCTGGGACAGGTTAACTCATCGTAATTACTGAAGGAAATTCTACCCTACCATTTAATGGGCAAAGTACTAAGCCCATCCTTTCGCTGTCTGTATTCCAGGGAGTCTTGGCCCAGATGTGAGTTGAATCCACACATTCCCGGCCGCAGTCCCTATGGGTGGAGATGGGGTGGTCTATACACAGATTCTGTGCAAACAGATCTTTAGACCATCCTGGGTAAACATAATTATTAAGGGCGCCAAGGAATTGTGCGTGTTAACGTAGATATGTACAATTCCTAAAACATATCTTAAAATTCTTTATTTAGCTATAGGTAATGGGGTACATGAGGTAATTTTATAATACGAATGATAAAAACAAAGGAATGATTATATAAGGTTATATAGGGCAAAAAAAAAATTAAAGTGGTATATAAGTTTAAATAATAACAACAATACGGTAAATAACGAGGGGAATGGCATATACCAAAAAATAAATGAATGAACATGATATATACATAGAAAAGAAATGGCGTTGATATAGAAGATATAAATGATAAACAAAAATATATATGCTGTGGTTTAATTTCTCATTCAGTACACTTGGTTGAAGATGGTAACAATGCTGCTACCGAAATGTCACACACCGCTTACTTATTTGGACTTGGTCCCATTATCTTGTGTCTATAATCTATAATCCAAATTGATTGTGCCTTATATATATGAATATACATGCTGATAATTAGGGAAAGGGTAAACATGGTGGATGATACATTAAATGAGTAAATATTACCTCTGTATAATAAATATGCCAAACTTCTTGAAGAATATGATATATGGGAAGGAAATAACATTGATATGGGAATATATTATGGTAAATAAACAAATATATATATATGCAGTTGTTAAAACTTGTTTAGTGCATTTCATCTGAAGATGGTAACAACGCTGCTACCAAAATGTCACACATCTATAATCCGAATCGTGCTTTCTATATATACAAATATACATGAATATAATAAAGGAATGATACATGATATAAGGTAATAATGAGTATATAATAATAATAAAACGAATAGATATGCACTGAGGGTCTAGGTCATTTCACTAGCATTCCAAAATCTATATGTAATATTTTAAAAAACTTGTTCTTACCAACTCGTCACTGGGAGTGTTTGTCTGGCGTGTTCCCCGCCCCTCTTAATCCAAGAGAAAATCTATAGGAAAGGAAATCTTGGTAGTCAATTACTTCTCTAAACCAAATATTTTCTACATTACCTTATCGTGATGACAATCTTACCTATCTCCGTTTTATATTTGTACATTATTGTTAACCTCTACTGTACATTGTTTAGCTTATCTATATAATGTGTACTCATATTTTTAACCAACAAATCCACTTAAAAAAAAACTTAAATTAACCCTGAAAATAAATTATGATGACTAACAACCTAGGTCTAACTTATACCTTATGATATATCTTCCCACTTGAGTTCTTAATATCACCCTGAAAATTTGACTCTTTGTCCAAAAAAAAAAATAGAATAAACTCATTGCTCTGGGCCATTTTACAGCCAAAACAAAATTGATATTCGATCTTCCCAAAAAAAAAAAATTCTTCCTTCTCAAATCTGGAACACTATATTGGCTTGTTCTGGCAATCTGCTTCAAAAGTTCATTTAGGTGACCTACTAATTTATAAATTTATCTTTTCTCATAATGAGTTACTCTCGTTAAAAAAAAAATTCTACTTACTAACTGGTATTTAGACTTGAACTCGTTCTAACTAAACGTATGGTAGACATAGTCTTTAATTAGGTGATTAACTTTTGTTAGCCTGGGGCGATATAAAACGCAAAGAATCTGGACAGTCCATCTGTCACTTTGCTAATTGGTACCCAAAATCTGTAGACGGAATCGCCTCATCTAATCGTAGTTTGTCTCTTACACGCTCCCATTGTTAACTCTCATTAGAAACCCCCTTTAGACTTTGACTTAGGGACAAGGAGTTACAGGGACTCTGTTTTCCACCATATGTTCCACGTTTTTGTCCATAGAGGATTGGTTCCAAGCTGCGCAATTTATAGGGGAGCTTTCAACGTGCCGCACTTTCCCAACCTCCCGACTGAATCACCCTCATCTCAGCCACGCTTAAAGCGTCGTAAACTACGATGTCAGATCGGTTATCCGAGGTTTGTCGCTGTACACTTAGCTTGCGACATCGGCAACTAAATCCCCCACCTAACACAAAGTTCACCTGATACCTCTCCGTTCCCTCTAATGAGGAGGGGTTTGTAGGCCTTTGGTCTGACCGAGACCTCCCACAATCCCCCAGTCTGAGAATCGAGACATGGTCATTATCTATGACTCTTAGAATTCAAGTTGATATAATGAAACAGAGTAATTGATTACCCAAATAAAAGAAACCATACTTATACTCCTTTACAAAGGAGGCCTAACAAATGGAGCGAATACCTTCCTATCAATAGAGTTGTACAGTCCTGTGAGGCTACCAATCCTTACAAATAAAGAAATCAAAATTAAAAAAAAAAAATCGAACCTATTAAATTCCCTAACACTATTCTAAAGTACCTTTGGTCTGACAGTATAGTTGTTTGATATCTAAGTAAAACGTTTATGGAGATGAGTATCTTTTATTCTGGTCTTCTCAAGCTTTCGGGCTTGTCCGCCCTTCTACAGGAGAAACATATACTATATAACGAGAAAATATAACGCCGCTTGATGCTAAAACTATTATGATTCTATGTACATATATACATATATATATATATATATATATATACACTAGGATGTTTTTGCATATTATTATTATTATTATTATTATTATTATTATTTTTTTTTTTTACTTAAGATATGTTTTTTATTTGGTTAAGGTATTTACATATTTTACTATTGTTTGTTATATTTTATGAATTATCTTATAGGTTCGGAATTCTAATATTTAAGTTAGTTTTATAATGGTTATTGGCTATTGCATATAAGTTACTTATATTATTTTTGATATTATTAGCTGGTACTAGGATATATTGTGTTATATGTTTCGGGCAAATTTATTTTTCTATTGATGCTATTGTGTTTTCTGGATAATAAAGATTCAATTATAAGCCTTTGATATTTGCTGTTTTTGTTATTGTAATGTATTATGGGTTCTTCTAATGCGAAAGTGTGGCCTGTTTCTTTGCAGTGTTGGAAAATTAGGGATCTATTGTCTTGATTTATTATGTTGCGTTTATGTTCATATATTCTATTGCTGACTCTCCTTATATAGTTGTTTTTAACCTTCTTACACATTCATTACACCAATTCATTCATACACCCCCCCCTATCATTCGCGGTGTGCATACAAACTAAAGTTAAAAGCTGCTACGCAAGCCAAAGTACTATAACTATCATCATCGATAGACCCTAATAATAACGAAACTTTCAGGACAAATGAGAAATCAAATAAAATTACTAAATTAAAAAAAATTGGGGACTAAAGCCCTAGTTTACTCAAAATTAAAAAAATATGCCTCATACAAACTCTATATAGATTATCTATACATAGATAAATAATATTTATACTTAAACAATTAATAAAATTTATTGTTAACAATCAAATGCTGAAAACTAACCTATCTTTAAAAGTGTGCGTCTAACAGTTTGAAAATCTCCTTCTTATCTTGACACGTGGTGTCTAAACAAAACGAGTCATCAAAACTAGCACTTAAATTGGAGCGAAGTGAACCTCAAGCATTTACCTCATTGCCAATTATGATAGATCTAGAAGTGTTTTGCCAACCCTACTTCCCATATTATGTTATTGGCATTCTTCTTTCCTTGCTATTCAGTTAAACTCTTTCTTTGGAATTATAGGGCTTTCAGTACCCAACCCGTTCTGGAGTCTAACAACAGAGGTTACTTGTTATCCTATCATATCAATTCTTAGACCGCAACTGCCTTACACACTCTCATTAGAAATTCTCTTTGGGCTGTATTCTGGACCTATGGAATTAGAGGGTGTCAAGTTTTAACCCAACGCATATTCCGAACCAACCCATAGCGAATATATTACAAGCACAGCAGATATCTAATGCGTCTAAGTTCCTTAGTTTTTCTTAAAGTTGGACCACTGTTCAGAACCTTAAATAAAAAAATCAAAACAAAATATACTGTTGAACTCAAGTCTCAAATCACAACCTGCTATTAATACAGAATAGCCTCTTCAATAAAAAGGAAAAACTGGAAACTCCTTACAATGAACATTTAACACAGACACAAAGTTGTAGCCTTAAAAAAAAAGAAAAACTGAAAGAATCTGAAACCCTTTACAAAGATACTTAGAATCTAAAACCATGGTTGTAGTGTAAAAAAAAAAACGAAAATTCTTTAAGACCACAATCTAGGGCCTTTAACTCACGTACTAACACTTCATACTATGATCAAAATTTTAGCTAAACTCTAGTACACATTCTATAGGTTTACTCATTGGCAGCCTGGGCACGATTTACACCCCGTGGGCATCTTGACCCTGGTCGAACGGCGTATTTCAGGGCCGCCAACATTGCCACCAATTGCCCCATTCACTACCTCTAGCGGGTTTCTTAAGGTTGTCGTCTCTTGTGGTTCCTCTGGTTCTACAGTAGGACGAATTTGTAGCATAAAATAAGGAGAAACTAAAAATTCCTTAACTCGCATCCTAACAAGGTTGTGAAGACTCTTCAAAGATGAACTAACATTGAAACACGGTTGTAAAACGGTGTACTACACAAGGACAAGGTTGTGACAACTCTTAAAAATGACACACCAACATTAAAACAAGGTTGTGAAGTGGTGTACCACACAAGGACAAGGTTGTGATGACCTTTTACAATGACACACTAACATCAAAACAAGTTGTGAAGACTCTTTAAAGATGAACTAACATTAAAACACGGTTGTGAGACGGTGCACTACACAAAGACAAGGTTGTGACAACTCTTAAAATGACACACTAACATTAAAACAAGGTTGTGAAGACTCTTTCAACTATGTACTACACTAAAACGAGATTGTGACAATTCTAAAAAGAAAAAAAACGATATACTAACACTAAGATAAGGTTGTGAAAACTCCTTTCAATTGTGAACCAACATTAAGACACGGTTGTAAAACGGTGTACTACACAAGGACAAGGTTGTGATGACCTTCTACAATGACACACTAACATTAAAACAGGTTGTGAAGACTCGTTAAAGATGAACTAACATTAAAACACGGTTGTGAGACGGTGCACTACACAAATACAAGGTTGTGACAACTCTTAAAATAACACACTAACATTAAAACAGGTTGTGAAAATTCTTTTCAACGACGTACTACACTAAAACGAGATTGTGACAATTCTTAAAAATGATATACTAACATTGAGATAAGGTTGTGAAAACTTTTTTTTAACTGTGGACTAACATTAAGACACGGTTGTAAAACGGTGTATTACACAAGGACAAGGTTGTGATGACCTTCTACAATGACACACTAACATTAAAACAGGTTGTGAAAATTCTTTAAAGATGACAAACTAACATTAAAACGGGTTGTGAAAATTCTTTTCAACGACGTACTACACTAAAACACACGTTATAGTTTAAAATAAAAGAAAAAAAACTGCAAACTCTTTAAAGTTTGCCATAACACTAAGACAAAATTGTTAGCTTAAAATAAAAAAAAATTGAAAACTCTTTAAAGTTCATCACACTAGGACAAGATGTAGCTTAAAATAAAAAGAAAAAACTGAAAACACTTTAAATCATCTCTTATCATTAAGAACAAAGTGTTGTTAAAAAAAAAGAAACTGAGTAACCCTTTAAAAATCATATACCAACACTAAAACAAAAGTTGTAGCCAGAAAAAAAAAAAAACTGAAAACGCTTCAAGGAAATTCTGGCTTCTCAAAAGGAGAATACATACTTGTTATTTAATATGGCCTAACATTATAACTAATATAGACCTATGTATATAAATTAGTGTATACTATTGCTGAAATTTAGGTAAGTCAGCTTATACAAACTCTCAGTGCATATTATGTACTATTTACAAATATTGGCCTCTAGTCTAAAACAAATTATCTATCAACACTACGTGGTGAAGAGCCAAAATAGTTCTATCGAGGCGATAGTGCGGTCAATAGCTACGCTTTAAACATTGAATGCACTTTCTTCTATCATCTTCCCACCGTCTTTCTATCAATCTTTATCTTCTATTTACAAACCCTTTACCAACTTTACTCAATTCCTTCGCTTTCAACATCTCTCCGCATCTTCCCACAATTCTCTCTGTCGATTTTCGACATGCTTCGACATCTTTCTAACATTTCTTTCTTTCAACACCATTTTAACATTCCTTTAACATCTTTCTATATCGATTTTCATCTCTTTCCTTCCTTTCATCTCTATTTTATCATTATTCGTCTTTCTATCCTTCGCTTTCTATTCCTCTCAACACTTCTCATCTCTTTCAACACCTTTCAAAACCTTTTAGCATCTTTTAACACTTTCTTTCATCCTCTCGTCTCTATTCATTGCCTTCGATATACCTCTCTCCATCTCTTACAATAGCTTGTAACACTCTTTCATCATCCTTTCAACATCTTTCGACATGTTTCTACACCTTTCTCGCATCTCTATTTATCGCTTTCAACACATTTCAACTCCTTTTTATCGCTTTTAACACATATAACCGCCTTTTCATCACTCTTTTAACGCTATTCAACCCTCTTTCATCCCTCGGAGTCTCCTCGAAACCCGTCATCGGGAACCAATCCCAATATTACTCTATCCCGATTGACATCGTAGGAGTCCTTCTACGCCATTCAGCTTTCCTTCTATATCACCTTTCTACCACCTTTCTACAACTCCTCTTGCCGATTTTTCGGCATGCTCCGATACCTTTCTAATATGTCTTATCCTTTACCATTCAACCCCTTCTTATCGCTTTCAACACACTTCAACGCCTTTTCATCCCTCTGAGTCTCCTCGAAACCCGTCATCGGGAATTGGATCCCGATCTATTACTATTCTTCATTTTGAAACTACTCTGGTATACCATCCCCTCCCCTGCCAGCTCTATGCTAAAGTCTGACATTCGTTCAGGGCGAAGGCTACTACAAAATCTCGAGGAAATTCCTGAGAACCTGTTTCCACCCCCTTAATCTCCCCTTCGAGGAGATAAGCTCTTTCTGGATGTATTGAAACTAGCTAGCTATGATAGCCTATTGATAAAGGCGCTGTTCTATCTGCTTTTACTGTATATCAAAATGAACCATTAATTATTACTAGTGTAATGTTATTCTGACAGCCTATGATCTCTAAGCCTCTATACACACTCGGCGCGGTAGTCATCTTGTTAACAACAAAAAGAAAATCCATAACATTATAGACCAGTTAAAACGCAATAAAGTTAGATAAATAATTTGCTTCAACCAAATGAGATAGGGCAGCTTTATCATGGAAATTGGAGATATATATGTACGAAAGTCAGTTGCCCTATAACTCGAATATTTGTGCCTAATGGGTTACACCTAATTGCTAATATTAAACCATGCTGATTGTCTACACTTACAATATGCATTGACGTGAGTAAATTTGAAAACTTTAACATAAGATTTCAAATTTTAAGGTGTCATAAAAATTTTTTTCTACAAAGGAAAAAAAAAACTCTGCTCAATTTTATCTTTCCCATTTAATACAAAATAAAATTCTATGAAATGACTGTTTCTTATACAGCTTTCCATCATATTGTTCCTTTCCTTATTCCAGCCGGAACTCTTGTTCACTACACGTTGGTTCGAAAAAAAAATACTGTCAATTGTAGGCTAATCTCTCTTACGCCTTTGATGATATCGTGTACTTTGTCTTGACCTGGTTTGACACAGCACGCTTTCCCTTTGAAGTCTCACTAAAATACGGAATCGAATGCTAAAATATATATATCTCGTTGTGGTGCTAAACATTTATCTCGTTAAGACATGGCTATCGCAGTGGTTTCTCGTGGAATGACAGGGGTGAACCGGGCCTAGACACATCTGAGAAGGTGCAGGTTGGCAAAACTACATCTTGCGTAGATTGACTCGGCATGTCGATTAATCAATTTTGGAAAATTCTGAGCGAAAATTAGGTGCATCAGCCTTGCAGGTGGATAGTGTATAGAATACTCTGTATTCTACCATTGATGCATTCATTGTAAATATTATCTTCACATCCTACCACAATGACCCTCTCTTCAACTGGTTCATGCCACGTGGTTTTGCGCGCGGTGGCGTCCATCGGGATATTGTTTTATGTCGTTCTTCACTCACGTCCACCTTCGCAAGTATCTTTAAATCCTATTAAATAATATACAATTTTACAGGCAAAATTGCATGCTCCGACATCCATAGTTTGAGACTACACAAGATACCCTTCTTTATCTTCAAGGCCTATTCCCGACCTCCCAGAAATGTAGCCTTTGCCACTGGTTACCAATGTCCAATGCCACATTTCATAAAACTACGAAAGCCGCTGTCGAAACGAGTTTTTTTAGGTCTATTGTGATGCTATAAGCTTTTCTTTTGTTACAGGCCTCTGCTGCCAAACAATCTGAAGATAAGGTTTTCTGGAAAGGCTTATCAAAAACCAGTCAAGTGCAAACACACACGAGGTGCAAAGTTTCTATCTCTGTTTATCTAAGGTTATCTATAACCATATATCAGGTAAACTGCTAAGTTCTTATTTCAAAATAGAGTCACTAATTTCCAAGGACATAGGTTAAAATAAAAAGGTGATTTCGTTCTGTGGCTGGAGTTAAAGAAATGAAACAACAAATCCCATTACTTTCACAAAAAAAAATATGGAAGCCTTTCCCACTAAGTTCTGCAATATGGATTATTATATCATAAAATCGTTATTAAATTAGATACGAAAATAACTAAATAATAAAATATAAATACACCTATAAATGGGAGAGATAAAATTATGTGCAGTAATTATTTGTAATGTGCGTGACACATGCAAAAAAAAAAAAATACAATCAAAGATGGCCGAAAAAAAATTGTACTATTTAGTTGTTCAAATCTTTAAAAACAGTTGTCCAAATCTACCAAAGATAGTTTGTTAATATTCGATGGTTATTGTAATTCCTCATTAAACGGAATAACTACTCCCTTTGATATAGATACATATCCAGCTATCAGGATATATCTTACTGTCCACCTTTCTCTGCTTTATAACGGTTCAAAATTATTAAGAAAAACAAAAGCTAAACATATGACTGGCCTAAATTTCTATGGAATTTCATCATGCCCTCTGCTGGCAACTATTCACTGTAATCAAATACTATCGAGATGCTTTTATTTGTCTTCATCCAAGAAAAAAAAAATGTTTCAGAAAATAGAATCTTGGAAATTCTACCTAAGTCAATTTTGTGGAAAAAAAAAAGAAAATTGTACATCTATAACTTCAAGGTGACCTTCCCATGCCAGTGTGTATACAGGATATTTAGAATTAAGCAGGAAAATGAATTCTTTAGCGTCTTCAAATTCATATATAGTTGGAGGCGTCATGGATTGAAAATCGGTCGCCGGGCGCGTTCCTTGATTCGCCATATTGGAATTTTATCGTGATTGAATCGCCACGCAAATATCGTGAATTATACTATATATATAAAAAAAGACAAATTCAACGATTTAAAGAAGCAAGCTAAACTATACGCTTGTCTAAAATATCGGGGTTAAATTTCAAAAAGAAAAATGCACATTCATATAAAGTTAGCAAAATTAAAAAAATTCAAAATACTGCTTAATTTCGTGTATATTATCGGGAATTTATATTCACTGTTACTTATAAAAATGCTCATGACATAAAAGAACTAAGAAAGAGTATATGTGAAAGCATGACTAAGTGCGTCTAAAATTAAAAAAATCGGAGCGGATATTTAAGTCTGAACATAACGCTCGTATATGGACAAAACAAAAATAAAAATATAAACAATTGAACTATTAAATAAAGAAAGAAAGTCAGTATGAAATAACTCAGTAAAAAAAAAAAAAATAATTGGGAACATATATGAAATTAACTAAATCGCGTGACATATGCACATTTTTCCTTTAAATTAGATAAGAAACAAAGGCTTCAAATCTCTATATTTATAGTGATAATGCTCAATATCGAAAAGATAAGAGAGAACTAAGCGTACTATCGTATTAACAAAATTCAAAATATCTCCAGACTTATCAAGTGGAATCATTTTGTTGAAGAAAAAAAAATAATTGAAAAATAAAATTATTAAACCTTGAAAATAAATTAAAAAAATAAAATTATTAAACCTTGAAAATAAGTCGTATTTATCTAATAATTTAAAAAATAATGGTGAGAGAAACTAAAAGATAGAATATTCAAGAGGGGGAACTCTTCCCACAATGGTGGGAAGAGGTAGCAAGAACCGACCTTTTCAATCAGATGCTGGCAGTCAACTGACTCCTTAGTTGTTTTTTACCTTCCCAGCTATTGTCAACACCCGTGTTTTACACATGTGTGGCCACCCACGAATACCTCTATTTCCACCCCCTCCTAACACACGTGTTCCTTCCCCCACATGTGTCCCCGAGGGGGGAAAAGGACCTAAATTTGGAGCTTGTGGGAAATTCTCAGGTTTTGAGAAAGGCATTGTTTTTAGGCCTATCATGAATACATAGAGAAATAATAAAAAAAAATTAAAAATTTTAGTCTTAGCGATAAATAGTTGTAAAACTTTAACGTTGCATTGAAAGACCAGTGACTTTCTTAAAAATAAAAATTTTAACTTATCATGGATGCGCGTTATCGTAACGTATAATTTGAATATTGCAAAGTTCGCTCTAAAACATGAAAATTACACTAAAGTGAACTAAATTTTAGGCAATAAACATTTATTTGAATAAAAGAACGAAAAAAAATGACACACGCGAATAGACAACGGTTATCATGAATACATAGAGAAATAATAAAAAATAAAATTTTTAGTCTTAGCGATAAATAGTTGTAAATCTTTAACGTTGCATTGAAAGACCAGTGGCTTTCTTAAAAATAAAAATTTTAACTTATCATGGATGCGCGTCATCGTAACGTATAATTTGAATATTGCAAAGTTCGCTCTAAAACATGAAAATTACACTAAAGTGAACTAAATTTTAGGCAATAAACATTTATTTGAATAAAAGAACGAAAAAAAAGACACACGCGAATAGACAACGGTTATCATGAATACATAGAGAAATAATAAAAAAATTAAAATTTTTAGTCTTAGCGATAAATAGTTGTAAAACTTTAACGTTGCATTGAAAGACCAGTGACTTTCTTAAAAATAAAAATTTTAACTTATCATGGATGCGCGTTATCGTAACGTATAATTTGAATATTGCAAAGTTCGCTCTAAAACATGAAAATTACACTAAAGTGAACTAAATTTTAGGCAATAAACATTTATTTGAATAAAAGAACGAAAAAAAAATGACACACGCGAATAGACAACGGTTATCATGAATACATAGAGAAATAATAAAAAAAATAAAATTTTTAGTCTTAGCGATAAATAGTTGTAAATCTTTAACGTTGCATTGAAAGACCAGTGGCTTTCTTAAAAATAAAAATTTTAACTTATCATGGATGCGCGTCATCGTAACGTATAATTTGAATATTGCAAAGTTCGCTCTAAAACATGAAAATTACACTAAAGTGAACTAAATTTTAGGCAATAAACATTTATTTGAATAAAAGAACGAAAAAAAAAGACACACGCGAATAGACAACGGTTATCATGAATACATAGAGAAATAATAAAAAAATTAAAATTTTTAGTCTTAGCGATAAATAGTTGTAAATATTTAACGTTGCATTGAAAGACCAGTGGCTTTCTTAAAAATAAAAATTTTAACTTATCATGGATGCGCGTCATCGTAACGTATAATTTGAATATTGCAAAGTTCGCCCTAAAACATGAAAAAAATACACTAAAGTGATCTAAATTTTAGGCAATAAACATTTATTTGAATAAAAGAACGAAAAAAATGACACACGCGAATAGACAATGGTTATCATGAATACATAGAGAAATAATAAAAAACTAAAAATTTTACAACGGTCGTACGCTATTGTAAAGCATTTTCTGGATATTAAACAAGGTCTGCTTTAAAACATGGAGGAAAAAAAAAATTGCGCTAAAATGGGCAAATCAAACACTAAATTTCTTTGTGAATTTCTATTTAAGCCTAACGTAATAAAAAAAATTTAGCTTACAACGTTTTTCTTATTTAAACCTAACGTAATAAAATTTTAGCTTACAACGTTTTTCTTATTTAAACCTAACGTAATAAAATTTTAGCTTACAACGTTTTCTTATTTAAACCTAACGTAATAAAATTTAGCTTACAACGTTTTTCTTATTTAAACCTAACGTAATAAAATTTTAGCTTACAACGTTTTTCTTATTTAAACCTAACGTAATAAAAAATTTAGCTTACAACGTTTTTCTTATTTAAACCTAACGTAATAAAATTTTAGCTTACAACGTTTTTCTTATTTAAACCTAACGTAATAAAATTTTAGCTTACAACGTTTTTCTTATTTAAACCTAACGTAATAAAATTTAGCTTACAACGTTTTTCTTATTTAAACCTAACGTAATAAAAAAAATTTAGCTTACAACGTTTTTCTTATTTAGACCTAACGTAATAAAATTTTAGCTTACAACGTTTTTCTTATTTAAACCTAACGTAATAAATCGGTAGAGCATGAATTTTTATCTGAGGTCGTAGGGTTTACTTCTCGCAAAGTTGCTTTGCAATTTTCAACAGTAACTCGCCTCGCGTGGGCGCCAAATGTTAGATCCGTTCAGTGGTTTTAGCTCAGTGGTTGCACCCAGATTTATACATGAAGGAAACATGTTACACACCAAGAATACACATCTGTTTTATAATTTGATTTGAGGATAAAAACATCACAAATACACTTAAAATTACTAAACATCAAGTTTTATTCAACTCTGTATAATTTACAACATTTCATTTCAAGGACAACTTTACATGGACAAGAAATGATTTATTTAAGTACCTCAAACAAGGATGGATTTCTCCTTCCCTTTACCTATTAAAACATGGATATGTCTTTCTCATCACATAGACACGCCATAGTTGGCAAAACATGCTAGCTAAACATAATGGAACATGAAGACTTCATGTTATGGACAAAATATGAATTTTTTCGGGTCTACCAAAGTTTGTTATCTGCCATGGTTATTACCATGCTTTTATATGGACCTCTTTATGTCAAAATTTAAGTTGACTTACCAGGTATCTTGACTACATACCTCTTTCAAGCCCCCCATGGGCCCAGAACGTCCCGTTTGTCCCTCCTCTCCTGATAAGAATTCGATCCGGTCTCTCTGAAGGCTTGATCAAGACTGTCCTTAATTTTTTTTAACAGCGCCCCACCTTGAGCTCAATCGTCATCTTCCTACAGAGTAATAAAATTAATACCTTGATATTCTCAGACCATTTATTAAAAATAATATTTTTATTATTTTTAAAAGAGAAAATCTAGAAATAAAAATAATATTATTTTTATTTTTTAAAAGAGAATGATGAAATAAGAAATATATATGCTCATCCTATGGGAAATCATTTTAGAATAAAATAAATATTAACGAAAATTTAAATTTATCTTTCTTATCGAGAGATAATTTAGATTAGTAATGAAATCAAATAAAATCTATGATGCTTGCCCCTCTGGGAAATTTACACAATAATTTCTTCTTTAAGAAATTCTAAAAAATACTAAATATGCCCAATCTATCTGAATGTGAAATCATAAGTTATATACAAAAATTAATAGAAGGAAAAAAAAAAGAAAAAAGGAGGTGAAGAGATGGGCTGGTTTAACAAAGAAGAATGCTCGAAGTCCATTTCTTTCTTGTCGAGGCAGCTTCTTCATTGTCCACCAGCTTTCCATTGATACTGTGGGTGAACTTTAAAGGCATAGGTGTCATCTCCAACTGAATGCCTTCCCGGTTCCTGGTCTTCCTCTGGTTCTGTCTGCATCGGGCTTCTAGCTACTTAAACAGGGCCGATGTCATCTTTCTACAGCAGGTCTTGTGATACACGTCCAGGGCTGCGTCCTCCCCTGCCTTGACCTTTAAAGCACCGTCGGCCATTGTTGTGGGACTTCCACCTGGACAGCAAACATTCCGGCAAGACACTGTGAATATATTTATATGATGTAAATGTTTACATCATTGTTGGGTCTTATTTTGTGGAAAATCTGGCCCAACATAAACTGACAAAAACACGCCAAGGCAAACACAAAAAACAATATACGATTAATATATTTATAAACACTTAAATAAAAAGAATGAAGAATTTCATTCAAACCCTATGTAAACATATTTTCAAGTTTAGAAATTTGTACAATATACTAACGTTCATTCATGTGAAATATAACTCCCCATATTAGCTCAGTTGTTATGATGTCGAAATATGTTATACTTTCGAATAATATATATTCTATTTCAATGCATTTCAAATGATTTGTTGATTATGTTAAATTACTGATAAACTGACAAAAACACACCAAGGCAAACACAAAAAACAATATACGATTAATATATTTATAAACACTTAAATAAAAAAGAATGAAGAATTTCATTCAAACCCTATGTAAACATATTTTCAAGTTTAGAAATTTGTACAATATACTAACGTCCATTCATGTGAAATATAACTCCCCATATTGGCTCAGTTGTTATGATGTCGAAATATGTTACTCATTCTAATAATATATATTCTATTTCAATACACTTCAAATGATTTATCGATTATATTAAATTACTGATAGACTGACAAAACACATTCAATAACAAGTATACGATAACACAACGTTGGTTCAGTCTTCAGTATGACGAGATATAAACCACTACACATACAAATTTGAACGATATATGCATACATAATTTTAAAAAAAGCTGAAACTGATTTGAGTGTTAACACTATGTTTATATATATGTAGGCATGTGTAATTGTTTTATGGGTAGGCGCTATCTATGGAAGTACCATTGGATGAATAATTTTCTTTTGGTGATTATCAGAATATTTAACTCCTTTTCCTTTTTGTATAAAATAGAATTTCCATTCATATGTGTATGTCTAGTCTGGTATAAAACACAATGGATACAAACTGATGGAAAACATATGTGAGATTTTATTATATCTAAAAAATTTCTATATCATGAGACAAAAAGGAGATAAAATAAGAGTGAAAGGTTCCATTCTATGCAAGCAAATTCTTTGCTTCTAATCTCATCGATGTATATAAAATAACCAAAATTTTATTTCGAATATGCTATATAGTGGACGTCATAACTTTACAAAAAATGGCTTAATACATTATACCAAAAAAAAATTAAAGATAACTTACTAAATGCGATATGAAAAATTTCTATTCTATAAGCGGGCCTTTTAGCCCACATGAACTAAAATTAAGTATAAACTTCCACTTACCATTTAGCTTTTATACTTACATTTCTTTCAAGATTCCTCGTCCACGACCGTCCCCGACTGTAACTTGTTTGTAACTGCCCGTCCTGACTCTAACTGATTTTTTTCAAAAATCCCCGCGTGACCAAAGAGATTTTTATCTCTTTTACAGAGTGAGAAAAAATATATTTATTTCGTAGAATATATCCGAAAATAAAATAAAAAAAATATTCTTTGGAAATAAAAAGAATAATTTAAATTAATAATTAAAAATATAAAATGTATAGAGACGATTCCTCAAAAATTTTAATGTAATATTTCTTTTTAAAATTCCATTGTTATCTTTGAAATATCTAACTTATCTAAAATATATTTAATTTATTAAATATTTTTATTGAAATTTCAACGTGGTAATCAAAGAAAATCTTGCTGAATTTAACCTTTCACTATATACAAGGGAAGGGAATGAGATATTGTACATATAAATTTATTTAATGTACATATTTACATATGTACACCATTATTGCTGTGGGCCTAGGAGTACAGGAAGCTCAGAACTCGTCCAGATCCTCCATCTGGACAACAAAGATTTCGGCAAGGTACTGTAAATATTGTTATATTGTTATTGTACATCATTGTTGGGCTCGTTTGATGAAAAATGGCCCAACATCTGTTGATGAGTTCATCCATCAAAAATCTCCACAGATACCTTAGTAGAATTGAATGAAGAGAAAGCTGGTGTACAAACTGGTGTTATAATAGGGAAGTATAGAAGGAAAGCTACAACAGCCAAAGTAAGCCACACATACCAAGTGGAGGGAAGTTATACAAAAATAATACTTATATCATAGTAGAGGAAGAACTGGAAAAACCAGGCAGACAGCACCTCAGTCATCACAGATAATGTGGCAGGAGAGACTTAGGAAGGACTGAGAGGTTATTCTCTGATCCCCAGCGGGAGAGGGAAGCTGAGTCCTTACCCCATAAAACTTATTGTAACAAAGTATTTAATATTTTATTAGCAGAGTATATTTTTTATGTTTATATTCTGCTACTCTGTAAACTTCCCTCTTTTGATTATATTTTTGTTTATCACTCATAGTTTGTTCTTGCCTGAAATAAATTGTTGTCTCATCCCGAAGTTGATCTTCCCTAATTTTCCACGTGGCAATATCTTCACCATGAACTACTCTGTTACCAATCTGTGTCTACTAGATTGCAGGGACAGCTTTTGTGTCTAATTTGACAATATACCTTTCAGTTCCTTCCAGGAAAATTTTCCATCTATATTTGATTCTATACTACGCTCAAGATTTCCATCTACAATTCCAAACATTTTTAAAACCCCTTTTTTATTTAAATATGGTAGGTATAGGGGGCTTCATTCAGATATAAAGCATCTCCCGATCTCTTACAATAACAATGCTCCAAACACCATAAATAGGATTTAAAAAAAGAGAGAGAAAAAGGTCAAGTCAAACAACACACCATTCCTTAACCACAAGGTAAAAAGACCAAATACAAACAAATATGTAGTGTGTGACATTTCGGTAATAGCGTTATTACCATCTACAGAACAAAAGTGCTGAAAAAAAAACCATTTCAGCACTTTTGTTCTGAGATGGTAACAACGCTGTTACTGAAACGCCGCCCACAATTTATTTATTTGGATTTGGTCTTATTACCTTGTGTTTATAATCTAAATTGTACCTTATCATTACCCCGTATAACTTTTTATATCTTCACAATGAGTTACTTTGTCACCAATGTGAGTCTTCTAGATTTTCAGAGAAAGCTTTTGTGTCTAGTTTGACCAGAGAGGTAACCCTTTTTTTCCAGTTTCCTCCAGGGAAAAAATTCTCATTTATACTATATGGTCTGTTACCCCTGTATTACAATCCCCAACATTTTTTAAAACCATTTTAATATGGTAGGTATAGGGGCTTCATTCATGTATAAAGCATCCCCTATCTCTTACAATAACAATGCCTCAAACACCATAATTAGGATTTTAAAGAAAGGTCAAGTCAAGCAACACACCAATCCTTCCTAGCTGAGAGAAACAGGGTACACACAACCAACTTCCCGACACGCTTATCTTTCTTAACCTTCCAGTTTGGATTCAATGAAGCACAGTAGAACCTCTTCATGGAATTTATGTTATCTTTGCACAAGGAAATAAGAAACAACAGAACCTACTCCAATAGAGACCACTCTGAACATCTCTATACAACAAAGGACAGTTTACATTCACACTTTGGTTCTGTGCAACTTGTTCTCCTTTAAGTTCTACCGTAGTACATACATCATGACTCACGCAAGTATCACCATGTATCCTTCCAATTCAAAGAAGACAAACTGGAGACCAAATAATATAATCCTCCAATCATAGCAGAAAGATGAAGAAATGTGCGGAAAGAGATTTAAAATATATAGACTTAGCAACCAAGTTGCCCTCGAAGAGAGACAACATTGCCATATCAAGGAGACCAGATCACCTTGGATGGAGAGGTAGCAGTGACGGTGAGAGACAAGCTTCTTTGTAATGTCATGAAAGCCACCATTTAGTTTACCCATCTATTGACCCATGTCTATAACCTTCTCTGTAAACCTTCCCAATGTTGATTTCAAGGAAAGAGGAGGCTTAGTAGTTCAGGGCGGCATATATAGACACTTTGGGGGGGGGGGGGGGGGGGGGGCATCTTTGTATGATGGTCAATACTTATTGTCATATCCTTCCACAGATTTTATTCAAAGAAGAAGATTTAGATGGAATCCTTGTGCTGAGACACGCTTATCTTTCTTAACCTTCCAGTTTGGATTCAATGAAGCACAGTAGAACCTCTTCATGGAATTTATGTTATCTTTGCACAAGGAAATAAGGAACAACAGAACCTACTCCAATAGAGACCACTCTGAACATCTCTATACAACAAAGGACAGTTTACATTCACACTTTGGTTCTGTGCAACTTGTTCTCCTTTAAGTTCTACCGTAGTACATACATCATGACTCACGCAAGTATCACCATGTATCCTTCCAATTCAAAGAAGACAAAGAGACCCCTTAAACAAGATTGTCATAGTTATTTATCAATATATTAATGGGCTTTGTTTCATATAAAGAAAAGGGATAAAATGAAGGAATATATATCAAGCTACATAGTCAAACCGCCACAATAGGAAAATAAGAATAAGATGAAAATGATACACGGTAATTGCACTTGAGAGAGAGATGGGGATTGTGGTATATCATGTGGTTCAGCACACACACAGATCAATCCTCCTCCATTTCAGAGGGCAACGCAGCGTGCACAAACACAGTACACCAACACTGCAGAAGTCATTCATTTAGAGAGAACAGGAGTTGATTAAGATTATATAAAAGGGCGTACCTGGATCTGTAAAGAAAAAAAAACATTTTTTTTCTCAAAATATTTCGAGAAAAATTTGTTTTTTTTTCTTTACAGATCCAGGTACGCCCTTTTATATAATCTTAATCAATGGATTGCCTTTTGACTCAGCAGCTGTTTAGTTTTTTTTTTTAAAATACAAAAATATATATATAATATATATAAAAAATATATATAACAGCATGTTTTTAAATAGTTACTGTTATCAAGTAATTCACTATTTTAAAAATATGCTGCGATATTTTCCCTCATTCAGTACTTTTGTCTGAAGATGGCAACAAGGCTGTTACAGAAACCTCACACTATTCATTTATTGGGATTTGGTCTTATTACCTTGAATAGTGTTGACTGTAGATGAAGAGATATTGTGAAAGCTCAATATAGGCGCCGTGGATGTCACTCTTGTGTCCCGCTCCAAACTTTGTGTCTGAGAAGCGATATTTTTATAGAGAGATGATCTGGCTTTATGTCACCTGCTCGAATGAATGTTTTTATTATACAATTTTGTTCCTGCATACTAAAAATGAACTGACTCACCCGTGGTTTCTGCTTTTTGAAATTTTCCCGATATAATTTTGCATCTGATAATCAAATATGATACGTATTATTGCCATCATCATTTTCTGACTAAAAAACAACTATTTTTGCTCTGAACCTGTCAATTTAAATTTTTCTTGGCTAAAAATCCGATAAATATCTCTTCCAGATTTTTCTCTATGTCCTGTTAAACACGTTTTACATGTACATTAGGTCAGCTGATATTACCTCCCATCTTCACTGCTAGAGGCGCTGCTTGCGAGCGAAAGGACAAATCTGCAACGCAATTTGCAAATAACTCGAAGAATATTTTGGATAGAGACCTGAAATTTTCACTAAAAGTTTTTCCAGATTCTACTCTATATACTGTTAAAATTTCAGTCAGATTAGTTACGTATTGTGGACGTGTATAGCCGACATAGGAACAAACACACATACATACATACATACACTGACTTATATATATATTAGATAATAAAAATGCATATATTGGATTTAATAAAATATTTATTTTGCCAATATTTCGGCTGGCTGAACGCCAACCTTTATCGAGGCATTACATTTTTGCATACACAAACTCAGCGCCGCATAGTGTTTGTGTATAAAAAAAAAATGTAATGCCTCGATAAAGGTTGGCGTTCAGCCAGCCGAAATATTGGCAAAATAAATATTTTATTAAATCCAATATATGCATTTTTATTATCTAATGAATTAAATATGGATTGCTCTATTTTCAAAACAATATATATATATGTTATATCAAAATATTTGATTTAAAATGTCATATAAAGGTATTATTCAAAATGTTATATTAAAGTGTTATTTTATTTAAAATTATAATTTCCTAGATACAAATACTCTGCTGAATCGACCGCCAGAGGTCACGCTTCTACTATATAAACTGATTGTTGTTCTTCCCGGTTGGCCGACCCAAAACATTTGTACATTATGTAAATAAGCTTTTCTTTTTTTATTCTTACGCCTAAAGCCAGGCAGTTCTTTAATCAAATTATGTTCTTTTATATACTCCTTTATCACAATTAAAGAAATTACTGATCAAAACCAATATTTTTATTATTTTACTTACAAGATTTTAACCACGACTGCACCACCATAGCATACAAATCAACATGATCCAAAACAACAGATATCTTATCTTTTTTTAATATAAAATATAATAGAAGCCGACAGGATATTTACCTGTGTGTTCAATATGCCAAAAGCAAATTTTTTCTAATTCAAATATGCAAATCTTCCAATCAAAAATAGCTTTCCCAATCAAAAATAGCTTTCCCAATCAAAAATAGTTCATTCCAATCAAAAATAGCCTTCTCCAACGAAAAATAATCACCAAGATGATCATAAATACAACAGAAAATCATTCATCTATTATTTTTTATATAATATTAGTCGACAGGATTTATATCCAGCAATTTCAAGCAGCCTTTTCCCATGCAATACCAGTCATCTACAACCAACTCTAGCCAGCATCATCCAACCCAAGGTACTTTGTATCTACCATTTTTCACAGTTACCTTTAGTTTAACTTTTTAATTCTCATTCATGTTTACAATAGTTTTCAATCACTTATTTGCTTATAGTTACATCCCTTTTATGTCATTTCTCATAAAATTTTTACATTTAAATGAAACCACACCCTTTAATCCTTAGTTTTTCTTTGTATAGTTAGCTCCTAAATTCCATAATATATCTCGTGCCATTTTTTTATCTTTAAATTTAAATTTGTGCAAATAATTTAGTCCATTTTCACTAAAAATTACTTTTATATCATGTCATAATTTTACATTGTAAACTTAAATATATGTAAATCCGCTAATATATCTTCCATTGAATAATTACTTTTAAAACATTTAAAATTAAGTTAAACCTTTTAAGCATTTTATTTCTCTGTATAATTATTTATCTCTCTCCTAGATATATTTCATTCAATATACCCTTTAAACATTTGCAATTTAACCATTTACACCTTATCATTTTTTAACACTATATTTTTGTAATTCCAAATGTAAAACAGTCGGCCGGGAGAACAACAATAATAAATTGCATTTTCTTACACTATCAATATCTTTCAAATAATTAGCTAATATTTTTCATTGTTTAACATATTTCAACTTTTCCTTTTTTATTTTTGATAACACAATTATTTACATTTCTTATATCGCCTAACTAATATGTAAATTTAGCGATACCAACATATGTAAATTTTAACTTTTGTTTTTTTCACCTTGATTCTTTTTTTCAATACCTATTCTTTATTCCTACCATTACCTTTTATTTTTCTTTACATGTTTATTCCTTGTTTTCACATTTTTCCTTTTGTACATAAACTTTTTCTCAACTTATTGCTTATTTTTTTCATAAATGCCTTTTATCATCAAATGTTTTTAGAATTGCCATATATCTTTTGCCAATTATTTTTCATATTGTTTTCAATGTAATTCATCATTTTTAATTTATATACTTTTGTAAATATCATGCATTTTTCTTATTTTTAATAATGTCATTTTCTCATGTTTTTCCCAATCTATTGGCTCACAACAAGCCGATATGATCAAGGGATATCATCCTTTTATTTCTCACTTTTTTAATATGCATTCATTTTATTTTCCTTCCTCATTTTTAATATTATATGTGTATCATTATCTCATGTTTTTCCCAATCTATTGGCTCACAACAAGCCAATATGATCAAGGGATATCACCCTTTTATTTTTCACTTTTTCAATATGCATTCATTTTATTTTCTTTCCTCATTTTTAATATAATATGTGCATTTCTTTTGTCTATCCAATCTATTGGTTCACAATAAGCCAATACGATTATGGAACACTTTTTTCACTCTTTACCACAATTTTCAATCAACCACATTTTCATTCTTTACCACAATTTTCATTCTTTACCACAATTTTCACTCTTTACCACAATTTTCAATCAACCACATTTTCACTCTTCACCACAATTTTATTATCATTATTCACATTATCATTTTTTGTAATTTCCTGTCTCTATTGGTTAACAACAAACCAATATGATTATGGAATATCACATTTTTATTTTTCACTTTCTCCCAAACATTTTATCATCATTCATACTTTATATGATGTCATTTTCTTTCTAATCATTTTACCATTTTTTAAACTATATTTTTATCACTTTTCTCTGTACCCATATTATTCTTTTCACAGGGGGGAAATGTTATATCAAAATATTTTATTTAAAATGTCATATAAAGGTATTATTCAAAATGTTATATTAAAGTGTTATTTTATTTAAAATTATAATTTCCTAGATACAAATACTCTGCTGAATCGACCGCCAGAGGTCACGCTTCTACTATATAAACTGATTGTTGTTCTTCCCGGTTGGCCGACCCAAAACATTTGTACATTATGTAAATAAGCTTTTCTTTTTTTATTCTTACGCCTAAAGCCAGGCAGTTCTTTAATCAAATTATGTTCTTTTATATACTCCTTTATCACAATTAAAGAAATTACTTATCAAAACCAATATTTTTATTATTTTACTTACAAGATTTTAACCACGACTGCACCACCATAGCATACAAATCAACATGATCCAAAACAACAGATATCTTATCTTTTTTTAATATAAAATAATATATATATATATATATATATATATATATATATATATATATATATATACTAGCGGATGTGTACCCGGCTTCGCCCGGGTTTTATCCGAGTGAAAGTTTGCCTAACGAATATTATATATTATGAAGTATAATAAACAATGTTAAAGATTAGTTTTAATTATTAATCAAGATTGTGTGTGAATATGTGAGAAAGATGTAATATCGTTGTTGTTTTCTTGGCCGACTGTTTTACATATGGTGTTATCTTAAAATTGCTTGTTTTGAATATTTTTTTAGATTGAGATTATTAGCTAGTATGTAAAAAATTAACTCTGTTGAATTTTTTTTTGTATTTATATATAAATAAAATTAACTCTGTTGATTTTTTTTGTATTTAATCGATAACACCGAAGTTACGCATGTTAATGTTAGGAAATATATTTTGATATTAAGCAAAACCTGCTCCATCTCGTTTTACATAAATGTTGAAAATTTGGTTGAAATTGATGCATTGTAACGAAAGTTTTTAGTGAACAACACTTATGAAATTTGTATTTTATTAATATAGATATAGGGATAATCCAAATTGTGCCTTATTACTACAACTAAGGTAGGATTGTGTGTTAAGTACCTGAGGTTGGAGGGGTCTGAAGCCCTCAGGGCTCCCAACAAGGCAGTGATCTGGGTACGGCGAGCCTCCATCAGCTCCCCCGGGGTGCAGGGAGAGGTGGAGGCTGGGGCAGTCAGGCCCAGCTCCGTGCTGACCCCCTCCACCAGCTCCCTGTACTGTACAGACACACACCTTGTTGCAATTGTTTATACATCCCACATAATCTTATTTGGCCAGGACATCATACAGGGTATATCTGAAAATCTCTCAGTACAGCACTTCTCTGTAAAGGAAAACACCCAGTTACATGTCCTTTAGGGAGAGGTGTCCTCTTACAGGAGAGGAGCATGATAAAGCACAATTTCGATTATAATACAAGAAAATAAGACCTAACCCAAATAATTTATTAGTGTGTAACGTTTCGGCAACAGCATTGTTACCATCAGACAAAAGAATAAAACATTATTTTATTCTTTTGTCTGATGATGGTGACAATGCTGTTGCCGAAACGTAACACACTAATAAATTATTTGGGTTTGGTCTTATTTTCTTGTATAGGAGAGAGCATCTAAATAGTAAAACTGGTAATTGTCCTTTGTGGGCTGGCAGGAGTATCTTCTCATATGGAGGTTGTCCTACTGTAATTCTATAAAAGCTTTTTAAATATTTCAAACTTCAATGATAATAATAAAAAAAGTTGAATCCAAAATAGGCACTGCAGCAGCCTGGAGGATTTACTGCTAATAAGCCAGGCCCTCCCAATAGGTTGTCATTGCTATAAAGACATAACACATGTTTAAATACATTTTTTAAAAGGAAGTCCCTTTCTCACACAGCTGGCTTCTTATTCTGCTATCCCTCCCATTATCTGCATTTCAAACAAATTGGCCTCTCTCTCTCTCTCTCATAATGCCATCCCAATTATCAAACACCAATCCTTCCTTGGTCTTCTATCTCTCCCTTCACCCTTCAATAATATGTTGTTTCTTATCCCCTTGTGTAAAGATTACACGAATTCCATGATCTCATGGAATAGGGTATAGTGGTGCAGCTTTTGTTGATCATGGCACCATGGCACACTTTGGTGAAAGTCTGACTTTGCCTGTAATTTGAGGTCGCTCCTAACATGGAAGCCTTTGCTGCTGACTCTAACATGAGTACAGACCTCTGTATCCCTGGAGAGAGACCATTGCTGAGGTCCATCAACCAGGTCAGTTGAACTCAGGATTTATAATATTGTCAGGAGGACAGAGTTTCCTGGTATTCCCTCTTATCTGGACCGACCGGTCGGGGTAAACAGTGGCGTCACGTGGAAGGAGGAAATATCTCAGTTCTCC
>CP092883.1:8304608-8349368 GCA_030710605.1 Cordylochernes scorpioides | reverse complement strand
CTGTGGTAAAATTTTTCTCATTCAGTACTTTTGTCTGAAGATGGTAACAACGCTGTTACCGAAACGTCACACACTATTTATTTATTTGGATTTGGTCTTATTACCTTGTGTTTAGACAGTGGTGTTCACTTGCTGGAGAAGATTGTGGATCAGACAAGATGGGTGTTGGCGCAGGAGGAGAATGAAAGCCTGCGCAGGGACCTACGTAGGTCAGCAGGGTCCACCTGCAGCTGCCAGGATACCGCCAGGGCAGAGACAGTCTTCCAGGAGACCAGACAGGTGTTCCAGAGGGAACAAACCTCCCGCGCAGAACAGGAGCTGCGCAGGCGGAACACGGAGCTTCAACGACAGACTGAGCTTAGCCTGCAGCTGGGGGAAACTCTCTCACGTCTGGAGGCCGACCACCTGAAGGTTGGTGTCTTTCCTGTTTTTGCGCAATCTCTCTGCGCAGTTGGTGGTTATACTGTACATGTAGTTCTCTCGAATTATTCAGAGTGACGTGGACAGATCTGGTTCAAATCACATTAATAGGTACCGCTCAGCAAGAGCAACCTAGTTCATGATAATTGAAACAATGAATAATATGTGAAGGTTATTCACATATTAAACTAAATTTTAACACAGGATTCAATCCCGGTTCATGACTGTCGGGAATCGAGCGTGTTACCCTCCCATCCACCGACTTATATCGGGAATCGAGCGTGTTACCCTCCCATCCACCGACTTATATCGGGAATCGAGCGTGTTACCCTCCCATCCACCGACTTATATCGGGAATCGAGCGTGTTACCCTCCCATCCACCGACTTATATCGGGAATCGAGCGTGTTACCCTCCCATCCACCGACTTATATCGGGAATCGAGCGTGTTACCCTCCCATCCACCGACTTATATCGGGAATCGAGCGTGTTACCCTCTCATCCACCGACTTATATCGGGAATCGAGCGTGTTACCCTCTCATCCACCGACTTATATCGGGAATCGAGCGTGTTACCCTCTCATCCACCGACTTATATCGGGAATCGAGCGTGTTACCCTCTCATCCACCGACTTATATCGGGAATCGAGCGTGTTACCCTCTCATCCACCGACTTATATCGGGAATCGAGCGTGTTACCCTCTCATCCACCGATTTTTTACGTGGACAGATAAAAAATATCTCAATATCTCAAATAATTCAATAAAATAATTCCTTGTATGAATATGGAGTAAAAATTTCAGGTCTCCAGAGAAAGGATCTTTTCAAAAACCTTTTTAATCTCCAGCTTTCAAGCATGAAAGCCTCCACACAGGAGTTTACACAGTTACACCTGCCTATAGCGCCTCCTCTAAAAAGCGCCTTCCTCTCTATAGCGCCCGATTTTAAATACGTAGTACGATTGATAAGGCACAATTTGGATTATAGATTATAAACATACAGTTACGAGCGTCATTCTTCATCTCCTAATCAGTCATCAGTCGTCAGTTTTCATCTCTGTCACCGTTTGCTTTTTTTTTGGAATGGTGCCCTCCTATTGGTTGGCTACAGTCACGCCACCTTTAATGGTTAATAACCAAATGGAATCCTCTCTTTCTTTTTCCCTGTAAGAGATGCCTACGGAAGCCAACAGTACATAGACATAAAGCACATAGGCTATAGTTATTAGCTAACATATGCATTTATTTAAGGCGCCAATTTATAATTGTAACAAATAGTATTTGAATCAAAACATTCAATCGGGTAAAACACGGGCGTTGCCCGGGTCATTCGGCTAGTAGATTATAAACACAAGGTAATAAGACCAAATCCAAATAAATGAATATTGTGTGACGTTTCGGTAACAGCGTTGTTACCATCTTCAGACAAAAGTACTGAATGAGAAAAATTTTACCACAGCATGGTTTAAATAGTTACTGTTATCAAGTGTGTAAACAAGATAGCAGATGGTAACAATGCTGTTACCGAAACGTCGCACACTATTTATTTATTTGGATATGGCTATTCAGTGATTTTGTCTGAAGATGGTAACAATGATGTTACCGAAACGTCACACACTATTTATTTGGATTGGGTCTTATTACCTTGTTTTACCAAATACAGTTAAACCTGTCTATAACGCCCCCTTTAAATAGCGCCTTCCTCTCTATAGCGCCCGATTTTAAATAGTACAATGCGATATACATTGTCTATATGTAATCTGTCTATAGTGCCTTCCTCTCTATAGCACCCTATTTTGGTGAGTCCCAAGAGGGGGCGCTATAGACAGGTTTAACTGTATTTTCTATTTTAACCTGATTGCAGCTATATACAAGTGATTTTGTTCCATTTTAGATGTGTGTGTGTTAGGAGAAGGAGGTGTTCAATGAGAGGCTGGTAGAGACCCAGAAACATGTGGCCACCCTGGAACAGGAGTACCGGACACTCCATCAGAAACACTCAGAGACCACAGAACAGGTAATGCCTACATACTGACTCCCTTCATGGATGTAGTTAGTGGTTGTTTCGGCCAGGTCATCATTCAGCCTTTTAGAAACTATGGCTCACAATAGGTTTGAAGCAGCTGGGTTGATATTTTTTTTTTGGAATTCACAGATAATGTCATCTAAATCACACACTAGAACCTCTCTGTAAAGGACAACACCTAATTGCAGAGCCAAAGTGTCCTTTATGGAGAGGTGTCCTCTTATCAGAATTTATACAGTAGAACTACCTCTCTGGTAAGGACAACACCTAATTGCAGAGCCAAAGTGTCTTTTATGGAGAGGTGTCCTCTTACCAGAATTTCTACAGTAGAACTACCTCTCTGTAAAGGCAACACCTAATTGCAGAGCCAAAGTGTCTTTTAGGGAGAGGTGTCCTCTTACCAGAATTTCTACAGTAGAACTACCTCTCTGTAGAGGACAATACCAAGTTACAGAGCCAAAGTGTCTTTTAAGGAGAGGTGTCCTCTTACCAGAATTTCTACAGTAGAACTACCTCTCTGGTAAGGACAACACCTAATTGCAGAGCCAAAGTGTCTTTTATGGAGAGGTGTCCTCTTACCAGAATTTCTACAGTAGAACTACCTCTCTGTAAAGGCAACACCTAATTGCAGAGCCAAAGTGTCTTTTAGGGAGAGGTGTCCTCTTACCAGAATTTCTACAGTAGAACTACCTCTCTGTAAAGGACAACACCTAGTTGCAGAGCCAAAATGTTCTTTGTAGAGAGGTGTCTTCTTACAGGATGGTTGCTAATTAGTAAAAATGGTAATTTTTCACAAATGAAAACTGTCCTTTGTAGAGAGGTGTCTTCTTACAGGAGAGTTGCTAACTAGTAAAATTGGTAATTTTTCACAAATAAAAACTGCCCTTTGTAGAGAGGTATTCTCACTTGGGAGGTAGTTCTAGTGACCTCCCAATAAATATAAATGCAGTATTGATTGCCAGTGAGTGATGTCCTGGTGTATGTACAGTTCCACAGCCTGTACATGGGACTGCTGGAGAAGGTGTGGCTGGGACTGGGGGAGGAGGACTCTACGGACCCAGATCCGGCCGCTGCTCTGAGTTCCGCAGTGAGCAGGCTGGCCCAGGAGTGCCAGGCTCTCAGAGCTGCCAGACAGCGAGAAGACCTGCAGATTGCAACTTTCCTCAGAGTTCTCTCCTCTCTCCAGGTATGACCTCTCTTTTGCTGGATACAGTGTCAGCAATTTTTCCAGCTATTTGTTGTTGTTTCTTATCCCCTTGTGTAAAGATTGCATGAATTCCATGAGTCCATGCTCCTCGAGCTGTTTTATGATAAGCAACGGCCTCTCCAAAAGGTCCTGTTTAGTGCATGCCAGCTATATTTACAAGGTAACAGTGGTAAACCCTCTCAGGCGGTTTCACTAAATTAATTTCCAGACCACTCTCTTCTATTGTATTGGATTGGTTTTCTTATATTTCCTGTATTTAATAAGAAAGGAAGTTTAGGGGGGGGATGCCCATAGACCTCGGCTTATGGGTCTGTAGAGGCGGTGCATATATATTGCCACGTGGAAATTAGGGAAGACAAAATTCAGGATGGGACAGCAATTTATTCAAGGCAAGAACAAACTATGAAGGGTTGTTGTTGTTGTTTCTTATCCCCTTGTGTAAAGATTACACAAATTCCATTAGTTCATGCTCCTTGAGCTTGATCTCATAGAATGGGGTGTAGGGGTGCAGCTTTCTTTGATCATAGCACCATGATCCAGGCACACTTTGGTGAAAGTCTGATTTTGACTGTAGTTTGAGGCCATTCCTAACATGGAAGCCTTTGCTGCCGACTCTAACATAAGTACAGACGCAGCTCCTCCGTATCCCTGTAGTGGGACCCTTGCTGAGGTCCATCAACCGGGTCAGTTGAAATCAGGATTTTTAAAGAGGTCTTTCTCCTTTTCTAACAATGCTGCTGTTGGTCTGCGACTGCTGTCAGCTTGTTTCACAGCTGGCCTTCATATCTGAAGGTCGTTCCCCTATCCGCTACCTGGGGACGTAGCAGTCAGCTCTGCCAAGGGACTATGAAGGTTAAACAAAAGATAAGGAATGAGGGAAGTTTACAGAGTAGTAAAATATAAACATAAAAACTCTGTTAATACTAGTGTAAAATACTTCGCTACAATATAATTACAAGAAATTGCCTCAAGCAAGGCTCTCTTCTTGAAATAATAAGATTATATAGGTTCCTTATAAAGCACAATTTGGATTATAGATTATAACTACAAGAAAATAAAATCAAATAAATTAATAATGAATGACAATTTGGAAACAACGCTCTTACCGAAACGTCACACACTATTAATTTATTTGGATTTGGTCTTATTTTCTTGTATATATAGGTTGCCCAAACTGCTTTCCTTAGTTTTTTTTTTTTATTATCCCTAGTACACGTGGTACAGGCCATGATAATCATGGTGGGTCGTTAGCGACTGCTTTTTACTGTAAAGCGCATCACATGTCTACACATGTGAAAAGCAGTTTGACTTTGCACTTACACCAGCCTTGCTTTCCTTCCTTAGTAAATATAGAGTATCCAAGAAAAAAAAATCTAATATAATAGTAGAATGGTCTGTAGATCAATTTGACGAAACTGCTGGGAGGGTTCCTCACTGATGAGCCAAGCCCTCCCATCTAAAAATTTCAATCATTGCAGTAAGGTCTCGGTAGAGATAAACTATTTGTTGATATATGTGAAAAGAAACACATTGACAAAAATAATAATAATAATTATTATTATTTTTTTTTGCTTATCCCTAGTACACGTGGTACAGGCCATGATAATCATGGTGGGTAGTTAGCGACTGCTTTTTACTGTAAGCGCACCACATGTCTACACATGTGAAAGCAGTTTGACTTTGCACTTACAAATGTGCCAGAGCCCCGTTTGGTTACTTGCACTCGCTGGTGGGGTTGGACTTTTTGCAAGAATCGGGGGGCCATTGGAGCATTTTTTTTTTTTTTTTTTTTTAAACAGAAAAAAAGTGTCTAATGCGGGGATCGAACTTGGTTCGTAGTGGTCGTAAACCAAATGGTTTAACCAGCCTTCCACCGACCCCCTATAATTTGAACAATAGATGGCAATATGCAACTGTTCAAATCAATCGTACAGAATCTGGAGTGGATCCCCGACAACCCTGTCTCTAGTTGTGTACTGCTACAGTAGAGTCAGTTTCCCATGAGAGACCATAGCTTAGAAACCTGGGTAAACCCTGGTTGCTCCTGGAGGTGACCTCTTATCAGAGACTGTGTCATTAGAGGCCAAGTTATGAGGAGTCTTTCAACAGAGTCTCTGATAAGGCATACTTACATCCAGGATAGACTAAGTTTAACCATGTTAGGCTCTGGTCATTCACAGGAGACTCTACAGTACCTTGCTGTCCGTCCAGAAAGGTTGTGTGTGTCCCCAGAGCCAGGTGGAGCAGGGTGGAGGATACAGCAGTGCACTGCTGGACTCCGGACTCTCCGCTCTCAAGGCTTCCCCTCCAGAGGGAAGGCTCCAGGGACTCCAGGCAGCTCTAGGGACCCAGCTGGAAGGATGGGGACTGTGGCTGGGGCGGGTGGAGGAGGGCCTCAACTCCTTGACCCACTCTACTTCCAGTAGGTGGCCTTCTGTGTTCTGTAGAAAAATATAAACAGTAGGGTTTTCTTTATTCGTGTAAAGTACAAGCTTTCGGATCTTTTTAATCCTTCTACTGGCGTAGTCTGTAGCAGAGCTTCTACAGAACTATGCATGTAGAAGGATTATTATTATTATTTTTTGCTTATATCCCTAGTACACGTGCTACAAGCCATGATAATCATGGTGGGTAGAGGTAGGCAACTGCTTTTACTGTAAGTTCACCACATGTCTACACATGTGAAAAGCAGTTCGACTTTGCACTTACAAATATGCCAGAACACCGTTTGGTTACTTGCACTCGCTGGTGGGCTGAGAATAGAACTCATGGACTATTTCAGGAAAATCCCCAACAATACCATCAAAAGACTAGCCATAGACAGAAAGTTTTGAGAGGACAGGAATACTGCCAGCCACTGACCTATGGCTGGTTGAGGAGAAATAGATAGACCCTACGATACCATCAAAAGACTAGCCATATAAAGCTCTTAGAGGACAGGAATACTGCCAGCCACCAACCTATGGCTGGTTGAGGAAAAATAGATAGACCCTACGATACCACCAAAAGACTAGCCATAGAAAGCTCTTAGAGGACAGGAATACTGCCAGCCACCAACCTATGGCTGGTTGAGGAAAAATAGATAGACCCTACGATACCACCAAAAGACTATCCATAGAAAACTCTTAGAGGACAGGAATACTGCCAGCCACCAACCTATGGCTGGTTGAGGAAAAATAGATAGACCCTACGATACCACCAAAAGACTAGCCATATAAAGCTCTTCGAGGACAGGAATACTGCCAGCCACCAATCTATGGCTGGTTGAGGAAAAATAGATAGACCCTACGATACCACCAAAAGACTAGCCATATAAAGCTCTTCGAGGACAGGAATACTGCCAGCCACCAATCCATGGCTGGTTGAGGGAAGAATTATTTGTAACTATATATTCAGTAATTGAGAGACTACTGATAATTGTATTAAATTTTATTATTATAACAACATCACATTGAATGAGTATTAATGAGTTTAATTCAAGATGTGGGATATACCTACATACTTCAATGTATGGGTGTGCAGACATCCTGGAGTCCATTGAGACTCTGCAGCAACAGGAGCAGTTTGCCCCGGACTCCCTGGATGATGAGGAGGGCAGAGTCCCGAAGCCCTCCACCCTGACTCTGGACAGTGATGAGCCAACGGCCCCTGACAGCCTAGCTGTGGCCACAGCTGAGGATTCCGCCAAGACTCCGGACGGACTGGAGGAACTGGCTGAAGATTCACCTGAGGCTGTGAAGTCCCTAGTTCAAGAGGTCCAGCCGTCCAAACCTGCCCACTTCTACCTCAGGCCTCCACCTGACAGCGGTGTGGACAGCGAAACTGGGGAGACGGAGAGTGAGCTCCAGGACACAGTTGTACAGAGGGTGGAAGCCGAACTGCTCTCTCAGTTAGAAGATACCCAGGAGACAGATGAGACTTCCACGGATCTCTCCCAGCAAGCCAGCCTACTGGAGGAAGTAGCGGAGGAAGTGGCCGTGAGGAGGCCACTGGAGGTGGAAGCCATCTTGGAGGAAGAAGAGGAGCGGCCAGCAGAGATGGCAGAACCTGCTGAGGAAGAGGAATCGACCCAACAAGATGAGATGGTCCAAGCAGCCGCTGAAGAAATGGAAGCCGGCAATCCACAAGAGGAAGAAGAAACACTGGCAAATGGTAACTGTGAAGAGGCTGATGGGGATCACGATACAGTTTCAATCGACAATCCTGAAGTCCTCGCAAATTGTGAGAAGGGAGAAGCTGAAAATGAAGATAATGAAGTGGTGGTTAATGGCAGCTGCGAACAGGAGGAGCCTGAAAATGACAGCGGTAAAGAGGAAGCTGTTGTGAATGACAGTGGTGAGAATGGTGATGTTGAAGCTGACAATGTTGAGAATGTTGAAGCTGACAATGTTGAAGCTGAGAGTGGTGAAGCTGAGAATGGTGAAGCTGAGAATGGTGAAGCTGAGAATGGCCAAGTTCAGAATGGTGAAGCTGAGAGTGGTAAAGTTGAGAATGTCAGTGGGGAAGTCAAGGATGGCAGAGTTGAGAACGGTGAAGCTGAGGATGACAGTGGTGAAATTGAGAATGGCGAAGCTCAGAACGGTGAAGCTGAGAACGGTGAAGTTGAGAATGGTGAAGTTGAGAACATCAGTGGGGAAGTTGAGAATGGTGAAACTCAGAACGGTGAAACTGAGAATGGTGAAGCTGAGAACGGTGAAGTTGAGAATATCAATGGGGAGGCAGAGAATGGCAAAGCACTGAATGGTGAAGTTGAGAATGGGAGTGGGGAAGAACAGGCAAGTGTTGACCAGGAGGAAGCTGCCCACGAGGAGGAAACCACAGAAGATAGTCTAGTAGCAGATGCCATTCCCTCTGTGGAAGTGGACCACCCGGGTGAAGAGACCATCCCTGTTGAGGAAGAGCTTGAGGCTTGTATCTCCAAGGACCTCCTGGCCAGTCCTGAGATCAAGACCAACGGCACAGAGGAGCTGTCAGAGAGCGAGGAAGAGAGGACCATCATCCAGAATGAAGACACCACTGCTGGACTGACCAGGCTGCCCACGGAGATGTCCCAGGATGAGACGGAAGGTCCCTCCATAGAGATCCAGGTGTCCAGTCTGGCTGAGGTGAAGGCAGACAGCGAGGATTGTCCGCCCAGCTATGGACTGGATGTCTTCATGCCACTGCCGGATGACTCTGGCTACCAGGGATCAGAGCCGGAGGAACATTCGGAGTGTGACGGCCGGGAACACCTCTCCTTGGACCACTCCGACCGGGCTGAGCCTTCCTTCTCCAACACTCCTGTGGGGGACGTTCCGTTTGTCCGGGATACCTCTTCCGCCTATTCCTCCCTGGAGGCTGTGCCCTGGACCAACGGAGGTCCATTCAGGGACTCCCTGGAACATTTCCCACGTCCAGACAACCCGGCCCCTTCCATGGAAGTGGGGGTTCAGGTGGAGGACTCCAGGATCCATGATCTGGAAATGGTCAGTAGACTCCCTTCTTTTTTATAATACAATATAATACAATGCGGCTTGTGATTGTAAAACGACATTTGAAAATTATCCCGCATGTGTTTCTTTTCAACGAAAAATCAAAATTTATTTTAAGGAGAAAAATAATGATTATTTCTAATCTTAGGGATGAGGTTTTCCATCCCTGGACACTTTTTTTTTTCCATTTATATCATTACTCTTCACAATTCATCCTTTCATACCTCATCCCTAAGGTTAGAAATAATCGTTATTTCTCCTTAAAATAAATTTTGAATTTTCGTTGAAAAGAAACACATGCGGGATAATTTTCAAATGTCGTTTCACAGACCCTGCTTTTACAATATAACAAATTCAATTAGTAATCCAGGGCCAGGTTTGTTGTTGTCGTGTCCAAAGAAGAGTCTTAGATGTCTCCATGCATCTCCATCACAGCAGCAGCAATATCCACTATCTTGGGGCTCTTCATTGGAAAATGGGTGCCGTTGCCACGTTAGTCACCTTGGAAACGAACCAGAATTTGGTCGAATATTCCAAGGGTCCAGGGAGGACCGCAGGGAGGTGTGGTCGGACTTCTCTCCCCCCCAGGGCCAGGTTTCTGAAGGGCTTATTGGCCCGAAAGCATGAGAAATAAAAAAAGTTTAAAAAGAAACCTGGCCCTAGGCTACTTATTGATCTTGTTAAATATATACACTTATGTGTTTTGATAATAAAGAGCCATACATATATTGGACTAGCCGAATGACCCGGGCAACGCCCGTGTTTTACCCGATTGAATGTTTTTATTCAAATACTATTTGTTACAATTATAAATTGGCGCCTTAAATAAATGCATATATTAGTTAATAACTATAGCCTATGTGCTTTATCTGTCTATGTACTGTTGGCTTCCGTAGGCGTCTCTTACTGGGTAAAAGAAAGAGAGGATTCCATTTAGTTATTAACTAATATATGCATTTATTTAAGGAGCGACCCGCTCCAACACAATAGTTACAAAAACAACAAAGCGAGTGGGGGGGGGGGCAAAGGTGGCATGATCGTAGCCAACCAATAGGAGAGCGCCATTCCAAAAAAAAGCAAACGGTGACAGAGATGAAAAAGAATTGATGACGCTCGTAACTGTATATAGAATTGTAAAATATATAGTTAAACCTGTCTATAGCGCCCCCTCTAAATAGCACCCTATTTTGGAGAGTCCCAAGAGGTGGCGTTATAGACAGGTTTAACTGTATCCAATTATTTCAGTTGGCTGAATGACAACAATAACATATTTATTATGTATATAAACAAGCTCAGTGCTGCATATTGCCAATAGGTTGACAAAGGTTGGCATTGCAAACAACTGAAATATTACCAATCACTTTTTTTTTTGTATCAATCTGAATTGTGCCTTTTTATCTATTTAAATATTGAAATATAGAATACACCTATCCCCCGATTTACACAGTACTTGTTTTACACGTTTTCGATTTTACACGGTTTTCCAAATAAGTTTTTTGTTTGTTTTTATCGCACTATACTAAATGCTACTGTGATTGAACACATGCGCTGTGTACACATCTCACGAGGAATCCCGAGCTTATGTGCTGACTTGCTGCACATGCACACTGTGTCTGTATTTCTAATTTTTAAAAATTTTTAATTTTCGATTTACACGTTTTTCTCAGGAACGTATCTACCGTGTAAATCAGGGGATACGTGTACTCTTATTTGTAAAAAAAAATACTTTTATATGTGTATATGCAAATTCCTATGTATTTGCATATATTATGAAAAAAAAATTGCATATTTTTAACTTAAAAAAATTATTATAAAAAAATAAGGTAAAATACCTCAGATAAGAAACCACATTCTCAGGATTGTTAATAATGGATGAGGGGTACCATTCCTCATCAACCCTCAGGAATTAAGCTAAAAATATGGTAGAAAATTTACTCCAGGAATTAATGTTTATTTTAAAAAAGGTTGATGGCTAAATTATGCTTGAAAGTACAGTGGTACCTCGACATACGAACGCCCCAACATACGAGTTTTTCGAGATACGAGCCGACGAGCAAGTGATTTTTTTGCTTTGAGTTACGAGCAAAATTCGAGATACGAGTTCGGTTCGGTAGTGTTGAAGATATTAATCTGTGATTTTAAATGGGAATTTTGTATGGGGAAATTTGCTTCGAGATACGAGTAATTCAAGATACGAGCAAGGTTGCGGAACGAATTAAACTCGTATGTCGAGGTGCCACTGTAATTGTCTTATTTCCTGTATCTATAATCCAAATTGTGCTTTATCATAATTGTCTAAGAGAGTTTGAAAAACCTCACAATTATGAATTAAAAAAAGAAAAACCGATTTTTGTGTATTTCAGCCCCTTTACTTTCTAATATTTTAAAGATAGAGGCTGCCTGGCCGGCATTCATAGTTCTTCAAATTAAAGATACTTCGGTCAGTAAATCTTTTTTATTTTCTCGACGTTTTGACAAAAATCTTTTGACCTCGTCAGTAGCACTCTCTAATATGTTGTGCAATTTTATTCACAGTAGAACTAGCTCCCTGTAAAGGAAATCACCTAGTTGCAGCGTCAAAGTCTCCTTTAGGGAGAGAGGTGTTGTTGGGTTTTCTATGATTATTTATTATTTAATTCAATTTTCTGTGATATTGTTTATTAATATTTAATTCAATTTTCTGTGATTATGTAAATATTGACCAATGACTGTTTTGTATATATTTGAGTTTTTAAATAAAGTATGTGTGTGAATAGTATTTTGGTCGTGCCTTTTTTCTCTCTTTGGCTGAGGCGTTGGAATCACCATTGGGGTGTCATCTTGGGTAGTTAGAAGTTATACAGTCCTCTTAAGAAACGGCCTTCTTTCTGTTAAGGAAAAGAAACCTTAACATTCCTTACCGGAAAGATGCTAAATCAGTAAGAATGGTAAATTTGGAGATGAAAACTGTTACTGTTTTTTTGTAGAGAGATGTCTTCCAGAGGGAGGGTTCTCTCATGGGAGTTGTTCTGTTCAGTATATTAATAAAAGGAGAGAGTGTGTACAGCAGCATTATTGAAACCTCAGTGTTCAGAGCTGGTGGATGTCACAGAGGCTGGAGGAGATGGAAGGAGTGAGGAGACAGCACATGGCAGCAGCCTGCGAGGTGGGACAAGCCCTCGCCAGGGCCCAGCAGGACTGGGCCCACCGCGACGCCTGCTACCGCGATGAGATTGCAGCCTGGCGGGACTCCACAGAGCAGCTCACGGCCACGTTACGGAGAATCTCTACAGACCTGGAGTCAACACAGCAGTCCCTGGCTGAGAGGGATCAACAGATGGAGCAGCTAAAAGCTGTCAAGACGGGTGAGTCCGCCAACAGATGTCTTGGTCCTCTGACAACTGGTGGTTGGGATTGGACAGACCTGGAGCAGAGAGTGACCCAACTCTCCACACAACTCACCCGGCCTCCCACTGCCTCCAAGAGTCTCCAGACCTCCGACACCGCTTACGTCCGCTACAGAACCCTGCAGGACTCTGTCAGGGAGCTCAGGTTGGTTCTTCTTCCTTCTTTCTCTCCATTTTTTAAATCTACAGTCTTCTTTTTTCTTATCTCTACTCAATCATATTAGGGTGTCAAGCTTGTAAAGCTTGTTGATGGTGTCTGCCGGGGAAGAGTAGAGCTCATCAATGGTTACAGTCAATAATGTATTCTTCTTTCTTATCTCCACTCAATCATATTAAGGTGTCAAGCCTGTATAGCTTGTTGATGGTGTCTGCTGGGGATGAGTAGAGCTCATCAATGGATGAGTCAATACAGTCAATAATGTCTTCTTCTTTCTTATCTCCACTTAATCATATTAGGGTGTCAAGCTTGTAAAGCTTGTTGATGGTGTCTGCCGGGGAAGAGTAGAGCTCATCATTGGATGAGTCAATACAGTCAATAATGTCTTCTTCTTTCTTATCTGCACTCAATCACACTAGGGTATCAAGCTTATAGAGCTTGTTGATGGTGTCTGCTGGGGATGAGTAGAGCTCATCAATGGATGAATCAATACAGTCAATAATGTGTTTTGGGGTTACAGGTTGATACTTAGTACATAGTGGGAAAACCTAGCAACCATTCTGGAAAATCATTGTCCGTTGATGACCAGACTTAAGTCTGGAAATCAAAGACTGTTGTTCTCTTGGGAGGACAGAACTGGTGTTTGTCCCTCCTGCTCTGTACCAGTCATGTGCAGCATTGGATTTATGATATATCCATGATTATGGCCAATCATGATGGTTAATCTACACTTAAACCTGTCTTTACCACCTCCCCTCTTGGGACTCACCAAAATAGATTGCTATAAAGAGGGGATGCTATAGACAGGTCACTTTTAATATAAAATATTTACATTTTAATGTTTGAAATCTGACGCTATAGAGAGGAAGGTGCTATTTAGAGGGGGCGCTATAGACAGGTTTAACTGTATTTATATCTATTTATTCCTATATTTATCATTATATAATCTTATTTATTCATATTTATATTCACAAGGTAATAAGACCAAATCCAAATAAATAAATGGTGTGTGACGTTTCGGTAACAGCGTTGTTACCATCTTCAGACAAAAGTACTGAATGTACTTCAGTTTCAGTATTTTTGTCTGAAGATGGTAACAACGCTGTTACCGAAACATCACACACTATTTATTTGGATTTGGTCTTATTACCTTGTGTTTATAATCTATAATCCAAATTGTGCCTTATCAATCATATTTATTCTGTATTTAACCTTATATAATCTTATATGGACATTATAATAAATCAGTTTCAATCTCTCTCTCTCTCCAATTATTAGTCACAATTTGGATTATAGATTAGAAATACAATGTCCATAGTTTATTATTTTATCATTGCAGTAAGGGGACAGTAGAAAATTGATTTATTTAAAAAAAAAAAGAATCACACGCGTCAAAAATAGTTCAAATATTTCATAACAGATGGCGCACTAATACATTTATATTGTGTTTTTAAAAAACGTTTACTTGCAATTTGCAGAAGAGCAAATGTTCAAAGCATATTATATATACAGTTACGAGCGTCATTCTTCATCTCCTAATAATCAGTTTTCATCTCTGTCACCGTTTGCTTTTTTTTTGGAATGGCGCCCTCCTATTGGTTGGCTACGGTCACGCCACCTTTGCCCCCCCCCCCCTCGCTATTTCATCTTTGTAACTATTGTGTTGGAGCGGGTCGCTCCTTAAATAAATGCATATATTAGATAATAACCAAATGGAATCCTCTCTTTCTTTTTCCCAGTAAGAGACGCCTACGGAAGCCAACAGTACATAGACAGATAAAGCACATAGGCTATAGTTATTAACTAACATATGCAATTATTTAAGGCGCCAATTTATAATTGTAACAAATAGTATTTGAATCAAAACATTCAATCGGGTAAAACACGGGCGTTGCCCGGGTCATTCGGCTAGTATTATATATTTATCATTATTTTGAAAATAGAGCAATCCATAAATAAATACACCTATCCCCCGATTTACACGGTAGATACGTTCCTGAGAAAAACGTGTAAATCGAGGGATAGGTGTATATTAAACTGTCAATTTCGAATAGGTGTTTGCCCCCTCATGAATCAGAGCCTTCCAATATTCTTTTCAACATAGGTAGTATAGAGTAGAATATCGCATTTTAGTATAGTGCGATAAAAACCCCAAAAAAAAAAAAACTTATTTGGAAAACCGTGTAAAAGCGAAAACGTGTAAAACAAGTACCGTGTAAATTGGGGGATAGGTGTATTTAATTAAAAAGACATATATTGGATCAAAATATCATTTATTTTGCCAATATTTTAGTTGGCTGAACGCCAACCTTTATCAAGGTGTTATAACATATTAATGTGTTTAATATAACATTAATATGTTATAACACCTTGATAAAGGTTGGCGTTCAGCCAACAGAAATATTGGTAAAATAAATGATATTTTGATCCAATATATGTCTTTTTAATTAAAGATTTATCATTATATGTATTTCAACTGTCGAACCCTTATGCTCAAAACTGGGCTTCACTTCCATCAATAATTGACAATATGACCCAGAATAAGTATATTGCTACGGCGTTTTATGGTTTCCACAAGTCCATATCTCAGAAGAAGGCCAAGTGACACTTACTCCTCACTTTCTTACTGCTACTCTTTTTGTGTTGTTTTTCTTGTTTCCCTCTTTCTCTTTCTTATTATTTATTATTTTTTTTCTGTCTATATCGTTGTTTCCTTTGTCTCACTGCTTTGTTCTTATGCATACCTCTGGTGAATCCTGTATAGGGTCAGTGACCCTAAATAAAAGTTTTTCGTTGTTGTTGTTGTATTTCTATGTGCCCTCAAAGCTTATGTATATCCATAGTTTATATAAAATATCCTTTCCAAGAGTCTAGCTTCAGTATCAGTATAACTTAGGGATTCATTTTAGGCACTCACATGTGTATACATACAGTAAAAGCAGTCACCTACTTCTACCCACCATGATTATCATGGCCTGTACCACGTGTACTATGGACAAGCAATAAAAAAAAAATTTAGGCTTGTCAAGAAGACCTACTATAAATAATGAATTGAAAATTTTATTCGCACTATAAAAATCTACTTCCATCTATATAAAGTTAAACCTGTCTATAGCGCCCGCTCTAAATAACGCCTCCCTCTCTATAGCACCCGATTTTAAATACGTAGTACAATGCGATTTACATTAAAAGTTACCTCTCTATATCACCCTATTTTGGTGAGTCCCAAGAGGGGGCGCTATAGACAGGTTTAACTGTATAACAGCAGAACAATATTTGATCAGAGATCTCCCATTACCAGTCAAAAGATGTCTCGCACAAATAACTCTTTTCACTGTTTAAAATAAACCACACTGAAATATTTAACTCAACTGACCGAATATATCCATTATGTTATAAAAAAAAAACCCGACTAGGAACTGGAGCACCACATGTTTTTCTGTCTAAAGTTAATAAGTGGAAGGGAACTTCTTTTGAATAAAATTGGATCAAATCATCTTACTCTGGAGGCTCTGTTGTCTATGATGACAAAGAATAAATTCAATGCATTGGTCTTGTATAAGTTTTAAAGGGATGTGCAAGAGTAGAAACATTGATAAAAGAGAGCCGTATGTAAATGGATATGTAAATAAAAGATCACCTGTAAATAACTAATCTTTTCTAAACAATTATATGTACCTGGGTGAATCCTGTGTGGGGCATTGGTTCCCAATAAAAGGATTGTTGTTGTTGGGATTCAATAAGGCACAATTTGGATTATGGATTATAAACACAAGGTAATAAGACCAAATCCAAATAAATAGTGTGCGACGTTTCGGTAACAGCATTCAGTACTTTTGTACTGAAGATGGTAACAACACTGTTACCGAAACGTCACACACTATTTATTTATTTGGATTTGGTGATATTACCTTGTTGTTGTTGGGATTCATTTCTATTTTTAAAAAAATGAGGGGAGTTAAACACACAAAATGTTGAATCCAACTACTAACTCCCCGCCTGTGTATGCAGCGCTGAGAAAGAGCTCTACCAGAGGGAGCTGACAGAAGCCAGACAGGCTCTACAAGAGGTGTCAGCCAGACTGCGCACCGCAGAGGAAACCCTCTCCCATCACCAGGCCATGTTGGCTGCGCGGACCAAACCAACCACAGGCACCACGCGGGAGGAACTTCTCAAGGTACGTACACTCTTTGTGTTGATTTGTCCATGGTTCTCTCTACATCCAGGATGGAATATATGCAGCTCCAGAACACATTATGGCTTGCAATTAGATGAACTAAACAGGACCTTTGGGAGAGGCCGCTGCTTATCATAAAATAGCTTGAGGATCATGGACTCATGGAATTTGTGTAATCTTTGAACAAGGGGATATGAAAAAATAAAATTGAGTGGGCTCGAGGAGCATGGACTCATGGAATTTGTGTAATCACAATGGGATAAGAAACAACAAGATTGAGTTGGCTCGAGGAGCATGGACTCATGGAATTTGTGTAATCACAATGGGATAAGAAACAACAACAAGATTGAGTGGGCTCGAGGAGCATGGACTCATGGAATGTGTGTAATCACAATGGGATAAGAAACAACAACAAGATTGAGTGGGCTCGAGGAGCATGGACTCATGGAATGTGTGTAATCACAATGGGATAAGAAACAACAACAAGATTGAGTGGGGGCTCGAGGAGCATGGACTCATGGAATGTGTGTAATCACAATGGGATAAGAAACAACAACAGGATAGAATATTTCAGGTGAATCAGCCTTAAGACTGCTGTTCCTCTTCAATCAGGTTCCCCAAGGCTCTAGTAGGAGGATATTGCCATGGTCCAATTAGTCCTTTCATTGTTAGGTTTTTATAAGAAAACAAAAAAAAAAAATCATTTTCTTCCCTTGCCTTCTTCATCCATTTATATATTCCGCAGGGAATTTGAGATTTATCCCGGTCTCAGCTCGGCCCCTCCTGACTTATCCACTCTAGGACATTGTCCATCTTTCTACAGGTGGTGATGGTGACAGGTAGAGACTTAGTAAGACATTTCTCACACAACTCCTCCAGTACTTTGTGGGAGGGGCATGTGTATATCTAGAATAAAGTGATGTGATTACAGATGTCTGCTGTGTTGTCATGTCCTCAGTCCCTAGACTCAATTGTTGAGATCTCATTGGTTGGTATGCTACGTGAAAGCTAAGTCAGAGAGATTTAGATAGGCCCTGTGCCAAGATATGATAACCTGCTTGAAATACTGTTGATCTCATGGAATGGGGTGTAGGGGTGCAGCTTTCGTTGATCATGGCACCATGATCCAGGAACACTTTGGTGAAAGTCTGACTTTACCCGTTCCTAACATGGAAGCCTTTTCTGCTGACTTTAACATGAGTACAGACGCAGCTCCTCCATGCCCCTGGAGAGAGATCCTTGCTGAGGTCTATCAACCGGGTCAGTTGAAGTCAGGATTTTTAAAGAGGTCTACTCCTCTTCTAACAATACAGCTGTTGGTCCGCGTCTGCTTATTTGTCAGAGTTATTCTGCTTGTTTAACAGCTGGCCTTCATATCTGAAGGTTGTTCCCCTATCTTCCACCTGGGGATGCACCCTGTAGCAGTCAGCTCTGCCGAGGAGCTTGAAATACTGATTGCAGGATATATTAACACTGCAATAGATTACAGGAGACGTCCTATATTTGTGGACCTACAGAAGAGAGAGAAACCAAAATCTCACCACCAGTTGACAACTATGGGGTTGTATTGAAGGATTGAGTTGTGATGGTCACACAATATAGTGTGACGCAACATTGACATCCCAAAGTATAATTTCTGGTCGTGATGTCAATGTCAATGTAGACCAGTAGGAGTTGGTTGTATAGTTGGTTTCTTATCTCCTTGTGCAAAGATTACACAAATTCCATGAGTCTATGCTCCTCGATCTGTTTGACGATAAGCAGCGGCCTCTCCCAAAGGTCCTGTTTAGTGCATCTAATGCCAGCCAAAATGTGTTCTGGAGCTGCAGGTACCAAGCTACATTTTGGGCAAGTGGAGTAGATTTTGTTGTTATTTTTCTATCTTCAATGGCTTGATATGGCCTGTTCTAAATCTTGTTAGTTTTGTTTGATGCTGTCTGAAGTTCAGAGCTCCTCCACTCCACTGTACCAGCTGTGGTTAGGTAGGATCCTCCAGAAGTTGGTTGTTGTGGAGGGTCATCATCATATAAAATGTGGCCCATTCAATTCCTGAACTCATCAAAGAATTGCAGCAAGGATGCTATAAAAGCTATTTCAGTTTTGTGAAACAATAGTACAAATGTGATATTGTACTGGGATAAGGTTCATAAATTAAAAAAAAAAAAAAAAAGGTAATTCTGGCCATTATTTGTATTGGCCAAGTATTTAACCAATTCTGGAATAATTAAAAAAATCAATGAATAGTTGATATTTATTCCGATAGATGGCGCAAGCCATCAGTAACTTTCAGTTGCCCCATAAGGAGTTGTCTTTTTTTCTTTCAGTTTTGTTCAAAGATTGTATGATACAAGTGTAAGTGCACATTTGTAAGTGCAAAGTCAAACTGCGTTTCGCATGTGTAGATATGTGGTGTACTTACAGTAAAAGCAGTCGCCTACTTCTACCCACCATGATTACCATGGCCTGTACCATGTGTAGATATGTGGTGCACTTACAGTAAAATGGCCTGTTACCATGGCCTGTACTACGTGTACTAGGGATAAGCAATGATACAAGTGTGTGTATAGAACAAGGAGGTCCAGGTACGCAGGCTCCAGACTGAGCTGGGCCGGCTGTCCTCAGAGACTGAAGGCAAGGAATCCATCATCAGTCAGCAAAGGAAGGAGATCAGGTGGGTTGATGGTTACTTACAGTACCAGTAGAGGTATTGCGATTTCACCGCCACTCTGTGTTGTGACGACAATCTAAATTCTATAGAGGGAGTCGCTCACCTCTATTCTTGGTCGGCGAGGTTGAAGGTTCAAAATTAAGGTGTCGCTGCTTATAACACTTTTAAAATACACGACGAAAACAGGAGGGAAAATTATATTTATTATAAATTAGGAAAAGAAGTAAAGTATTATTCAATTAATTATATATTTAAATATTTACACTAAAAGAATCGGGGATCAGGGCAAATTCTAGCGTTCGAAAGTTGTTTACAAGTTCTTCTGATATTGTTTTCTCATTTTAGCCGCTGCATCCCCGTAGCCGCTTCCGTCGGCCTCTCATTGGCTGTTTCGAACTCCTTCTTTTCCAACAGGAGGTGTGTTATCAACCATTGAGCTTTGATAGCCATTACCCAGGATTGAATGCCACATTGGGAACCTTTTTTTTAATCTGAATTATAAAAATTGTTGGCCCCTGAATCTTGGCAATAAATCCAACTCCAGTTTTTTTTTTTTGCTTATCCCTAGTACACATGGTACAGGCCATGATAATCATGGTGAGTAGAAGTAGGCTACTACTTTTACTGTAAGTGCACCACATGTCTACACACATGTGAAAAGCAGTTCAACTTTGCACTTAAAAATGTGCCAGAGCCCTGTTTGGTTACTTGCACTTGCTAGTGGGGTTGGACTGTGATAAGGCACAATTTGGATTATAGATTATAAACACAAGGTAATTAGACCAAATAAATAAATAGTGTGTGACGTTTCGGTAACAGTGTTGTTACCATCTTCAGACAAAAGTACTGAATAAAATAAAATGAAAATACTGAATAATCATGCTGTGGTAAAATTTCTCATTCAGTACTTTTGTCTGAAGATGGTAACAACCCTGTTACCGAAACATCACACACTATTTATTTGGATTTGGTTATATTGTGTTTACACCCTACCCCATGATAACCATGAGAGCTGGAAGACAGCTAACATTCTGTGGTGTTCCCAGACAGCTGAATGGCAGAGTGCTCCAGCTGGAGAGACAACTGACCAGTGTGAGGTCTCGCCAGCTGCTAACCCGGCCCCCTATGGTCAGTCCACCCACCTCTGTGTATGGGAGGGTTCACAGAGGTGTACAGGAGGAGGCCTCCTCTCATACCACAGCGTTCATGACTGGGATGTCGCCCGAGCTTCTGCACATGGCCGACACTCCAAGTAAACACCTCACTCAACTCTAATCTCTTTTGTTACTTGTTCTTCTTCTTCTTTCTTATCTCAACTCAATCACACTAAGGTATCAAGCTTGTAAAGCTTTGATGGTGTCTGCCGGGGAAGAGTAGAGCTCATCAATAGATGAGTCAATACCGTCAATAATGTGTTTTGGGTTTTGTAAGTTCTGTCTATCCATCTTTTCTCTAAACAGTAGAACTACCTCTCTTTTGAATGGCAATCCTGGTTGATATACCCTAGCAATGGTCCCTCTCTGTGTTGTTATCCAAGACGAGGCAAGATTAACTAAGCATTAGTTTATTTCCTATTATATTATATATTTTATATACAAGTCAAAAGAGATCACTAGCAGAGTATTATTCCTTTTGGTTTCCAGAGCTCAACAATCTATGAGCCTAATACTCTGCACATCTCCTCCCTTAACTTTACAGGGACCTTCGAGGTATCTTGACTGCCCTTCCATCTTGTATGCACGGCTGGCATTGAAGGGAGGCTCTTCTCTGGATCCTGGTCTTGGTTGTCCCTCTGCATCCTTCCATCTCTTGTAGATGAGGCCGTTGGTGTAGGGCAATCCTCCTCGGTCTCTTGCTCCTGGTCATCCTTGCATCTCCTTGAGAGCCAGGTTGATGTCGAAGTGGGGGTCTCCTCATTTCTCTGCTCCTGGCGCTTTCCAGGGGCATCGTCCTATGTGCTTGAAGAGTCAGATAGCAATCTTCTTCTTTCTTCTTGGACTTGTCTTCCTCCTCATTGTCAGAGGACTCCTCCTCATCTCCGGACTCTTGAGTTCCAGATTTGGGGCAGTCGTCCTTCTTATGGCCAAACTCCCCACAGGTGTAGCAAGCCTTCTTGGACTTGCGCTGGTTCTCCTCCTGTCCTCCATCTTCAGCCGTGTTGTTGGTACACTCATATTTACGGTGGCCAACTTCTCCGCAGTTGTAGCAGGTGTTGTTGCTGCCTCCATCACGGCTCTGTCCACGGCCACGTCCACCACCACGGGCAGGTTTGGTACATTCAAACTTGCGGTGGCCTTCTTCCCCGCAGTTGTAGCAGCCTCTGTTATCTCCACTTCCGAGTCTACCACGCTGTCCGCCGCGGCCTCCTGATGATAATTGCTGAATCATTCTCACAATGTTTAATTTTTCACTTGTCTCCCCAGAGAGAAGTGGCTGCTTTAGTTTATCAACAATGTATATTTTCGAGTTTATGTGCTGGCCTTTATTTTGAAGTTTTACGTGGATCATTCCAACTGTTTCCAAGGGTATTCCATTTGGACCTTGTAATATTTTATCAGATTTTTCCAGTTTTATTCTTTGGAAACTTTGATAATAATTTTGTAGGGGGAGCACGTTGACATCAGCTCCGGTGTCAATTTTAAAATTAATTTGTCTATTATTTACACCTTAATTGGTACTATCCATTTCTTGGAATTATCCTCTACAGATCCCAGAAAAGCTATCTCTGAATTTATTTCATTTATGGCTTCTGATCTACATACTTTGGCATAATGGCCCTTTTTCATGCATTTATTACAATACGAGTTCATAGCTGGACAATTTTTCCAATCATGATTATTTGAATTGCCACACCTGGTGCATCCATATGATGACCCTCCCAACTGGTTTGACTTGAATTGTCTTATTTTTGGTTCGTGCCTTTTTGTTTCTTTTATGTGATTAGGCATTTTCTTTATTTGATCTATAGAATCTTGTTGGTAAAGGCTAGACTGCTGTTCTTTGACACTTTCTAATTGCTTTGCCATTAGTGTGGCTTTTACTAAGGTCAAGTCTGTATCAAGTTGCATTCTTTCAGATAATGCTCTATCCCTTACTCCAACAACTATCCTATCCCTAATCAACTCATCATATAACATCTCAAAATTGCAGTGCTCAGCTAGGCTATGGAGTGCTGTGATAAATTCATTCACCTTTTCCCCTTCCTGCTGGCATCTTTGATTAAATCTTGCCCTTTCATAAATTATATTACGTCTTGGAATAAAGTGACTCTCAAAGCATTCAATAACTTTATCATAATTTTCTAATTGGTCACTTGCTATTTTACATGTCAACAAAATGCATCTGCATTATCACCCATGCAGTACACGAGCATATTAACTTGCTCATTTTCTGGGTTATTAATTAACCCGCTTTCCTGCCTAAAACGTTCAAATCTCCTAATCCATTTTGGCCAATCACCTGGATTTGAAAAATTAAAAGGTTCTGGGGCTACACAATTATAATTTTGGGACATTATAAAGATTTACTTATAATATAATATAACTTACCAAAAAGTTTGCTTAATGTCAAGTTTCAAATTTTCTTCGAACAACGACTTTCTTTATGAATTCAGTTTACCGCTTCTAAGCTTGCTTGATGTCGAATTTCAAATTTTCTTCGAACAACGACCTTCTTTATGAGTTCAGTTTACCGCTTCTAAGCTTGCTTGATGTCGAATTTCAAATTTTCTTCGAACAACGACCTTCTTTATGAATTCAGTTTACCGCTTCTAAGCTTGCTTGATGTCGAATTTCAAATTTTCTTCGAACAACGACCTTCTTTATGAATTCATCCCACCGCTGCCACCATGTGTTGTTATCCAAGACGAGGCAAAATTAACTAAGCATTATTTTATTTCCTATTATATTATATATTTTATATACAAGTCAAAAGAGATCACTAGCAGAGTATTATTCCTTTTGGTTTCCAGAGCTCAACAATCTATGAGCCTAATACTCTGCACACTCTCCAGGGATACAGAGGAGCTGCCTCTGTACTCATGTTAGAGTCTGCAGCAAAGGCTTCCATGTTAGGAACGGCCTCAAATTACAGGCAAAGTCAGACTTTCACCAAAGTGTGCCTGGATCATGGTACCATGATTAACAAAAGCTGCACCCCTATACCCCCATTCCAAGCTTGAGGAGCATAAACTCATGGAATTGGTGTAATCTTTACACAAAGGGATAAGAATCAATGTGTTTTGGGGTTGCAGGTTGACACTTAGTACATAGTGGGGAAAACCCTGCAACTATTCTGGAAAGTCATTGTCCGTAGATGACCAGTTGTTACTTGTAAGGAAAGCTAAGTAAAAAAAAGAAAAACTCCCAATTATTAGTATTCTTAATACAAGAGGAAAGGGAGAAGAATTTCTGCATTGTTTTGTTGTTTTAGTACTCTATTTCAGTTTAAAGCGCTATGTCCCCCTAGGGACACTTACGCTGTCATACATGTATGTTTCTACAATTGTCTATACATATTTATTTACAATAATTTTAAGGCCGTAAAGAGAATAGCCATATAATATTAACAAGAAGAAAGAAAGAGAAAAAGAGAAAAGAGAACTCTTAATCAACCAATTTTTTTAGTATACATTTTTGAGTGTAAAAGTACTCTTTTAAAATTTGTACATTGTTAATAATCAGGTACAATTTGGATTATAGATTAGAAATACAAGGATAATAAGACCAAATACAAATTGAAAAAAAAAAAAGTGTGTGTTGTTTCGGTAACAGTGTTGTTACTTAAATGTCACATACTATTTAATAGGATTTGTTCTTATTACCCTTTGTTTGTATATTGATAATTCACATTTTTTTAAACATTTTTATTTTTGTTCTGTGGTCCCCCCACCTTTGATAACTAAACTGAACATTCTCCTAAGAATGACCGGTACATATGGAGCCAGAAGTACTGGCTGTGTGTCAACAGGTACTTCCAACTCCCCTTCCCCGGAGGATCTTCTCAAGGTCAGCGAGACAGCTGTAAGTAGACTCTGACAACTCCATACTCCTCTATTATTTCTTCATGGCTTCATATCATCAGTCTAACCCTCACTTGGACCCAGAACAGCAGCTTTACACACCCAAGATAGAGGACACTGTGGTAAAGGTGTCTTATTCATCAGGGTCCTCGTAGCATTTTTTTCCACTGGTTCCCCAGACTGCAAGCCCCAGTGTGTTAGCTCCCTTGGACGCAGTAGCATTGGGGGAGGGGGGGTGGGTCAGCTACATTTTAGAGTTCCCTGTTCACAGTTACTGTAGCGGCTCAAGGTTCACGACACCGTACTAAAGGGCAGTCCCTTACTTGTGCTGTTTCTCCCGCCCGCCACACAGAGAAGGGGTTTGGACTTCTGAGCAGGTGTGGACATTGCAACTGCTGTGATAGAGATGCACGTAGACATCTGAGGCTCTTCATTGGACATGACAACAACTCTCACTTACTTTTACCCTCCTGGACTTTCCATCCACACTCTCTCTCTCACATTATATCCATCCACAGTTCTTCTGTTGTTGTTGTTAGTAGACTCCCTACTGTAAACTCTGGTATTGCCTCCTCCCACTGTTCTTACAGTTGGGTCTCTTTTAATCAAGAGATGTGATTCACTTTGTTTATTTATTCTGGAGAGAGCTATATTATAAATCCTGAGTTCAACTGACCCGGTTGATAGACCTCAGCAATGGTCCCACTCCAGGGATACGGAGGAACTGTGTCTGTGCTCATGTTAGAGTCGGCGGCAAAGGCTTCCATGTTAGGAACGGCCTCAAATTACAGGCAAAGTCAGACTTTCACCAAAGTGTGCCATGATCAACTAAAGCTGCACCACTACACCTTATTCCATGAGATCATGGAATTCGTGTAATCTTTACGTAAGGGGATAAGAAACAACCTATTATGGAAGAATGAAGGGAGAGATAGAAGACCAATGAAGGATTGGTGTTTGATAATTGGGATGGCATTATAAGGCCAATTTGTTTGAAATGCAGATAATGGAAGGGGATAGCAGAATAAGAAGCCAGCTGTGTGAGAAAGGGACTTCCTTTTTTAAAAATGTATTTAAACATGTGTTATGTCTTTATAGCAATGACAACCTATTGGGAGGGCCTGGCTTATTAGCAGTAAATCCTTCAGGCTGCTACAGTGCCTATTTTGGATTCAACTTTTTTTTTTTTTATTATCATTGAAGTTTGAAATATGTAAAAAGCTTTTATAGAATTACAGTAGCTCCACATGAGAAGATACTCCTGCCAGCCCACAAAGGACAATTACCAGTTTTACTATTTAGATGCTCCTCTCCTATACAAGAAAATAAGACCTAATCCAAATAATTTATTAGTGTGTGACGTTTCGGCAACAGCATTGTCACCATCATCAGACAAAAGAATAAAATATTATTTTATTCTTTTGTCTGATGATGGTGACAATGCTGTTGCTGAAACGTCACACACTAATAAATTATTTGGATTAGGTCTTATTTTCTTGTATTATAATCGAAATTGTGCTTTATCATGCTCCTCTCCTGTAAGAGGACACCTCTCCCTAAAGGACATGTAACTGGGTGTTTTCCTTTACAGAGAAGTGTTCTACTGAGAGAATTTCAGATATACCCTGTATGATGTCCTGGCCAAATAAGATGAGTCCTTAGCCCAACACTCTTCACCCTATTTATTGCAGGCATAGAAGAAAAAATTTCACATAAAATCAATATTGGACTTTTCGCTGATGACATTATTCTATGGAGCAGTAACACTAACTGGAAAAAAGCTGAAAGGGATTTGAACAAGACTCTTCTCCACCTAGAAAAATTTGCTAATAAACATAAATTAGAATTTAACCCCCAAAAATCTGAAACCTGTCTTTTTACTACCAATAAGAAACTATACAAAATAAGGCCAAAAATTATTCTGAAAGAACAACAATTACAATATAATAAACATCCTAAATATCTCGGCTACACCCTGGATCCAGAAATTAACTCCAGTAAACATATTGAAGAAGTTATTAGAAAAGGAAAAGACCGACTAAAAATCCTGAAATATATTTCAGGAAAGAGAGTGGGGAGCCGATGCAACCACACTAAAATAAGATTTTTTTTTTTTTTTGCTTATCCCTAGTACACGTGGTACAGACCATGATAATCATGGTGGGTAGTTAGCGACTGCTTTTTACTGTAAGCGCACCACATGTCTACACATGTGAAAGCAGTTCGACTTTGCACTTACAAATGTGCCAGAGCCCCGTTTGGTTACTTGCACTCGCTGGTGGGGTTGGACTTTTGCAAGAATCGGGGGGCCATTAGAGCATTTTTTTTTTTAAACATAAAAAGTGTCCAATGCGGGAATCGAACCCGGGTCGTAGTGGTCGAAACCAAACGGTTTAACCAGCCTTCCACCGACCCCCCCCCTAAAATAAGATGATGTGTATAAACAATTGCAACAAGATGTGTGTGTGTACAGTACAAGGAGCTGGTGGAGGGGGTGAGTACGGAGCTCGGCCTGACTGCCCCAGCCTCCCCCTCTCCCTGCACCCCGGGGGAACTGATGGAGGCTCGCCGTACCCAGATCTCTGCCTTGTTGGGTGCCCTGAGGGCTTCAGACCCCTCCAACCTCAGGTATCTGACACACAATCCTACCTTAGTTGTAGTAATAAGGCACAATTTGGATTAAAGATTATAAACACAAGGTCTTCTTCTTTCTTATCTCCACTCAATCTCACTAAGGTATCAAGCTTGTAAAGTAACAACCATCATGATTGGGTAAAGTAAAATGCGTCTGCCTTTGTCATTAAGACTGGGAGCACTACTCAGTAGCAAGCCGACTTAGCTCCAAAAGAAATGGCCGCCTCTGACATGAGGAACAGACGCCATGTGCAGCCGCTCCTAACATGGAGTACAAACGCTGCTCATCCTGTATCTCTGGATCAGGAGCCCTTACAGGGTACTATCAGCCAGGCCAGCTGAGCCCAGGTTTTTTAGCGAGCTTGTTACTGCTCCCCCTCCTCCTTTTTCATCCGGGCTTGGGACCGGCAAAGGCGGAGTTATAAACACAAGGTAATAAGACCTAATCCTAATAAATAGTGTGTGACGTTTCGGTAACACAAATATACTGAATGATACATTTAGTACTTTTGTCTGAAGATGGTAACAATGCTGTTACCGAAACATCACACACTATTTATTTATTTGGATTTGGTCTTATTACCTTATGCTTAGTTGTAGTAGTTGTTTGTTTGTCCACTGAATGTTCTTTAGAAATGTGGACATTTCAGATCAATACATTTTTTTATTTATTTAATCAAAATGACAAAGAGTACAATGTGGATGAGAAACTTGTAGGAAAGTTTGGTGTTTCTATGTAAAAAATTCCTATGTACAACCTATACATTCCATTTACTCCACTGTATCTTCCATAACTACAGGCTCAGATAAAGGGCAAAAGCACTCAATAAATATATTTTAAAAAAACTTGTGGTGAGTTATTTAACTTAGGTCAAAGTTGATGGATGCCAACATGGTTTGTTGTTCCAGGAGGTTTGAAGCCCGAGCCAACAATGCAGAGAAGGTGGTGAAGAAGTTGATTGTAAGTCTAGTAAGTTCTGGGACACCTTCTTTGTTCTACTTGGCACCTTGTTCTACTTTAAATTATCCCTAGTACACATAGTACAGGCCATCATAATCATGGTGGGTAGAAGTAGGCGACTGCTTTTACTGCAAGTGCACCACATGTCTACACATGTGAAAAGCAGTTCGAGTTTGCACTTACAAATGTGGCAAAGCCACCTGAGGCCATTGGGGAATTTTTTTTTTTTTCTTAATTAGAAAGTGTCCAATGTGGGGTCGTAGATGTTTCAAACCAATGGTTTAGACCATCACCAACCCCCTTAGATGTCTGTTCTTAACATGGGGTGGGGGGTAATAGACTCTACTGAACACCTGCCCCTCCTTTGTTCTACTTGGCTAGATATCTGTTCTTAACATGGGGTGGGGGGGAATAGACTCTACTGAACACCTGTCCCTCCTTTGTTCTACTTGGCTAGATGTCTGTTCTTAACATGGGGTGGGGGGTAATAGACTCTACTGAACACCTGCCCCTCCTTTGTTCTACTTGGCTAGATATCTGTTCTTAACATGGGGTGGGGGGGAATAGACTCTACTGAACACCTGTCCCTCCTTTGTTCTACTTGGCTATATGTCTGTTCTTAACATGGGGTGGGGGGGAATAGACTCTACTGAACACCTGCCCCTCCTTTGTTCTACTTGGCTAGATGTCTGTTCTTAACATGGGGTAGGGGGGAATAGACTCTACTGAACACCTGCCCCTCCTTTGTTCTACTTGGCTAGATATCTGTCCTTAACATGGGGTGGGGGGAATAGACTCTACTGAACACCTGTCCCTCCTTTGTTCTACTTGGCTATATGTCTGTTCTTAACATGGGGTGGGGGGGATAGACTCTACTGAACACCTGTCCCTCCTTTGTTCTACTTGGCTAGATGTCTGTTCTTAACATGGGGTGGGGGGGTAATAGACTCTACTGAACACCTGTCCCTCCTTTGTTCTACTTGGCTATATGTCTGTTCTTAACATGGGGTGGGGGGGATAGACTCTACTGAACACCTGTCCCTCCTTTGTTCTACTTGGCTAGATGTCTGTTCTTAACATGGGGTGGGGGGAATAGACTCTACTGAACACCTGTCCCTCCTTTGTTCTACTTGGCTAGATGTCTGTTCTTAACATGGGGTGGGGGGAATAGACTCTACTGAACACCTGTCCCTCCTTTGTTCTACTTGGCTATATGTCTGTTCTTAACATGGGGTGGGGGGGGAATAGACTCTACTGAACACCTGTCCCTCCTTTGTTCTACTTGGCTAGATGTCTGTTCTTAACATGGGGTGGGGGGGAATAGACTCTACTGAACACCTGTCCCTCCTTTGTTCTACTTGGCTAGATGTCTGTTCTTAACATGGGGTAGGGGGGAATAGACTCTACTGAACACCTGTCCCTCCTTTGTTCTACTTGGCTAGATGTCTGTTCTTAACATGGGGTGGGGGGGGGAATAGACTCTACTGAACACCTGCCCCTCCTTTGTTCTACTTGGCTAGATGTCTGTTCTTAACATGGGGTGGGGGGGAATAGACTCTACTGAACACCTGCCCCTCCTTTGTTCTACTTGGCTATATGTCTGTTCTTAACATGGGGTGGGGGGGGAATAGACTCTACTGAACACCTGCCCCTCCTTTGTTCTACTTGGCTAGATGTCTGTTCTTAACATGGGGTGGGGGGAATAGACTCTACTGAACACCTGTCCCTCCTTTGTTCTACTTGGCTAGATGTCTGTTCTTAACATGGGGTGGGGGGAATAGACTCTACTGAACACCTGTCCCTCCTTTGTTCTACTTGGCTAGATGTCTGTTCTTAACATGGGGTGGGGGGAATAGACTCTACTGAACACCTGTCCCTCCTTTGTTCTACTTGGCTAAATGTCTGTTCTTAACATGGGGTGGGGGGAATAGACTCTACTGACCACCTGCCCCTCCTTTGTTCTACTTGGCTAGATGTCTGTTCTTAACATGGGGTGGGGGGGAATAGACTCTACTGAACACCTGTCCCTCCTTTGTTCTACTTGGCTAGATGTCTGTTCTTAACATGGGGTGGGGGGGAATAGACTCTACTGAACACCTGTCCCTCCTTTGTTCTACTTGGCTAGATGTCTGTTCTTAACATGTGGTGGGGGGAATAGACTCTACTGAACACCTGTCCCTCCTTTGTTCTACTTGGCTAGATGTCTGTTCTTAACATGGGGTGGGGGAATAGACTCTACTGATCACCTGTCCCTCCTTTGTTCTACTTGGCTAGATGTCTGTTCTTAACATGGGGTGGGGGGGAATAGACTCTACTGAACACCTGCCCCTCCTTTGTTCTACTTGGCTAGATGTCTGTTCTTAACATGGGGTGGGGGGTAATAGACTCTACTGAACACCTGTCCCTCCTTTGTTCTACTTGGCTAGATGTCTGTTCTTAACATGGGGTGGGGGGGATAGACTCTACTGAACACCTGTCCCTCCTTTGTTCTACTTGGCTAGATGTCTGTTCTTAACATGGGGTGGGGGGGAATAGACTCTACTGAACACCTGTCCCTCCTTTGTTCTACTTGGCTAGATGTCTGTTCTTAACATGGGGTGGGGGGAATAGACTCTACTGAACACCTGTCCCTCCTTTGTTCTACTTGGCTATATGTCTGTTCTTAACATGGGGTGGGGGGAATAGACTCTACTGAACACCTGTCCCTCCTTTGTTCTACTTGGCTAGATGTCTGTTCTTAACATGGGGTGGGGGGGAATAGACTCTACTGAACACCTGTCCCTCCTTTGTTCTACTTGGCTAGATGTCTGTTCTTAACATGGGGTGGGGGGGATAGACTCTACTGAACACCTGTCCCTCCTTTGTTCTACTTGGCTAGATGTCTGTTCTTAACATGGGGTGGGGGGAATAGACTCTACTGAACACCTGTCCCTCCTTTGTTCTACTTGGCTAGATGTCTGTTCTTAACATGGGGTGGGGGGTAATAGACTCTACTGAACACCTGTCCCTCCTTTGTTCTACTTGGCTAGATATCTGTCCTTAACATGGGGTGGGGGGGGAATAGACTCTACTGAACACCTGTCCCTCCTTTGTTCTACTTGGCTAGATGTCTGTTCTTAACATGGGATGGGGGGGGGAATAGACTCTACTGAACACCTGTCCCTCCTTTGTTCTACTTGGCTAGATGTCTGTTCTTAACATGGGGTGGGGGGTAATAGACTCTACTGAACACCTGTCCCTCCTTTGTTCTACTTGGCTAGATATCTGTCCTTAACATGGGGTGGGGGGGGAATAGACTCTACTGAACACCTGTCCCTCCTTTGTTCTACTTGGCTAGATGTCTGTTCTTAACATGGGATGGGGGGGGGGGGAATAGACTCTACTGAACACCTGTCCCTCCTTTGTTCTACTTGGCTAGATGTCTGTTCTTAACATGGGGTGGGGGGGAATAGACTCTACTGAACACCTGTCCCTCCTTTGTTCTACTCGGCTAGATGCCCGTTCTTAACATGGGGTGGGGGGGAATAGACTCTACTGAACACCTGTCCCTCCTTTGTTCTACTTGGCTAGATGTCTGTTCTTAACATGGGATGAGGATAGATTCTACTGATAACACCTGATGATGTATGCTGGGTTCCTACAGATAGTAGGACAGCAGGCTTTCTATCTTTGTGTGGGATAAATTCTTCACCTATTTAACTAGAGAAGACTTCAAATCTTGGAATTTCCTATTTTTTCTTCTTGATGTTGCATATTTAAATTTTTTTTTTTTTGGTGTTTTGTTGTTATTTTTTCATAAAAATGAATTTTATTTCAGGATGGAATTTATAATTCATCTTGATGTTAAACTTTAACTTTAAAAACATTGTATTATTTATATAGGGATCTGATGCTTAAACTACATATTGTGTAACTGGCAATTTTATCGGTGTGTAGGGAGAGTTTTAATTTATTATACCAATATATTTTCTCAGAATTGATTATTTTTAAAATGTTCTCCGTCACACACATATATGTTCTAGTTTGTTAGGGTTGAAGTACACTCATGGATAAAACTTTAGAAGGTGGAAAGTCTCTGATGTTGCCGGTTACTTATTTTGTTTTTGAAGGAGACAGAGGCAATTTTGTCTACATTGGGTTATCTCGTGTGTCTTCAATAAAGGTCACTGTAATATCTTTCAGAGTTATTATCTCAATCCCGATATACATGCTAAAAGGTACAACTTCCTTAAGTTTTGTCCATGAGTGTATATTGGTTATTTCGTGTGTCTTCAATAAAGGTCACTGTAATATCTTTCAGAGTTATTGTCTCAATCCCGATATACATGCTGAAAGGTACAACTTCCTTAAGTTTTGTCCATGAGTGTATATTGGTTATTTCGTGTGTCTTCAATAAAGGTCAATGTAATATATTTCAGAGTTATTGTCTCAATCCCGATATACATGGTAAAAGGTACAACTTCCTTAAGTTTTGTCCATGAGTGTATATTGGTTATCTCGTATGTCTTCAATAAAGGTCACTGTAATAGCTTTCAGAGTTATTGTCTCAATCCCGATATACATGCTGAAAGGTACAACTTCCTTAAGCTTTGTCCATGAGTGTATATTGGTTATCTCATGTGTCTTCAATAAAGGTCACTGTAATATCTTTCAGAGTTATTGTCTCAATCTCGATATACATGCTAAAAGTACAACTTCCTTAAGTTTTGTCCATGAGTGTATATTGGTTATTTCGTGTGTCTTCAATAAAGGTCACTGTAATATCTTTCAGAGTTATTGTCTCAATCCTGATATACATGCTGAAAGGTACAACTTCCTTAAGTTTTGTCCATGAATGTATATTGGTTATCTCGTATGTCTTCAATAAAGGTCACTGTAATATCTTTCAGAGTTATTGTCTCAATCCCAATATACATGATAAAAGGTACAACTTCCTTAAGTTTAAGTAGAACTGCTCTTCACTGAAGGTTAATAACGAGTTTACAAGGTGGGAAGAGGAGCTTCTTTTTATTAGCATGCACACAAGCTTTCGGACATATCGTCCTTCATCAGGTAAGAGTAATAAACGCGCTGAGGATCCATATATACACAAAGCTGAAAAGAAAATTTACATAACTGCAAAAGATAAAAGTATTTAAAGATATAAAAATAAGAATCAAATATGCTAAAAAGAATATAGGAATTAAATGCTAATAAATCTGGACTAAGTACATATGCACTATGAATGGTGTTAATCAAGGGCAGGTAAATGCAACCTATGGCTATTCACACAACATATGGTATTGTTCTGGTATATCTATATGCCTGTTGATGCTGTTTGTTTTTATTGACACAAATGCCTCTAGTAAAAGTCTTTGATACTTATTATTGATATTGTTGTATAGAATGGATGGCTTTGTTAGATTGAATGTGTGACCGGTTTGCATAGAATGACTGTAAATAGGGGAATTTAGGTTTTTATTAGAGATGTTTCTGGAATGCTCAACCATTCTGATGGCGACGGATCTACCCGTCTCCCCGACATAAGTGGCATTGCATTGGTCGCAAGAGACGGAATAGACAGCACCACCAGAACGGAGAGAACTCGCATGAAGGGAAGATCTGGTAATGGGGTGTCGGATTAGTGTGGCGATGTTAGGTGGGTTCTGGAAGTATGTTGCAATGCCATGTTGCCTTAAAAACCTGGCTATGGTGATAGACTGGGGGCAAAAAGGAAGGGAGCAAACATTTCTGTGTATAGCTGGAGCACTGTTGTGGTGAGGGTCATGCATGTGTTTAAGAATGAAGGGGGTCGGGTAGCCGGATTTGGATAAATATGAAAATATTTTAGCCTTTTCTATTTCGTCACCTCCACCCTTCAACGACCCTACAATATCCCTAAACCGTCCCTAGCCATGAATAGGGTTATCTCCCGTCTTAAACGCAATAGAGACATAGTTATAACAAAATCCGACAAAGGCTCACAGACTGTAATTCTCAACACTACCGTTTACAAGCAAAAAATGCAAAACGTTCTCGACCAACACTCCATTTTTTCTGCCATCACTGAACAGGAACATAAAGCATCCGTCAAGAATTTCCGTTTACTATTGTTAAGATTAAAAAGATCCCAGCAGATCACTAAAGAGCAATATAACGACTTCACAGCCAACCTCGCCCAAATAGCCTACATTTACGGCCTTCCAAAAATCCACAAGCCCGATGTTCCCCTCCGACCAATCATATCTTACCATCTCTCTCCGGCATATACCCTGTCAAAATTTTTGTCCAACTTCTTGACCCCCCTTCTACAGTCTCCCCCATGGGAATATACCATTGCAAACTCCCCCTCGTTTGTGTCCTATATCACCAGCCTCACACCTCCCCCCAGGTCCATAATGGTTTCTTTCGATGTAACGTCTCTATATCTCTCACTTGCCCACCCCTTGATCATTAGTAGTTTACGCACTTTCCTCGAAAATGCCCCCCTGTTAGACACCCTCACCGCGGAGACGGTTGTCGAGCTCACTTCCATATGCCTAGGCATGTCCACCTTCACATTTGATACCCAGTTTTTCAAGCAGACCAAGGGCTCCCCCATGGGTAGCCCCCTCTCAACCGTGGTGGCTTAGGTTGTCATGAGGTCACTGGACCAATGGATCACTTCACGCCATTCTTCAGACATCTTTCTATGGAGGCGGTACATTGATGATACCTTTTGCTTGGTAAGTGAGGTATCTGCCTCTCACATCCTATCTGACCTCAACTCCTTCCACCCAGACATAGCCTTCACCCATGAAACAGAAAATCACTCAGTCCTACCTTTCCTAGATACACTAGTCATACGCACCCCCAGCAGTTTCCATACCACAGTATACTATAAAAACAACACACCCCCACACCACACAAACTTCCGGTCACATTGCCCAACACCACACAAAATCAATACAGTTAGAGCTCTCACTAAACGTATCTTTACTCATTGTTCCCTCCCGTTATTCCAAACAATAGAAAAGGCTAAAATATTTTCATATTTATCCAAATCCGGCTACCCGACCCCCTTCATTCTTAAACACATGCATGACCCTCACCCCACAACAGTGCTCCAGCTATACACAGAAATGTTTGCTCCCTTCCTTTTTGCCCCCAGTCTATCACCATAGCCAGGTTTTTAAGGCAACATGGCATTGCAACATACTTCCAGAACCCACCTAACATCGCCACACTAATCCGACACCCCATTACCAGATCTTCCCTTCATGCGAGTTCTCTCCGTTCTGGTGGTGCTGTCTATTCCGTCTCTTGCGACCAATGCAATGCCACTTATGTCGGGGAGACGGGTAGATCCGTCGCCATCAGAATGGTTGAGCATTCCAGAAACATCTCTAATAAAAACCTAAATTCCCCTATTTACAGTCATTCTATGCAAACCGGTCACACATTCAATCTAACAAAGCCATCCATTCTATACAACAATATCAATAATAAGTATCAAAGACTTTTACTAGAGGCATTTGTGTCAATAAAAACAAACAGCATCAACAGGCATATAGATATACCAGAACAATACCATATGTTGTGTGAATAGCCATAGGTTGCATTTACCTGCCCTTGATTAACACCATTCATAGTGCATATGTACTTAGTCCAGATTTATTAGCATTTAATTCCTATATTCTTTTTAGCATATTTGATTCTTATTTTTATATCTTTAAATACTTTTATCTTTTGCAGTTATGTAAATTTTCTTTTCAGCTTTGTGTATATATGGATCCTCAGCGCGTTTATTACTCTTACCTGATGAAGGACGATATGTCCGAAAGCTTGTGTGCATGCTAATAAAAAGAAGCTCCTCTTCCCACCTTGTAAACTCGTTATTCCTTAAGTTTTGTCCATGAGTGTATATTGGTTATCTCATGTGTCTTCAATAAAGGTCACTGTAATATCTTTCAGAGTTATTGTCTCAATCCCGATATACATGATAAAAGGTACAACTTCCTTAAGTTTTGTCCATGAGTGTATATTGGTTATCTCGTGTGTCTTCAATAAAGATCACTGTAATATCTTTTAGAGTTATTGTCTCAATCCCGATATACATGCTAAAAGGTACAACTTCCTTAAGTTTTGTCCATGAGTGTATATTGGTTATCTCATGTGTCTTCAATAAAGGTCACTGTAATATCTTTCAGAGTTATTGTCTCAATCCCAATATACATGCTGAAAGGTACAACTTCCTTAAGTTTTGTCTCCATGAGTGTATATTGGTTATCTCATGTGTCTTCAATAAAGGTCACTATAATATCTTTCAGAGTTATTGTCTCAATCCCAATATACATGCTAAAAGGTACAACTTCCTTAAGTTTTGTCCATGAGTGTATATTGGTTATCACGTATGTCTTCAATAAAGGTCACTGTAATATCTTTCAGAGTTATTGTCTCAATCCCGATATACATGCTAAAAAGTACAACTTCCTTAAGTTTTGTCCATGAGTGTATATTGGTTATCTCGTGTGTCTTCAATAAAGGTCACTGTAATATCTTTCAGAGTTATTGTCTGAATCCCGATATACATGCTGAAAGGTACAACTTCCTTAAGTTTTGTCCATGAGTGTATATTGATTATCTCGTGTGTCTTCAATAAAGGTCACTGTAATATCTTTTAGAGTTATTGTCTGAATCCCGATATACATGCTGAAAGGTACAACTTCCTTAAGTTTTGTCCATGAGTGTATATTGGTTATCTCGTGTGTCTTCAATAAAGGTCACTGTAATATCTTTCAGAGTTATTGTCTGAATCCCGATATACATGCTGAAAGGTACAACTTCCTTAAGTTTTGTCTATGAGTGTATATTGGTTATCTCGTGTGTCTTCAATAAAGGTCACTGTAATATCTTTTAGATTTATTGTCTGAATCCCGATATACATGCTGAAAGATACAACTTCCTTAAGTTTTGTCCATGAGTGTATATTGGTTATCTCGTGTGTCTTCAATAAAGGTCACTGTAATATCTTTCAGAGTTATTGTCTGAATCCCGATATACATGCTGAAAGGTACAACTTCCTTAAGTTTTGTCCATGAGTATGAATTGTAGCTATATATGGTGTGTCAGGCGGACGGAGAGAGCAAAGACCAGCATGTGGTCCGACTGAGGAGGATGATGAAGTTCCTCCAAGAAACCCTGGACTCTGAACGGAGCTTCAACCACGTGGCCAAGGTATTGTGGTGTTATCTACACCACATCTCACTTTCCCCGGGGGGGAGTTTCCTCGTCTAATGGCTACTGTATGACCTAAATGTCTTTTATAATCTAACTAGCCGAATGACCCGGGCAACGCCCGTGTTTTACCCGATTGAATGTTTTGATTCAAATACTATTTGTTACAATTATAAATTGTGGTCATGTGGCCTAGTGGTCATGGCATCTGCCCGGTAAGCGGAAGGTCGTGGGTTCGATTCCCATCCCTTGACACTTTTTTTATTTTATCCATTATATAAGTAGATTGGGATTGTTGCTTCCTTTTAATCATTACAGGAGAACAATCTCCATGATAGGACACTCTTGCTGGAGGACACTTCTACACACAAAGGGCAGTTTTCATTCCCAAAATTACCATTTTTGTTATTTAGTAACTCTAAACTATTATATCTAACTCTCTCAACTATTTAGCAACATTTCAAATAAAGTAGAGCCTTCAAGAGAGGACACCTCTCTACAAAGGACAGTTTTTCATTTTCAAAAATACCATTTTTGTTATTTAGCAACTCTCCGGGGTAAGAGGACACCTCTCCATTAAAGTACACTTTGGCTCTGTAAATTTGGTGTCCTTTACAGGGAGGTTCTACTGTAATAAAAATTGAATACCAATTGTTGAAAGTCGTGACATAGTATGTAGATATCTTTTTGAATGTATGACTGGAAATGTAGATTTTCTGTTGAATGTATAAATTATTATTATGTAAATTTCCCCTTGAATGTATATAACTTGACCGTGTTGTTTAAATAAAGAGTTTCTTTTAGTAGAGCGAGAGCTTTTCGGGTGTAGCCGCTGGGTTTTGTCTACGTTATTTTCTTTCTTGCTTGATCACCCGAGGCAGTCCAAACTATATCAAGACTTTGGGTAAAAGTCTTACTTGTTAAGAGGAGGTTTCTTTAATCTGACCTGCCATACCTTAACACCAATATTTATAATATTTAAAAATATATATATATCTCTCCATAAGAGGACACCTCTCTACAAAGGACAGTTTTCATTCCCTAAAATGAAAGGCTACTCTCCTTTAAGAGGGGCATTTTCTAAAGGACACTTTGTGACTATGAAACCAGATGCTATCCTTTAGACAGAGTTCCACTATATCTGCTTGCGTGAAGCACACATTCAAGTATATTCTTTCCTTACCAAACAAAGAGAGGAGTGGTATTCAGCATTTTTTTTTTTGCTTATACCTAAGTACACATGGTATAGGACATTCTATATACAGTTACGAGCGTCATGCGTTCTTAATAATTTTTCATCTCTGTCACCGTTTGCTTTTTTTTTTTTTTTGGAATGGCGCTCTCCTATTGGTTGGCTACGATCACGCCACCTTTGCCCCCCCCCCACTCGCTTTTTGTTTTTTAAAACTATTGTGTTGGAGCGGGTCGCTCCTTAAATAATCTATTGTTAACAATACCTCATTATAGGTCCGCAAATATTCAAAAGTATAGGTATGTAGCTTTTGTACGGGTAGATATGCACACGGGCCAATCCCGGGGTGAAGCCCGGGTCACCCGTCTAGTGATAATCATATATATGGTGGATAGAAATAGGAGACTGATTTTTTTTTACTGTAAGTGCACCACATGTCTACATATGTGAAAAAGCAGTTTGACTTTGCACTTTACAAAGATATTCAGTATACTTAACGCACAGTGTCAGTAATGCCAGAACCATGGCCGGAACCAGGTGGTGTATGATACCAGGGCAAGTGGAGTGGCTTCCTGACCAATCGGCTCTCCTCTAGCCGCCAGCTGGCCATCCTGGAGCGGGTGAGTGGCTCTGTCTGGTTCTCACCACAACTCACCAGTCTGCGGCTTCCTTCCAGAACCTGGAGAAGAAGAAGAAGGACATTGTCCGCACGGAGCTGAAACTGGAGTCCCTAACTGCCAAACTGGTAACACCCACACTCTCTCTCTGTGGTTCTATTATATTGAGCTTTCACAATATCTCTTCATCTACACTCAACACTATTCAAGGTAATAAGACCAAATCTAAATAAATATTGTAACTATTTAAAAACATGCTGTTATATATATTTTTTCTCATTCAGTACTTTTGTCTGAAGATGGCAATAACGCTGTTATCGAAATGTCACACACTATTTATTTATTTATTTATTTAGATTTGATCTTATTACCTTGTGTTTATTTCCTTTTTATGTTTTTTTTTTAAACTAAATAACTCCTGTTCTGTAAAACGACATTTGAAAACCATCCCACATGTGTTTCTTTTAAACGAAAAATCGAAATTTATTTTTAAGAAGAGATAACGATTATTTCTAACCTTAGAGATGAAGTATGAAAGGATTTTTTTTTTCTTATCCCTAGTACACGTGGTACAGGCCATGATAATCATGGTGGGTAGTTAGTGACTGCTTTTTACTGAAAGTGCACCACATGTCTGCACATGTGAAAAGCAGTTCGACTTTGCACTTATAAATGTGCCAGAGCCCCGTTTGGTTACTTGCACTTGCTGGTGGGGTTGGACTTTTGCAAGAATCGGGGGCCATTGGAGCATTTTTTTTTTTAACAGAAAAAAGTCTCCAATGCGGGAATCGAACCCGGGTCGTCGTGGTCGAAAACCAAACAGTTTAACCAGCCTTCCACCAACCCCCCTGTAGTATGAAAGGATGAATAGTAAGAGTAATGATAAACGGAAAAATAAAAGTGTCCAGGGATGGGAATCGAACCCACAGTGTTCCACTTACCGGACAGATGCCATGTCCACTAGGCTACTCTCTTCACAATTCATCCTTTCATACTTATTCATCTCTAAGGTTAGAAATGATCATTATTTCTCCTTAAAAATAAATTTAGATTTTTCCTTTAAAAGAAGCACATGTGAGATGCAAGGTAATAAGACCAAATCCAAATAAATAAATAGTGTGTGACTTTTCGGTAACAGCGTTGTTACCATCTTCAGACAAAAGTACTGAATGAGAAATTTTTCCACAGCATGGTTTAAATAGTTACTGTTATCAAGTGTGTAAACAAGATAGCAGATATGAAAAAGATAATTTTATGAGAACACAGAAAATTTTTCTTAGAATTAAAAGTGGAAAAAACAACGCTGTTACCGAAATGTCCCACACTATTTATTTATTTGGATTTGGTCTTATTACCTTGTGTTTAAAATCTATAATCTAAATTGTGCTGACTTATCACATGTGAGATGGTTTTCAAATGTCGTTTTACAAAAGCCACATTATATTGTAACGTAGAAAATCAAGTCTTTTTTATATATCTGGAGATATGAAAGTATTTATTGATGATGTCAGCACGACAAGTTGACAATTACACTGATAGACAAAACTTAAGGAAGTTGTACCTTATAGCATATATATATGCTACTAGCCAAATGACCCGGGCAACGCCCGTGTTTTACCCGATTGAATGTTTTGATTCAAATACTATTTGTTACAATTATAAATTGGCGCCTTAAATAAATGCATATGTTAGTTAATAACTATGGCCTATGTGCTTTATCTGTCTATGTACTGTTGGCTTCCGTAGGCGTCTCTTACAGGGAAAAAGAAAGAGAGGATTCCATTTGGTTATTAACTAATATATGCATTTATTTAAGGAGCGACCCGCTCCAACACAATAATTACATAAACAAAAAGGTGAGTGGGGGGTCATGATGGGGGGGCGAAGGTGGCGTGACCGTAGCCAACCACTAGGAGGACGCCATTCCAAAAAAAAGCAAACGGTGACAGAGATGAAAACTGATGACTGATTGTTGATTAGGAGATGAGGAATGACGCTCGTAACTGTATATAGAATAAGGTACAACTTCCTTAAGTTTTGTCTATCAGTGTTATCAACAACTCAACAACCCTATCTACAGCTAGAGAATCTTGAGCAAGCAAGCAAACAAAGAAATATTTTGATCATTATTTTACATAACAGATTAATATATATTTTTATAATCTGTTGAATAGTTTTATTGAGTAATTAAATTAAATAATTATTTCTTCTCGTTTTACAATATTGTATTATAAACTCCTGTTATCTCTAATTGAATGTTTTCTACAGTGTTAGTGGACTGTGTTTGTGCACGCTGCGTAGCCCTCTGAAATGGAGGAGGATTGAACTGTGTGTGTGCTGAACCACATGATATACCACAATCCCCATCTCTCTCTCTCAAGTGCAATTACCGCGTATCATTGTCATCTTATTTTCCCAATATTGTGGCGTTTTGACTATGTAGCTTGATATATATATTCCTTCATTTTATCCCTTTTCTTTATATGAAACAAAGCCCATTAATATATTGATAAATAACTATGACAATCTTGTTTAAGGGGTCTCTTTGTCTTCTTTAAATTGGAAGGAAGGATACATGGTGATACTTGTGCGAGTCATGGTGTATGTACTATGGTAGAATTTACCTCTATGTAAAGGATAAGTTGCATAGAGCCAAAGTGTGAATGTAAACTGTCCTTTGTTGTATAGAGGTGTTCAGAGTGGTCTCTATTGGAGTAGGTTCTGTTGTTGTTTCTTAATTCCTTGTGTAAAGATTACAAAAATTCCAAGAAGAGGTTCTAGCTTGATATATATATTCCTTCATTTTATCTTCTTTATTTATATGTTAAACTATGACAATCTTGTTTAAGGGGGATGGTCTCTTTGTCTTCTTTGAATTGGAAGGAAGGATACATGGTGATACTTGCGCGAGTCATGGTGTATGTACTATGGTAGAATTGACCTCTATGCAAAGGATAACAAGTTTCACAGAGCCAAAGTGTGAATGTAAACTGTCCTATAGAGGTGTCTAGAGGGATCTCTATTGGAGTAGGTTCTGTTGTTTCTTATTTCCTTGTGTAAAGATTACAAAAATTCCAAGAAGAGGTTCTAGCTTGATATATATATTCCTTCATTTTATCTTCTTTATTTATATGTTCAACTATGACAATCTTGTTTAAGGGGGATGGTCTCTTTGTCTTCTTTGAATTGGAAGGAAGGATACATGGTGATACTTGCGCGAGTCATGGTGTATGTACTATGGTAGAATTGACCTCTATGTAAAGGATAACAAGTTTCACAGAGCCAAAGTGTGAATGTAAACTGTCCTATAGAGGTGTCTAGAGGGATCTCTATTAGAGTAGGTTCTGTTGTTTCTTATTTCCTTGTGCAAAGATTACATAAATTCCATGAAGAGGTTCTACTGTGCTTCATTGAATCCAAACTGGAAGGTTAAGAAAGTTAAGCGTGATCTCAGCACAAGGATTCCATCGTACATCTTCTTCTTTGAATAAAATCTGTGGAAGAATATGTGACAATAAGTATTGACCATCGTACAAAGATGGCCGCCCCCCATCAAAGTGTATATGTGCCGCCCTGAACTACTAAGCCTCCTCTTTCCTTGAAATCTACATTGGGAAGATTTATAGAGAAGGTTATATGGATGAGGTAGATGGGTAAACTAAACGGTGGCTTTCATGACATTACAAAGAAGCTTGTCTTTCACCGTCACTGCTATCTCTCTCCATCCAAGGTGATCTGGTCTCCTTGATATGGCAATATTGTCTCTCTTCGAGGGCAACTTGGTTGCTAAGCCTATATCTTTTCAAATCTCTTGCCGCACATTTCTTCATCTTTCTGCTATGATTGGAGGATTACATATTCTCTTTGGTCTCCAGTGTGGACGGGAAGTTGGTTGTGTGTACCCTGTTTCTATCAGCTAGGAAGGATTGGTGTGTTGTTTGAATTGACCTATTTAATATCCTAATTATGGTGTTTGAGGGATTGTGTTGTTGTTTCTTATCCCCTTGTGTAAAGATTACACAAATTCCATGAGTTCATGCTCCTCGAGCTGTTTTATGATAAGCAGCGGCCTCTTCCAAAAGTCCTGTTTAGTGCATCTAATGCAAGCCAAAATGTGTTCTGGAGCTGCAGGTACCAAACTACATTTTGGGCAAGTGGGGTAAATTTTGTTATTATTTTGAGGGATTGTTGTTATTGTAAGAGATAGGGAGATGCTTCATACATGAATGAAGCCCCCTATACCTACCATATTAAAATGGTTTTAAAAAATGTTGGGGATTGTAATACAAGGGTAACCGACCATATAGTATAAATGAGAATTTTTTCCCTGGAGGAAACTGGAAAAAAAGGGTTACCTTTCTGGTCAAACTAGACACAAAAGCTGTCTATGCAAATCTAGAAGACTCACATTGGTGGCAAAGTAACTCATTGTAAAGATATAAAAAATATACGGGGTAATGATAAGGTACAATTTAGATTATAACCACAAGGTGATAAGACCAAATCCAATTCAGTAACAGTGTTATTACCATCTTCAGAACAAAAGTGCTGAAAAAAAAAACCATTTCAGCACTTTTGTTCTGAAGATGGTAATAACACTGTTACTGAAACATCGTATTTATTTTTATATTTGGTCTTTTTACCTTGTGGTTTAAGGATTGGTGTGTTGTTTGACTTGACCTTTTTCTCTCTCTTTTTTTTTAATCCTAATTATGGTGTTTGGAGCATTGTTATTGTAAGAGATAGGGAAATGCTTTATATTTGAATGAAGCCCCCTATACCTACCATATTAAAATAAAAAATAAAAAAAGGGGTTTTAAAAATGTTTGGAATTGTAGATGGAAATCTTGAGCATAGTATAGAATCAAATATAGATGGAAAGGTAACCTCTATTGTCAAATTAGACACAAAAGCTGTCCCTGCAATCTAGTAGACACAGATTGATAACAAACTAGTTCATTGTGAAGATATTGCCACGTGGAAAATTAGGGAAGACCAACTTCGGGATGAGACAACAATTTATTTGAGGCAAGAACAAACTATGAATGGTAAACAAAAATATAATCAAAAGAGGGAAGTTTACAAAGTATAGCAAAATATAAACATAAAAAATAATACTCTGCTAATAAAATAATAAATACTTTGTTATAATAAGTTTTATGGGGTAAGGACTCAGCTTCCCCAGCAGCTTTACACACCCAAGATAGTGGATATTGCCGCTGCTGTGATGGAGATGTATGGAGACATCTGAGGTTCTTCTTTGGACATGACCACCACACCAACAACTCAGCTTCCCGCTGGGGATCAGAGAATAACCTCTCCAGTCCTTCCTAAGTCTCTCCTGCCACATTCTCTGTGATGACTGAGGTGCTCTGTCTGCCTGGTTTTTCCAGTTCTTCCTCTACTAAGTATTATCATTCTTTTTATATAACTTCCCTCCAATCGGTATGTATGGCTTACTTTAGCTGTTGTAGCTTTCCTTCTATACTTCCCTATTATATAACCTTTGTACACCAGCTTTCTCTTAATTCAATTCTACTAAGGTATATGTGGAGATTTTTGATGGATGAGAACTCATCAACAGATCCAGCCTTTGTTCTTTACCGTGAATTAGTTGCATATACTTTTTGA
>CP092883.1:8238227-8304508 GCA_030710605.1 Cordylochernes scorpioides | reverse complement strand
TTTATTTTTATTGTGGGTTAGTAATCTCATTCCTAGATAATTAAAACATTTAAAATCAATCCATACCTTATCATTTCAAATACAAGACCCACTTTTATACACAACACCCTTCCATTAATTTAGCATTTCAATAAAGACAGTAGAAAATGGATTTATTTTAAAAATATTGATTTATTTTTTAAAAGAATCTGGTTCTTGTTATGATTGAACTGACATGTTGATCCGGCAACACTGCAGACTCGATTTGTAAACACTCTTAGATATATAACGATGTTATAAAATATATGTAAATAAATAAATTCTTAGTTCAGTTGCATTCTGCGTGATCAAATAGGCACAAAGAACAACATAAACAACATGGTGGCAGCGGAAAAGTGAGTACTTTTTCAAATAAATATATTATTGACAAATATTAGTGAAAAAAAGAAAACATGGACTTTGTTAGGCCTAGCGAACTCGCCTTGCACGGAAATGTAGCGGAAAATTGGCGAAGGTTCAAACAGCGATTAATGCTTTATCTTGAAGCAACAGAAAAAGCCACAAAGCCTGATAAACTGAAAGTTGCCATTTTATTAAATTTTATTGGCGAAGAAGCCTTGGAAGTTTTCAACACATTTCATTTAAAAGAAGATGAAGCAGAAAATTTCGATCTTGTAATAAACAAATTTGATGATTTTTGCGAGCCTAAAAAGAACGTCATTTTTGAAAGATTCAAATTTTTTTCAGCGACCCAGAAGGATGGCGAATCCATTGATAGTTTTATAACAGAACTAAAAGGATTATCCACATCATGTGAATTTGAATCACAAAAGGATAGTTTAATTAGGGATCGCATTGTGTATGGAATACAAGACAAGGCTTTGCAGGAACGCCTCTTAAGAGAGCCCAATTTAACTCTTCTAAAAGCCATTGAAATGTGCAAAACAAATGAAATAAGCAAGCAACAGATCAAGATCATGCAGAACAACCAGAACATTTGTCAAATAAGAAAATATGAAAAGAAACACAGTCCAAAACAAAATCAAGAATCTGAAAAAGAATTCAAATGCCAAAGGTGTGGAAAGTCCCACAGAGCAAAAAACTGTCCTGCATGGGGTAAAAGATGCTCCAAATGCAAAAAGATGAATCATTTTGCAGCTTTCTGTAAAAGTTCAGCTATCAGAAGTCTGAATGATGAAACAAAAGAAACTGTATGGTCAATACATGAAGCAAAAGTAGTCCATACTTTGGAATGGAAAAAATCCATCATAGTGAATGGAAAGGAAATATGTTTCAAGTTGGACTCTGGAGCAGAAGTAAATGTTTTGCCATACACATTCACCAGACAAATGAAAGGTTTGGAAATATTTCAGACTAACCGAAAGCTAACATCATATACAGGACATGAAATCAAGATAAAAGGAATTGCCACACTAAATTGCAAAACTAAAAATAAGACGGAAAGTCTAGAATTTTTCATTGCGGATGGATACTATCAACCAATTTTAGGAATAGAAGCTATTGAAAAGCTTTCACTAATTAAGAAATGTGATGCTGTCCAAACAGAGCAGAACAATTCAGCAAAATAAATTTTGAACAGGCACAAAAATATATTTGAAGGCATAGGAAGACTGCCAATTGAACACAAGATTAGAATAAATGAAAATACAACTCCAGTTATTGCTCCAAGCAGAAAAATTCCTTTTTCCATTAGAGAAAAAGTTAAAGCAGAATTGGAACGGATGGAAAAACTTGACATTATTGAAAAAGTTGAAGAACCAAGCGAATGGACACACCCTATTGTAGTGGTACAAAAACCTTCTGGGGATGTCAGAATTTGCATGGACCCCAGGGAACTGAACAAATATGTTCAAAGAAAGCGCTATATTCTGCCAACAGCTGAAACAATATTTTCTGAACTGAAAGGTGCTACAGTTTTCTCTGTATTTGATGCATCATCAGCTTTCTGGCAAGTCCCATTAGACAAAGAAAGCACCAACCTGTGCACCATTGCGACTCCCTTTGGAAGATTCCGGTTCAAGCGACTTCCCTATGGATTGAACAGTGCATCGGAGGTATTCCAGCGATGCATAAACAATATTCTTTCAGGTCTCCAGGGAACTGCTTGCTATATGGATGACATCTTGATCTATGGAAGCACAATGGAAGAGCACAACCGAAACCTTGAAACAGTTCTTCGAAGGTTGGAAGAAAATAATGTCAAGCTCAATGCTAAGAAGCAGCAGATAGCTGTCGACAAAGTAAATTTCTTAGGCCATATAATCAGTCGAGATGGAATAGCCATTCAAGCTTCAAGAGCAGAGGCAATACAAAAGTTGAAAAGACCTGAGAACAAGACTGAAGTCCAAAGATTCTTAGGTATGGTAACGTACCTTGGCAAATTCATTCCTAATCTTTCTGACAAGACTGCACCTCTAAAGAAATTGATAAGCAACTAGAGTGAATGGAAATTTGGAGGCGAAGAAAATGATTGTTTTGAAAATCTCAAGGATATGGTTTCGAATGCTCCAATATTGACATTTTTTGACCCAACCAAGCCAATCACCATTTCATCTGATGCAAGCCAATATGGTATTGGTACAGTGCTCATGCAAGGGGGACAAGCAATTGAGTATGCGTCCTTCAGCCTGAATGCAACTCAAAGGAAATACGCACAGATAGAGAAAGAACTTTTGGCTATAGTCTTTGGATGTGAACGCTTCCAGTACTATATTTGGGGAAATTATGTTATTGTGGAAACTGACCACAAACCTCTCCTGAGTATTGTTAAGAAGCCTTTAGAAAAGCTTTCCCCAAGACTGCAAAGAATGGTCTTACGTCTCATGAGATTTCAAATATCTTTGAAGTTTACACCAGGAAAAAACATGTTTGTAGCTGACCATCTGTCTAGAGATCCATTAAAAGATGAGGTGGACACAAGCTATTTAGAAGGTCAAACTGAATCAGTGCACATGTTGCTGGTTACCACAGATGAAAAAATAAAGAGACTACAAAAAGAAACTCATGGGGACCACACCTTGATACAACTAATAGAGTATGCGAAGAATGGATGGCCGAAATATAAAACTAATGTCTGTGATGAAGCAAAACCCTACTGGCAATTTCAAGATGAAATTCATGTGAGTGACGGAATTGTTTACAAAGGAAATTGCATCATGGTGCCATCGACTCTTCGAAAAGAAATCCTGCAGGTTGTTCATTCATCACACCAGGGCATAGCAGCTTCCAAAGAAAAAGCAAGATCAGCATTTTACTGGCCCGGCATGATAACACAAGTAGAAAATGAAGTGGAAAAGTGCAGAACATGTCAGGAATATTCAAGAAAGAATCCTGAGGAGTCAAGAATAGCTCATGAAATCCCTGAATTTCCATGGGAAAAAATTGCTGTAGATTTCATGGAGGTGAGTGGAACCAGTTCCATCTTGGTTGTCGATTACCACTCAAAGTTTGTTGAAATCCGGAAATTATCAAGCAAAAGAGAAACCGAAACCATCATGCAGTGGAAAACCATTTTCAGGACTCATGGAATTCCAAGAACTCTAGTTTCGGATAATGGACCCCCTTTTAACTCAACTGGATTCAAAAATTTTGCTCAGAAATATGAATTCAAACACCAAACCTCCAGTCCCAAATATCCAAGATCTAATGGACAAGTTGAGAGGACAATTCAAACCATCAAAGGACTGATAATTAAAGCTGTGAAGTCAGGAAGAGATCCCAATCTGGCTTTGATGGAGTTCAACAACACACCTAAGTATGACTTGCCATCTCCGACCCAAATGCTTATGGGAAGATCTGTGAGAACTCTTTCAACATACACCCGAAAACAGTTGAAACCACTGTTTGACACAACAAAAAATTACCAAAAATTGAGAGACCATCAACAAAAGTATGCAGGAAGTCCAAAGAGAATTTTGAGACCTTTGGAAATAGGAGACAACATCATGTTGCAGGAAAGGCATAGAAAATGGGTTCCGGCAACAGTGACCGCAAAGCATGAAACTCCACGCTCATATATGGTGAAAACACCAAGTGGGTCTGAATACCGCAGGAACAGGTCTCACCTTAGACCGAGAAAGTTCAGTGTAGAAGATTCTGCCCCAACAAGTCAAAGTCCAAGCATTCCTGGATCTCAAGCAGGGACAGCCATGGATGACAACATACAAGATCACGGAAGACCCACTTCCGAAAACAGAAGAGCATATGATCCAAGGGAGGACGTTTCCAAGAAAGGTGAAGAATCATCTACTTCTCCTAGTGTGCGAACCCGCAGTGGTAGAACAGTGAGAAAACCTTTGCGTTATAGAGACTAGGAGAACTGCAATCCTTTTTTTATTTTTGTTTAAAGGAAACATGTTATGATTGAACTGACATGTTGATCCGGCAACACTGCAGACTCGATTTGTAAACACTCTTAGATATATAACGATGTTATAAAATATATGTAAATAAATAAATTCTTAGTTCAGTTGCATTCTGCGTGATCAAATAGGCACAAAGAACAACATAAACAACAGTTCTGGTTCAAATCACATTAATAGGTACCGCTCAGCAAGAGCAACCTAGTTCATGATAATTGAAACAGTGAATAATATGTGAAGGTTATTCACATATTAAACAAATTTTAACGCGGGATTCAATCCCGGTTCATGACTGTCGGGAATCGAGCGTGTTACCCTCTCATCCACCGACTATTTTAAAAGAATCATATGCGTCAAACATAGTTTCCATTTCTTATGAACTGTGGGAGTTGTGTTTAATGTGTATGCTATGTGAATAGCGGTCACTGGACCTGCGGTCCCTCCTGGACCCTTGGAATATTCGACCAAATTCTGGTTCGTTTCCAAGGTGACTAACGTGGCAACGGCACCCATTTTTCAAGATAGTGGATATTGCTGCTGCTGTGATAGAGATGCATGGAGACATCTGAGACTCTTCTTTGGACACGACAACAACAACATGTGAATTTTTTTTTAATTTTTCTGTATGTTGTAAGTTACGTTGTGTATCTGTGTGTTGTGTTATGGGTGTTAGAGTTGTATGTATATAAATACCTATTTCTTGATTACTCAAGAGGCCTCTGGGACCAAATTTTTGGTTGTAGAGGTACAGCTTGCACCACGCTGCCGAGAGCTAACAGCCCGAAACGCGTACGTGGTTGGCTTTTCTTGATTTATCAAGAAATTGGGTTGACCAAATATCACGGAACAAGCTAAATCAACGTTTACTTGATTTTTGTTCCACTAGATGGCGCTCAGCCATCTATTATATACAGTAGAACATACTCCATGAGAGGACACTCGAGCTAGAGGACACCTCTCTATAAAGGAGAGTTTTCATTTTCAAAATGATCATTTTTACTATTTAGTAACTCTCCGGTAAGAGGACATCTCTCCCTAAAGGACACTTTGACTCTGCAATTACAGGGAGTCCTTTACAGGGAGGTAGTTCTACTATACTATAAAATACTCTTATGAGTCAGGAAATGCTAATTTTGTTTTTAATATTAAACCTAATCATTTTATATTTTTTCACATTTGTATCTGTGTATTGTATGCATGAACTGTGTATGTGGGGGGGAGAAGTCCGACCACACCTCCCTGCGGTCCCCCCTGGACCCTTGGATTATTCGACCAAATTCTGGTTCGTTTCCAAGGTGACTAACGTGGCAACGGCACCCATTTTCCAATGAAGAACAATTGTCCTGGTGTGGAACTAACACCTACTCACATATTCTCATGCCCAGCAATGGCCGCAGCCTTGCAGAAAATTGACTTAGACCCAGAGAAGCAGCTTTACACACCCAAGATAGTGGATATTGCTGCTGCTGTGATGGAGATGCATGGAGACATCTGAGACTCTTCTTTGGACACGACAACAACAACAACTGTGTATGTAAGTATCTTTGGTATGTTTTATTTGACTGTGTAGTATTTTTAATGCTTTTCTAAACTCCTGTAAATATTAAGAAAAAGGTATCTCCTTATCGTGCAACTGAAAGTTGTTAATGGCTTGCGCCATCTATCGGAATAAATATCAACTATTCTCGTTGATTTTTAATTATTCCAGAATTGGCCAAATACCCATTCTTGATTAATCAAGAAAAGCTAACCACGGGTATTTGGCCAATTCTGGAATAATTAAAAAATCAACGAGAATAGTTGATATTTATTCCGATAGATGGCGCAAGCCATCAGCAAATTTCAGTTGCACGATAAGGAGAGGCCTTTTTCTTAATTTATGCACCTTATCCCAGTACAATATTACATTTGTACTATTTTTTCACATCCTGTAAATATATTGTTTAATTTATTGTTTACACACCACTACCATAATGAAAAAAATATTGAAATGGTATTAATCACACATCAGTAATGTTTTTTCGCGGTGGTTTAAACAGTTTCGACAATCCCATTCATTTGTAGCAGGCTGGAGAATACACTCATGGGCAAAACTTAAGGAAGTTGTACCTTTCAACATGTATATCGGGATTGAGACAATAACTCTGAAAGATATTACAGTGACCTTTATTAAAGACACATTAGATAACCAAGTTTTAACAAAATTGATTCTATCTCCTTAAAAAAAATAGACGAATGTTGCATCAAAGACTTTCCACTTTCTTAAGTTTTGTCTATGAGTGTATATTAGTGTTCTTATATGGCATTCTACACTGCGTGACATTGAAAATGGAACACCAAGAAATAGTGGCCAGAAAGTGATGAAACTCGGCAGACAGAGAGAGACAGGGACGAACAATAAGTGATCTTTATTTCAAAATGATAGTCATAATACAGAGCGAGAACGGCGTCGGCTTAGTAGCAAGTAGGACCACCGCGGACGGCGATGCACGCAGCAACACGTCTAGGTAGAGAGTCAATCAGTGTACGGATGGCGTCCTGAGGGATGGCTCTCCATTCCCTCTCAACCATTTGCCACAGTTCGTCTTCTGAACGCGGCTGTGGCAAGGCATGCAAACGGCGTCCAATGATGTCCCAGACGTGCTCGATTGGTGAGAGATCAGGAGAGTACGGTGGCCAGGGAAGCATCTGTACATCTTGCAGAGCTTGTTGTCTAATGCGAGCAGTGTGCGGTCGGGCGTTATCCTGCTGATAAAGGGCATTGGGTACCCCCTGAAGGTAGGGGAATGACACCAGTCGCAGCACATCATCAACGTATCGTTGGGCCGTCATAGTGCCCTGAATACGAAGTAAAGGTGACCTGGAATCATACGCGATTGCGCCCCAAACCATGATTCCACGTTGTCGCACGGTGGGGCGTTCCACAATTGCTGCCGGATTGGACCTTTCTCCACGTCGACGCCACACGCGTACACGGCGACTATCACTGGACAAGCAGAAACGCGACTCATCTGAGAACACGACCCTGTGCCATTCCGTCATCCACGTCGATCTAGCCCGGCACCATTCCAAACGTTGGCGCCTATTCGGTGGGGTCAATGGCAGTCTTCTTAGCGGACGGCATAAGTGCAAGCCATTAGCAACCAATCGACGGGAAATGGTTCTGGTCGAGATGGAATGATCTAGGGTGTCTTGCACATGTTGCAGGATGGCGGTACAAGTGGCTTGTGGGGCCGCCACCGCTTGTCGAAGGATACGCCGATCCACACGTACTGACGTCTCTCTGGTTGCACCGGCATTCCTATAAATTGCCACATTTCCTTGTTCCAACCATTTTCTCCACAGTCGGTGCACCGTGGACGCACCAAGGTGTGTATCAGCTGCGATTTGACGTATGGACCGACCTGCCCTTTTCAGTCCGATCACCATGCCCCTCGTAAAAGCGTCTGTCTGCTTGAACTGCCTCCGTTTACGATGACCTGGCATTCTCTGTTATTACACGTGTCTTTTGACACAAGAACAAAATTTCTACAATGATTTTCCTTGAAGAAATAACGACACGAATACTGTCCTTTCTGGAAGTTCCTTCCCTTATATCTTACTCCATGTGCGCACGAGAGCTGCGCATTTTACATCATTTGCATAACTCGGTTAGGCGCGTCTACCCTGAAATTTGCATAATATTCTGGCCACTATTTCTTGGTGTTCCATTTTCAATGTCGCGCAGTGTATATGGCAGTATATTATCCCGTCAGAAACACTAGTACATAGCGCATAGTCCTTCTATCCAGATAAAAGGAGCTAAATTCTTTGTTAATCGAGAAGTATATGTCATACTACTCTGATCAAAAAGTTTCGACACTTTGCTCATAAGTTAAAAAAAAAAAACTTTATTATTCTACCAAATTCAAATTGTCCCTTCAAAGTAGTCCCCGTTGGCCACGATGCACTTTAGCCACCTTTTTTTCCAGTCGGCAAAACACCTCTGGTAGTCTGTTTTCGGGATCGCCTTCATGGCCTTCTTCGATTCCACTTTGATCTCTTCTATGCTCTGAAATTTCCGACCCTTTAACTTTTTTTTAGCTTTCCAAAGAGGAAGAAGTCGCAGGCGGCCATATCGGGACTGTAGGGGGGTTGGGGAAACACAGAGGTTGAGTGGTCCTGCAGGAACTTCGAGATTTTGAGAGCTGTGTGCGCCGGCGCGTTATCGTGATGGAGGATCCACGACTTGCTCCTCCACAGCTCCGGCCGTTTCTGCCTGATCGCTTCCCTCAATTGCCTCAAAACTCCCAGGTAGGAGTCAGCAGTTATTGTAGAACCTTTTTGTTGAAATTCATGATGAACGATGCCCTGGTAGTCGAAGAACACCGTCAACATGACTTTGACTTTGCTGGGAGCCTTCCTCGCTTTCTTTGGTCTCGGCTCATTTTTGAAGCGCCACTCCGATTCCTGTTGGGTAGTTTCCGAATCAAAGCCGTAAATCCATGTTTCGTCTCCAGTAATGACCCTCTTCAGCAATTCGGGGTCGTCGGTTGTCGCTTCGAGATTGAGACTGGCCGTTTCTTTCCGGGCGTTCTTTTGATCAAAAGTCAAATCTTTGGGAACGAGAACGGCGTTGAGTCTTCTCACTCCCAAAATGTCCTTCATTATCGATTGAGTCGACCCGAATGATATCCCTGCTTCTTCGGCGACCTCCCTGACAGTTATTCGTCGGTCTTCACGCACCAGTTCCAACACCTTGTCCACTTTTTCAGGCGTGGTTGATGTGGACGGTCTCCCGGAACGCTCGTTGTCGGCGGTCTCTTCCCGACCCTCCTTGAAGGGTTGTACCACTCGAAAACTCGTCTTCGGCTCATGACGCCATCCCCGTAGGCTGTTTGCAACATCCAAAGAATTTCGGCACCCTTGAATCCGTTTTTCACACAGAACTTGATGCAAATTCGTTGATCCTCCATTTCAGTGACTAACGAAATCGAAGCACGGGCAAAATGGCTTCACTTCGAACAGCCGCTGCTCGCGCTGTTGTGGCGCGTGATTTTTGAAAATTGGCAGGTCTCCAAGCCAAGGGTGACGCTTGCGTTTGCCACAAACCGGGAGAAAATATATTGAGTTTTCAGGATTTTATGAGCAAAGTGTCGAAACTCTCTGATCAGAGTAGTATATATTTTTTTAACTCCCTACCACTAAATTATCCCTCATTATTGCATCAACTCAAGATATTTGATAAAAATCCAATAGAGTAAGAAAAATAAAACTTAGGTTTTTTTGGTAACATGTTTTTTTTTTTTTTTTTTGCCGCCTTGTGGAAGGGCATTGCGTTGCATCTAGGGCAATGTGGCCTCCACGCCCAGAGATATGATATAAATCTTCAACATTACTTAGCAGCTTTAAATGAATGTTTTTGAACCTTTTCTGATCCGCCAAAATCGTTTAAACAAGCCACTAGCTGGGAAATGACCTCTGATTCTAGAATGGCCAGAGCTCTCTTTATCTCTACTCACGCCAACACATTTAATCTGATATTGGTTATCGCATCTATGAGCCTTCCACTACAACGCTAGCTCGATACAGAATGCCTTATCGATACAGAAATAAATAATTTGCTAAAATCTGAATTTTTAATTGGAATTGAATTTTGCTTGGAAACAACATACTTTATTTATAATGACCAAATACAAGGTGGGATCAATAAATAAGGTGAATTATAATTTATTTTAAAAAATAAGAACGATATTAAAAATTAGGACTTGATTTATTCAAAATAATCACCTTGGCTTTCTATACATCGTCTCCATCGTTCTGGCAACTTGTAAATACCCTCTTTATAGGCACTCTTAGGAAGCGTGTGAAAAATATCTTGCACCACTTTCTGGACATCTTCATCCGAGTCAAATAGCTTTCCCTTTAACTCCTTCTTTAGTAGTCCAAAAAGGAAATAGTCAGAGGGCGCTAGGTCTGAACTATATCCAGGATGTTCTAAAACTTCAAAGCCTAATTTAATGATTGTAGATACAGTTTTACATGATGTATGTGGCCTTGCATTATCATGAAGGAAGAGAACACCTTTACTAAGCTTCCCTCTTCTTTTGTTTCTTATACCGGGCTTTAGCTTATTTAAAAGAATGTCACAAAAAAGGTCGCTGTTCATACGTTGCCTTGAGGATAAAAAATCAAGACAGATTGGTCCATCAACATCCCAAAAAAATGTTGACAAAAATTTACCGGCCGAACGTTAAGACCTGATTTTTTTGGTCTTGGAGAGTCGCCTCGTTTTCATTCCATAGATGCACGTTTTGTCGAAGGATCATAATAATAACACCAACTCTAATATCCAGTTACAATTTGTCAAGGAAATGATCACCTTCCTCTTCATACCGCTTTAACAGAGCCTTTGAAACCCGAATACAGCTAAGTTGTTGGTCCAAATTAAGGAAATGTGGAATCCATCTGCAGCATATTTTTCTAAATTGCAATTGTTCTTTAATAATGGTGTGCACAGTTCCATAGCTTATATTCAAATTGTCGGCTATGGTCAAAATGGATATTTTTCTATCCTCCAAAATTAAGTTTTCAACCGCATTTATCGTGCTTGGCGTCGCTGTAACACTTGGTCGTCCAGGTCGCTCAATATCGGTACATGTAATTCGTCCATTTTTGAACTCGTTAACCCATTTATAAATGTTTTTTGAGACAAACAAGACTCACCATAGATATTTTTCATTCTTTGGCATATTTAAGATGTTTGAATACCTTCTGCATTCAAGAAACGAATAACTGCACGTTGTTCAAGCGTGGTGCAATCCTTCAAGGGAGCTTCCATTTTAGTTGATTTATAAGTCTCGCGCCGCGCGTGGGAAAAAAAAACAGAACACCTTAAATAGTCTCTCGATGTTATATTTTAATATTCTGTGGTTTAAATTATGTTTGCTTTTTTAATTTTTAAGAAATAAGATAATTCACCTTATTTATTGATCCCCCCTTGTACATCTCCAAATGAAAGGTGCAACAATGGGAAGTCCAATATCACCAAATGCAACTTGTATTACTATAGGCCAATTAGAAATCTAAAATATTATTCTTAAAATTAGAAGTGGAAAAAAAACTCTTATTTAATGAACCACTTAAAAGAAATATAGAAATTAACAGCATCAAAAAAGAACTAATCAATGAAGATTTTCTCATCAAATTGATAGATAGAATAATAGAAGATAGATGAACCAGATAGTTGCACGATAAGGAGAGAGGGAAAATAGAGGTGGGCTCCTGGAACATAAATCGCCAACTACCCGGACTGTACAGCTACAGTCTAGAAGAGAAGTCTAGTCATGGGAAGGGAGGACAGATTGCTGCGGTGAACCAGGTAGTTCCAGGCTGAGTCAGGAAGTAGAGGCAGGGCTGAAGTCTTGTACTCCAAGCAGAAAAAAAAAACTCCAAAGTGAGACTCGAACTTGTGACCTTAAGATTAAGAGTCTATGATCTACCGACAATGCTAATTAAGCGATAAGGAGATACCTTTTTTATTAATTGATCCACCTTATCTCAGTATAATTTCACATTTGTACTATTTTTTTTCAAATTGATAATTGTTCTGATCAAAATAAATTGCTTTGTTATTTTCATGCTTATATTCTCTCATTTTTAGGTGACATTTTGGCGGAGAACCTAAGTAGATTAAGGAAGACACTCTGAAGAGTGACAGCTTACTTTTAAGGCCATGGGTGCTGTGATCTACAATTTCAGTGACCAACTTCAGCAAGATTCCACCGCCGTGTCAATACTTCCTTCCAAGAAGACGATGTCCCTAAAGACACTACGATTTTTTTTTATCCCTAGTATACGTGGTACAGGCCATGATAATCATGGTGGGTAGAACTTGGCGACTGCTTTTACTGTAAGTGCACTACATATCTTCACATGTGAAAAGCAGTTAGACTTTTGCACTTACAAATGTACCAGTAGCCCTGTTTGGTCACTTGCACTTGCTGCTGGGGTTGGACTTTTGCAAGAATCGGGGGCCATTGGAGCATTATTATTATTATTATTATCAGAAAAAAGTTCCCAATGCGGGATTCAATCCCGGATCGTAGCGGTCCAAAACCAAAGGTTTAGACCATCCTTCCACCGATCCCCTTAACACTACGACGATATGCCACTCTTCCCACGGCAGGAAAAAAGACATAAAGCTACTCTAGGGATTACATTCAAGACGCTGAGGGAAATCTTGACTGAAATACGTTAGATTCATGCAAGCAACAATAGTTTTGAAAGTCGTAGGTCACAAATCCCATAGAAAAGTATTTTTTAAACATAAAATTTAGTTGTATTTCTCAATACACCTATCCCCCGATTTACACGGTACTTGTTTTACACGTTTTCGCTTTTACACGGTTTTCCAAATAAGTTTTTTTTATCGCACTATACTAAATGCTACTGTGATTGAACACATGCGCTGTGTACACATCTCACGAGGAATCCCGAGCTTATGTGCTGACTACACATTTTAACCTGTCAATGCATTTTTATTTCTGTGTACACCTATCCCCCGATTTACACGTTTTTCTCAGGAACGTATCTACCGTGTAAATCTGGGGATAGGTGTATTTTATTATATATATTTGTTACTCAGCATATACCCATGGATAAAACTTAAGGAAGTTGTACTTTTTAACATGTATATCGGGAATCGGACCTTAACTCTGAAAGATATTACAGTGACCTTTATTGAAGACACACGAGATAACCAAGTGTGAACAAAATTGACTCTACTTTAAAAAAAAAATATATATAGACGACTGGCGACATCAAAGACTTTCCACTTCCTTAAGTTTTGTCCATGAGAGTGTATTTCATTTATTGTCTCTATTATTTGTTGCTAATAAATTGTTCATTGTACTAGAGCGCCATCTGTTATCAAATTATAAAACTATTTTAGAGGCGTAATGTTCTTTTTAAAATAAAACAATTTCTACTGTCCTTACTGCGATGGAAAGTAAGGACAGTAGAAATTGTTTTATTTTAAAAAGAACATTACGCCTCTAAAATAGTTTTATAAAATTGTTCATTGTTCTGATCAAAATAAATTGCCTTGTCATCCTCATTTTTATCTTCCGCCATTTTCCTACCCGGCCATATAATAGAGTTATTAATTAGACTGTCATCTGATAAATCTATTTCACTTATTACTAACTTCAAAATGCAATAATACAGTGGTCTGGTATATTAAACTGCCGAAACCGCTGGGAGGGTTCACCACTAATGAGCCAAGCCCTTTATTATACATTTTTAATAATGTTAGAAATAGATTCGACAACGTTGTGTTGTAAATATAAGATGTAATCGAATAAGCTTTGTTTTACCGCCTTCGATGTCACACCTCAAGTATGTACTTTTATTTATTTATTTTTTTGTGTGTTATATTATGTAATCTCATTCCTAGATAATTAAAACATTTAAAATCAATCCATACATTATCATTTCAAATACAAGGCCCACTTTTATACACAACACCCTTCCATTAATTTAGCATTTCAATAAAGACAGTAGAAAATTGATTTATTTAAAAATATTGATTTATTTTTTAAAAGAATCTGGTTCTGGTTTAAATCACATTAATAGGTACCGCTCAGCAAGAGCAACCTAGTTCATGATAATTGAAACAGTGAATAATATGTGAAGGTTATTCACATATTAAACAAATTTTAACGCGGGATTCAATCCCGGTTCATGACTGTCAGGAATCGAGGGTGTTACCCTCTCATCCACTGACTATTTTAAAAGAATCATATGCGTCAAACATAGTTTCCATTTCTTATGAACTGTGGGAGTTGTGTTTAATGTGTATGCTATGTGAATAGCGGTCACTGGACCTGCGGTCCCTCCTGGACCCTTGGAATATTCGACCAAATTCTGGTTCGTTTCCAAGGTAACTAACGTGGCAACGGCATCCATTGTTCAAGATAGTAGATATTGCTACTGCTGTGATAGAGATGCATGGAGACATCTGAGACTCTTCTTTGGACACGACAACAACAACAACATGTGAATTTTTTTTTAATTTTTCTGTATGTTGTAAGTTACGTTGTGTATCTGTGTGTTGTGTTATGGGTGTTAGAGTTGTATGTATATAAATATCTATTTCTTGATTACTCAAGAGGCCTCTGGGACCAAAATTTTTGTTCGTAGAAGTACAGTCTACACCACGCTGCCGAGAGCTAACAGCCCGAAACGCGTACGTGGTTGGCTTTTCTTGATTTATCAAGAAATTGGGTTGACCAAATATCACGGAACAAGCTAAATCAACGTTTACTTGATTTTTGTTCCACTAGATGGCGCTCTGCCATCTATTATATACAGTAGAACATACTCCATGAGAGGACACTCGAGCTGGAGGACACCTCTCTATAAAAAAACAGTTTTCATTTTCAAAATGATCATTTTTACTATTTAGTAACTCTCCGGAAAGAGGACATCTCTCCCTAAAGGACACTTTGACTCTGCAATTACAGGGAGTCCTTTACAGGGAGGTAGTTCTACTATACTATAAAATACTCTTATGAGTCAGGAAATGCTAATTTTGTTTTTAATATTAAACCTAATCATTTTATATTTTTTCACATTTGTATCTGTGTATTGTATGCATGAACTGTGTATGTGGGGGGGAGAAGTCCGACCACACCTCCCTGCGGTCCCCCCTGGACCCTTGGATTATTCGACCAAATTCTGGTTCGTTTCCAAGGTGACTAACGTGGCAACGGCACCCATTTTCCAATGAAGAACAATTGTCCTGGTGTGGAACTAACACCTACTCACATATTCTCATGCCCAGCAATGGCCGCAGCCTTGCAGAAAATTGACTTAGACCCAGAGAAGCAGCTTTACACACCCAAGATAGTGGATATTGCTGCTGCTGTGATGGAGATGCATGGAGACATCTGAGACTCTTCTTTGGACACGACAACAACAACAACTGTGTATGTAAGTATCTTTGGTATGTTTTATTTGACTGTGTAGTATTTTTAATGCTTTTCTAAACTCCTGTAAATATTAAGAAAAAGGTATCTCCTTATCGTGCAACTGAAAGTTGTTAATGGCTTGCGCCATCTATCGGAATAAATATCAACTATTCTCGTTGATTTTTAATTATTCCAGAATTGGCCAAATACCCATTCTTGATTAATCAAGAAAAGCTAACCACGGGTATTTGGCCAATTCTGGAATAATTAAAAAATCAACGAGAATAGTTGATATTTATTCCGATAGATGGCGCAAGCCATCAGCAAATTTCAGTTGCACGATAAGGAGAGGCCTTTTTCTTAATTTATGCACCTTATCCCAGTACAATATTACATTTGTACTATTTTTTCACATCCTGTAAATATATTGTTTAATTTATTGTTTACACACCACTACCATAATGAAAAAAATATTGAAATGGTATTAATCACACATCAGTAATGTTTTTTCGCGGTGGTTTAAACAGTTTCGACAATCCCATTCATTTGTAGCAGGCTGGAGAATACACTCATGGGCAAAACTTAAGGAAGTTGTACCTTTCAACATGTATATCGGGATTGAGACAATAACTCTGAAAGATATTACAGTGACCTTTATTAAAGACACATTAGATAACCAAGTTTTAACAAAATTGATTCTATCTCCTTAAAAAAAATAGACGAATGTTGCATCAAAGACTTTCCACTTTCTTAAGTTTTGTCTATGAGTGTATATTAGTGTTCTTATATGGCATTCTACACTGCGTGACATTGAAAATGGAACACCAAGAAATAGTGGCCAGAAAGTGATGAAACTCGGCAGACAGAGAGAGACAGGGACGAACAATAAGTGATCTTTATTTCAAAATGATAGTCATAATACAGAGCGAGAACGGCGTCGGCTTAGTAGCAAGTAGGACCACCGCGGACGGCGATGCACGCAGCAACACGTCTAGGTAGAGAGTCAATCAGTGTACGGATGGCGTCCTGAGGGATGGCTCTCCATTCCCTCTCAACCATTTGCCACAGTTCGTCTTCTGAACGCGGCTGTGGCAAGGCATGCAAACGGCGTCCAATGATGTCCCAGACGTGCTCGATTGGTGAGAGATCAGGAGAGTACGGTGGCCAGGGAAGCATCTGTACATCTTGCAGAGCTTGTTGTCTAATGCGAGCAGTGTGCGGTCGGGCGTTATCCTGCTGATAAAGGGCATTGGGTACCCCCTGAAGGTAGGGGAATGACACCAGTCGCAGCACATCATCAACGTATCGTTGGGCCGTCATAGTGCCCTGAATACGAAGTAAAGGTGACCTGGAATCATACGCGATTGCGCCCCAAACCATGATTCCACGTTGTCGCACGGTGGGGCGTTCCACAATTGCTGCCGGATTGGACCTTTCTCCACGTCGACGCCACACGCGTACACGGCGACTATCACTGGACAAGCAGAAACGCGACTCATCTGAGAACACGACCCTGTGCCATTCCGTCATCCACGTCGATCTAGCCCGGCACCATTCCAAACGTTGGCGCCTATTCGGTGGGGTCAATGGCAGTCTTCTTAGCGGACGGCATAAGTGCAAGCCATTAGCAACCAATCGACGGGAAATGGTTCTGGTCGAGATGGAATGATCTAGGGTGTCTTGCACATGTTGCAGGATGGCGGTACAAGTGGCTTGTGGGGCCGCCACCGCTTGTCGAAGGATACGCCGATCCACACGCACTGACGTCTCTCTGGTTGCACCGGCATTCCTATAAATTGCCACATTTCCTTGTTCCAACCATTTTCTCCACAGTCGGTGCACCGTGGACGCACCAAGGTGTGTATCAGCTGCGATTTGACGTATGGACCGACCTGCCCTTTTCAGTCCGATCACCATGCCCCTCGTAAAAGCGTCTGTCTGCTTGAACTGCCTCCGTTTACGATGACCTGGCATTCTCTGTTATTACACGTGTCTTTTGACACAAGAACAAAATTTCTACAATGATTTTCCTTGAAGAAATAACGACACGAATACTGTCCTTTCTGGAAGTTCCTTCCCTTATATCTTACTCCATGTGCGCACGAGAGCTGCGCATTTTACATCATTTGCATAACTCGGTTAGGCGCGTCTACCCTGAAATTTGCATAATATTCTGGCCACTATTTCTTGGTGTTCCATTTTCAATGTCGCGCAGTGTATATGGCAGTATATTATCCCGTCAGAAACACTAGTACATAGCGCATAGTCCTTCTATCCAGATAAAAGGAGCTAAATTCTTTGTTAATCGAGAAGTATATGTCATACTACTCTGATCAAAAAGTTTCGACACTTTGCTCATAAGTTAAAAAAAAAAAACTTTATTATTCTACCAAATTCAAATTGTCCCTTCAAAGTAGTCCCCGTTGGCCACGATGCACTTTAGCCACCTTTTTTTCCAGTCGGCAAAACACCTCTGGTAGTCTGTTTTCGGGATCGCCTTCATGGCCTTCTTCGATTCCACTTTGATCTCTTCTATGCTCTGAAATTTCCGACCCTTTAACTTTTTTTTAGCTTTCCAAAGAGGAAGAAGTCGCAGGCGGCCATATCGGGACTGTAGGGGGGTTGGGGAAACACAGAGGTTGAGTGGTCCTGCAGGAACTTCGAGATTTTGAGAGCTGTGTGCGCCGGCGCGTTATCGTGATGGAGGATCCACGACTTGCTCCTCCACAGCTCCGGCCGTTTCTGCCTGATCGCTTCCCTCAATTGCCTCAAAACTCCCAGGTAGGAGTCAGCAGTTATTGTAGAACCTTTTTGTTGAAATTCATGATGAACGATGCCCTGGTAGTCGAAGAACACCGTCAACATGACTTTGACTTTGCTGGGAGCCTTCCTCGCTTTCTTTGGTCTCGGCTCATTTTTGAAGCGCCACTCCGATTCCTGTTGGGTAGTTTCCGAATCAAAGCCGTAAATCCATGTTTCGTCTCCAGTAATGACCCTCTTCAGCAATTCGGGGTCGTCGGTTGTCGCTTCGAGATTGAGACTGGCCGTTTCTTTCCGGGCGTTCTTTTGATCAAAAGTCAAATCTTTGGGAACGAGAACGGCGTTGAGTCTTCTCACTCCCAAAATGTCCTTCATTATCGATTGAGTCGACCCGAATGATATCCCTGCTTCTTCGGCGACCTCCCTGACAGTTATTCGTCGGTCTTCACGCACCAGTTCCAACACCTTGTCCACTTTTTCAGGCGTGGTTGATGTGGACGGTCTCCCGGAACGCTCGTTGTCGGCGGTCTCTTCCCGACCCTCCTTGAAGGGTTGTACCACTCGAAAACTCGTCTTCGGCTCATGACGCCATCCCCGTAGGCTGTTTGCAACATCCAAAGAATTTCGGCACCCTTGAATCCGTTTTTCACACAGAACTTGATGCAAATTCGTTGATCCTCCATTTCAGTGACTAACGAAATCGAAGCACGGGCAAAATGGCTTCACTTCGAACAGCCGCTGCTCGCGCTGTTGTGGCGCGTGATTTTTGAAAATTGGCAGGTCTCCAAGCCAAGGGTGACGCTTGCGTTTGCCACAAACCGGGAGAAAATATATTGAGTTTTCAGGATTTTATGAGCAAAGTGTCGAAACTCTCTGATCAGAGTAGTATATATTTTTTTAACTCCCTACCACTAAATTATCCCTCATTATTGCATCAACTCAAGATATTTGATAAAAATCCAATAGAGTAAGAAAAATAAAACTTAGGTTTTTTTGGTAACATGTTTTTTTTTTTTTTTTTTGCCGCCTTGTGGAAGGGCATTGCGTTGCATCTAGGGCAATGTGGCCTCCACGCCCAGACATATGATATAAATCTTCAACATTACTTAGCAGCTTTAAATGAATGTTTTTGAACCTTTTCTGATCCGCCAAAATCGTTTAAACAAGCCACTAGCTGGGAAATGACCTCTGATTCTAGAATGGCCAGAGCTCTCTTTATCTCTACTCACGCCAACACATTTAATCTGATATTGGTTATCGCATCTATGAGCCTTCCACTACAACGCTAGCTCGATACAGAATGCCTTATCGATACAGAAATAAATAATTTGCTAAAATCTGAATTTTTAATTGGAATTGAATTTTGCTTGGAAACAACATACTTTATTTATAATGACCAAATACAAGGTGGGATCAATAAATAAGGTGAATTATAATTTATTTTAAAAAATAAGAACGATATTAAAAATTAGGACTTGATTTATTCAAAATAATCACCTTGGCTTTCTATACATCGTCTCCATCGTTCTGGCAACTTGTAAATACCCTCTTTATAGGCACTCTTAGGAAGCGTGTGAAAAATATCTTGCACCACTTTCTGGACATCTTCATCCGAGTCAAATAGCTTTCCCTTTAACTCCTTCTTTAGTAGTCCAAAAAGGAAATAGTCAGAGGGCGCTAGGTCTGAACTATATCCAGGATGTTCTAAAACTTCAAAGCCTAATTTAATGATTGTAGATACAGTTTTACATGATGTATGTGGCCTTGCATTATCATGAAGGAAGAGAACACCTTTACTAAGCTTCCCTCTTCTTTTGTTTCTTATACCGGGCTTTAGCTTATTTAAAAGAATGTCACAAAAAAGGTCGCTGTTCATACGTTGCCTTGAGGATAAAAAATCAAGACAGATTGGTCCATCAACATCCCAAAAAAATGTTGACAAAAATTTACCGGCCGAACGTTAAGACCTGATTTTTTTGGTCTTGGAGAGTCGCCTCGTTTTCATTCCATAGATGCACGTTTTGTCGAAGGATCATAATAATAACACCAACTCTAATATCCAGTTACAATTTGTCAAGGAAATGATCACCTTCCTCTTCATACCGCTTTAACAGAGCCTTTGAAACCCGAATACAGCTAAGTTGTTGGTCCAAATTAAGGAAATGTGGAATCCATCTGCAGCATATTTTTCTAAATTGCAATTGTTCTTTAATAATGGTGTGCACAGTTCCATAGCTTATATTCAAATTGTCGGCTATGGTCAAAATGGATATTTTTCTATCCTCCAAAATTAAGTTTTCAACCGCATTTATCGTGCTTGGCGTCGCTGTAACACTTGGTCGTCCAGGTCGCTCAATATCGGTACATGTAATTCGTCCATTTTTGAACTCGTTAACCCATTTATAAATGTTTTTTGAGACAAACAAGACTCACCATAGATATTTTTCATTCTTTGGCATATTTAAGATGTTTGAATACCTTCTGCATTCAAGAAACGAATAACTGCACGTTGTTCAAGCGTGGTGCAATCCTTCAAGGGAGCTTCCATTTTAGTTGATTTATAAGTCTCGCGCCGCGCGTGGGAAAAAAAAACAGAACACCTTAAATAGTCTCTCGATGTTATATTTTAATATTCTGTGGTTTAAATTATGTTTGCTTTTTTAATTTTTAAGAAATAAGATAATTCACCTTATTTATTGATCCCCCCTTGTACATCTCCAAATGAAAGGTGCAACAATGGGAAGTCCAATATCACCAAATGCAACTTGTATTACTATAGGCCAATTAGAAATCTAAAATATTATTCTTAAAATTAGAAGTGGAAAAAAAAACTCTTATTTAATGAACCACTTAAAAGAAATATAGAAATTAACAGCATCAAAAAAGAACTAATCAATGAAGATTTTCTCATCAAATTGATAGATAGAATAATAGAAGATAGATGAACCAGATAGTTGCACGATAAGGAGAGAGGGAAAATAGAGGTGGGCTCCTGGAACATAAATCGCCAACTACCCGGACTGTACAGCTACAGTCTAGAAGAGAAGTCTAGTCATGGGAAGGGAGGACAGATTGCTGCGGTGAACCAGGTAGTTCCAGGCTGAGTCAGGAAGTAGAGGCAGGGCTGAAGTCTTGTACTCCAAGCAGAAAAAAAAAACTCCAAAGTGAGACTCGAACTTGTGACCTTAAGATTAAGAGTCTATGATCTACCGACAATGCTAATTAAGCGATAAGGAGATACCTTTTTTATTAATTGATCCACCTTATCTCAGTATAATTTCACATTTGTACTATTTTTTTTCAAATTGATAATTGTTCTGATCAAAATAAATTGCTTTGTTATTTTCATGCTTATATTCTCTCATTTTTAGGTGACATTTTGGCGGAGAACCTAAGTAGATTAAGGAAGACACTCTGAAGAGTGACAGCTTACTTTTAAGGCCATGGGTGCTGTGATCTACAATTTCAGTGACCAACTTCAGCAAGATTCCACCGCCGTGTCAATACTTCCTTCCAAGAAGACGATGTCCCTAAAGACACTACGATTTTTTTTTATCCCTAGTATACGTGGTACAGGCCATGATAATCATGGTGGGTAGAACTTGGCGACTGCTTTTACTGTAAGTGCACTACATATCTTCACATGTGAAAAGCAGTTAGACTTTTGCACTTACAAATGTACCAGTAGCCCTGTTTGGTCACTTGCACTTGCTGCTGGGGTTGGACTTTTGCAAGAATCGGGGGCCATTGGAGCATTATTATTATTATTATTATCAGAAAAAAGTTCCCAATGCGGGATTCAATCCCGGATCGTAGCGGTCCAAAACCAAAGGTTTAGACCATCCTTCCACCGATCCCCTTAACACTACGACGATATGCCACTCTTCCCACGGCAGGAAAAAAGACATAAAGCTACTCTAGGGATTACATTCAAGACGCTGAGGGAAATCTTGACTGAAATACGTTAGATTCATGCAAGCAACAATAGTTTTGAAAGTCGTAGGTCACAAATCCCATAGAAAAGTATTTTTTAAACATAAAATTTAGTTGTATTTCTCAATACACCTATCCCCCGATTTACACGGTACTTGTTTTACACGTTTTCGCTTTTACACGGTTTTCCAAATAAGTTTTTTTTTATCGCACTATACTAAATGCTACTGTGATTGAACACATGCGCTGTGTACACATCTCACGAGGAATCCCGAGCTTATGTGCTGACTACACATTTTAACCTGTCAATGCATTTTTATTTCTGTGTACACCTATCCCCCGATTTACACGTTTTTCTCAGGAACGTATCTACCGTGTAAATCTGGGGATAGGTGTATTTTATTATATATATTTGTTACTCAGCATATACCCATGGATAAAACTTAAGGAAGTTGTACTTTTTAACATGTATATCGGGAATCGGACCTTAACTCTGAAAGATATTACAGTGACCTTTATTGAAGACACACGAGATAACCAAGTGTGAACAAAATTGACTCTACTTTAAAAAAAATATATATATAGACGACTGGCGACATCAAAGACTTTCCACTTCCTTAAGTTTTGTCCATGAGAGTGTATTTCATTTATTGTCTCTATTATTTGTTGCTAATAAATTGTTCATTGTACTAGAGCGCCATCTGTTATCAAATTATAAAACTATTTTAGAGGCGTAATGTTCTTTTTAAAATAAAACAATTTCTACTGTCCTTACTGCGATGGAAAGTAAGGACAGTAGAAATTGTTTTATTTTAAAAAGAACATTACGCCTCTAAAATAGTTTTATAAAATTGTTCATTGTTCTGATCAAAATAAATTGCCTTGTCATCCTCATTTTTATCTTCCGCCATTTTCCTACCCGGCCATATAATAGAGTTATTAATTAGACTGTCATCTGATAAATCTATTTCACTTATTACTAACTTCAAAATGCAATAATACAGTGGTCTGGTATATTAAACTGCCGAAACCGCTGGGAGGGTTCACCACTAATGAGCCAAGCCCTTTATTATACATTTTTAATAATGTTAGAAATAGATTCGACAACGTTGTGTTGTAAATATAAGATGTAATCGAATAAGCTTTGTTTTACCGCCTTCGATGTCACACCTCAAGTATGTACTTTTATTTATTTATTTTTTTGTGTGTTATATTATGTAATCTCATTCCTAGATAATTAAAACATTTAAAATCAATCCATACATTATCATTTCAAATACAAGGCCCACTTTTATACACAACACCCTTCCATTAATTTAGCATTTCAATAAAGACAGTAGAAAATTGATTTATTTAAAAATATTGATTTATTTTTTAAAAGAATCTGGTTCTGGTTTAAATCACATTAATAGGTACCGCTCAGCAAGAGCAACCTAGTTCATGATAATTGAAACAGTGAATAATATGTGAAGGTTATTCACATATTAAACAAATTTTAACGCGGGATTCAATCCCGGTTCATGACTGTCAGGAATCGAGGGTGTTACCCTCTCATCCACTGACTATTTTAAAAGAATCATATGCGTCAAACATAGTTTCCATTTCTTATGAACTGTGGGAGTTGTGTTTAATGTGTATGCTATGTGAATAGCGGTCACTGGACCTGCGGTCCCTCCTGGACCCTTGGAATATTCGACCAAATTCTGGTTCGTTTCCAAGGTAACTAACGTGGCAACGGCATCCATTGTTCAAGATAGTAGATATTGCTACTGCTGTGATAGAGATGCATGGAGACATCTGAGACTCTTCTTTGGACACGACAACAACAACAACATGTGAATTTTTTTTTAATTTTTCTGTATGTTGTAAGTTACGTTGTGTATCTGTGTGTTGTGTTATGGGTATTAGAGTTGTATGTATATAAATACCTATTTCTTGATTACTCAAGAGGCCTCTGGGACCAAAATTTTTGTTCGTAGAAGTACAGTCTACACCACGCTGCCGAGAGCTAACAGCCCGAAACGCGTACGTGGTTGGCTTTTCTTGATTTATCAAGAAATTGGGTTGACCAAATATCACGGAACAAGCTAAATCAACGTTTACTTGATTTTTGTTCCACTAGATGGCGCTCTGCCATCTATTATATACAGTAGAACATACTCCATGAGAGGACACTCGAGCTGGAGGACACCTCTCTATAAAAAAAACAGTTTTCATTTTCAAAATGATCATTTTTACTATTTAGTAACTCTCCGGAAAGAGGACATCTCTCCCTAAAGGACACTTTGACTCTGCAATTACAGGGAGTCCTTTACAGGGAGGTAGTTCTACTATACTATAAAATACTCTTATGAGTCAGGAAATGCTAATTTTGTTTTTAATATTAAACCTAATCATTTTATATTTTTTCACATTTGTATCTGTGTATTGTATGCATGAACTGTGTATGTGGGGGGGAGAAGTCCGACCACACCTCCCTGCGGTCCCCCCTGGACCCTTGGATTATTCGACCAAATTCTGGTTCGTTTCCAAGGTGACTAACGTGGCAACGGCACCCATTTTCCAATGAAGAACAATTGTCCTGGTGTGGAACTAACACCTACTCACATATTCTCATGCCCAGCAATGGCCGCAGCCTTGCAGAAAATTGACTTAGACCCAGAGAAGCAGCTTTACACACCCAAGATAGTGGATATTGCTGCTGCTGTGATGGAGATGCATGGAGACATCTGAGACTCTTCTTTGGACACGACAACAACAACAACTGTGTATGTAAGTATCTTTGGTATGTTTTATTTGACTGTGTAGTATTTTTAATGCTTTTCTAAACTCCTGTAAATATTAAGAAAAAGGTATCTCCTTATCGTGCAACTGAAAGTTGCTAATGGCTTGCGCCATCTATCGGAATAAATATCAACTATTCTCGTTGATTTTTAATTATTCCAGAATTGGCCAAATACCCATTCTTGATTAATCAAGAAAAGCTAACCACGGGTATTTGGCCAATTCTGGAATAATTAAAAAATCAACGAGAATAGTTGATATTTATTCCGATAGATGGCGCAAGCCATCAGCAAATTTCAGTTGCACGATAAGGAGAGGCCTTTTTCTTAATTTATGCACCTTATCCCAGTACAATATTACATTTGTACTATTTTTTCACATCCTGTAAATATATTGTTTAATTTATTGTTTACACACCACTACCATAATGAAAAAAATATTGAAATGGTATTAATCACACATCAGTAATGTTTTTTCGCGGTGGTTTAAACAGTTTCGACAATCCCATTCATTTGTAGCAGGCTGGAGAATACACTCATGGGCAAAACTTAAGGAAGTTGTACCTTTCAACATGTATATCGGGATTGAGACAATAACTCTGAAAGATATTACAGTGACCTTTATTAAAGACACATTAGATAACCAAGTTTTAACAAAATTGATTTTATCTCCTTAAAAAAAATAGACGGATGTTGCATCAAAGACTTTCCACTTTCTTAAGTTTTGTCTATGAGTGTATATTAGTGTTCTTATATGGCATTCTACACTGCGTGACATTGAAAATGGAACACCAAGAAATAGTGGCCAGAAAGTGATGAAACTCGGCAGACAGAGAGAGACAGGGACGAACAATAAGTGATCTTTATTTCAAAATGATAGTCATAATACAGAGCGAGAACGGCGTCGGCTTAGTAGCAAGTAGGACCACCGCGGACGGCGATGCACGCAGCAACACGTCTAGGTAGAGAGTCAATCAGTGTACGGATGGCGTCCTGAGGGATGGCTCTCCATTCCCTCTCAACCATTTGCCACAGTTCGTCTTCTGAACGCGGCTGTGGCAAGGCATGCAAACGGCGTCCAATGATGTCCCAGACGTGCTCGATTGGTGAGAGATCAGGAGAGTACGGTGGCCAGGGAAGCATCTGTACATCTTGCAGAGCTTGTTGTCTAATGCGAGCAGTGTGCGGTCGGGCGTTATCCTGCTGATAAAGGGCATTGGGTACCCCCTGAAGGTAGGGGAATGACACCAGTCGCAGCACATCATCAACGTATCGTTGGGCCGTCATAGTGCCCTGAATACGAAGTAAAGGTGACCTGGAATCATACGCGATTGCGCCCCAAACCATGATTCCACGTTGTCGCACGGTGGGGCGTTCCACAATTGCTGCCGGATTGGACCTTTCTCCACGTCGACGCCACACGCGTACACGGCGACTATCACTGGACAAGCAGAAACGCGACTCATCTGAGAACACGACCCTGTGCCATTCCGTCATCCACGTCGATCTAGCCCGGCACCATTCCAAACGTTGGCGCCTATTCGGTGGGGTCAATGGCAGTCTTCTTAGCGGACGGCATAAGTGCAAGCCATTAGCAACCAATCGACGGGAAATGGTTCTGGTCGAGATGGAATGATCTAGGGTGTCTTGCACATGTTGCAGGATGGCGGTACAAGTGGCTTGTGGGGCCGCCACCGCTTGTCGAAGGATACGCCGATCCACACGTACTGACGTCTCTCTGGTTGCACCGGCATTCCTATAAATTGCCACATTTCCTTGTTCCAACCATTTTCTCCACAGTCGGTGCACCGTGGACGCACCAAGGTGTGTATCAGCTGCGATTTGACGTATGGACCGACCTGCCCTTTTCAGTCCGATCACCATGCCCCTCGTAAAAGCGTCTGTCTGCTTGAACTGCCTCCGTTTACGATGACCTGGCATTCTCTGTTATTACACGTGTCTTTTGACACAAGAACAAAATTTCTACAATGATTTTCCTTGAAGAAATAACGACACGAATACTGTCCTTTCTGGAAGTTCCTTCCCTTATATCTTACTCCATGTGCGCACGAGAGCTGCGCATTTTACATCATTTGCATAACTCGGTTAGGCGCGTCTACCCTGAAATTTGCATAATATTCTGGCCACTATTTCTTGGTGTTCCATTTTCAATGTCGCGCAGTGTATATGGCAGTATATTATCCCGTCAGAAACACTAGTACATAGCGCATAGTCCTTCTATCCAGATAAAAGGAGCTAAATTCTTTGTTAATCGAGAAGTATATGTCATACTACTCTGATCAAAAAGTTTCGACACTTTGCTCATAAGTTAAAAAAAAAAAACTTTATTATTCTACCAAATTCAAATTGTCCCTTCAAAGTAGTCCCCGTTGGCCACGATGCACTTTAGCCACCTTTTTTTCCAGTCGGCAAAACACCTCTGGTAGTCTGTTTTCGGGATCGCCTTCATGGCCTTCTTCGATTCCACTTTGATCTCTTCTATGCTCTGAAATTTCCGACCCTTTAACTTTTTTTTAGCTTTCCAAAGAGGAAGAAGTCGCAGGCGGCCATATCGGGACTGTAGGGGGGTTGGGGAAACACAGAGGTTGAGTGGTCCTGCAGGAACTTCGAGATTTTGAGAGCTGTGTGCGCCGGCGCGTTATCGTGATGGAGGATCCACGACTTGCTCCTCCACAGCTCCGGCCGTTTCTGCCTGATCGCTTCCCTCAATTGCCTCAAAACTCCCAGGTAGGAGTCAGCAGTTATTGTAGAACCTTTTTGTTGAAATTCATGATGAACGATGCCCTGGTAGTCGAAGAACACCGTCAACATGACTTTGACTTTGCTGGGAGCCTTCCTCGCTTTCTTTGGTCTCGGCTCATTTTTGAAGCGCCACTCCGATTCCTGTTGGGTAGTTTCCGAATCAAAGCCGTAAATCCATGTTTCGTCTCCAGTAATGACCCTCTTCAGCAATTCGGGGTCGTCGGTTGTCGCTTCGAGATTGAGACTGGCCGTTTCTTTCCGGGCGTTCTTTTGATCAAAAGTCAAATCTTTGGGAACGAGAACGGCGTTGAGTCTTCTCACTCCCAAAATGTCCTTCATTATCGATTGAGTCGACCCGAATGATATCCCTGCTTCTTCGGCGACCTCCCTGACAGTTATTCGTCGGTCTTCACGCACCAGTTCCAACACCTTGTCCACTTTTTCAGGCGTGGTTGATGTGGACGGTCTCCCGGAACGCTCGTTGTCGGCGGTCTCTTCCCGACCCTCCTTGAAGGGTTGTACCACTCGAAAACTCGTCTTCGGCTCATGACGCCATCCCCGTAGGCTGTTTGCAACATCCAAAGAATTTCGGCACCCTTGAATCCGTTTTTCACACAGAACTTGATGCAAATTCGTTGATCCTCCATTTCAGTGACTAACGAAATCGAAGCACGGGCAAAATGGCTTCACTTCGAACAGCCGCTGCTCGCGCTGTTGTGGCGCGTGATTTTTGAAAATTGGCAGGTCTCCAAGCCAAGGGTGACGCTTGCGTTTGCCACAAACCGGGAGAAAATATATTGAGTTTTCAGGATTTTATGAGCAAAGTGTCGAAACTCTCTGATCAGAGTAGTATATATTTTTTTAACTCCCTACCACTAAATTATCCCTCATTATTGCATCAACTCAAGATATTTGATAAAAATCCAATAGAGTAAGAAAAATAAAACTTAGGTTTTTTTGGTAACATGTTTTTTTTTTTTTTTTTTGCCGCCTTGTGGAAGGGCATTGCGTTGCATCTAGGGCAATGTGGCCTCCACGCCCAGACATATGATATAAATCTTCAACATTACTTAGCAGCTTTAAATGAATGTTTTTGAACCTTTTCTGATCCGCCAAAATCGTTTAAACAAGCCACTAGCTGGGAAATGACCTCTGATTCTAGAATGGCCAGAGCTCTCTTTATCTCTACTCACGCCAACACATTTAATCTGATATTGGTTATCGCATCTATGAGCCTTCCACTACAACGCTAGCTCGATACAGAATGCCTTATCGATACAGAAATAAATAATTTGCTAAAATCTGAATTTTTAATTGGAATTGAATTTTGCTTGGAAACAACATACTTTATTTATAATGACCAAATACAAGGTGGGATCAATAAATAAGGTGAATTATAATTTATTTTAAAAAATAAGAACGATATTAAAAATTAGGACTTGATTTATTCAAAATAATCACCTTGGCTTTCTATACATCGTCTCCATCGTTCTGGCAACTTGTAAATACCCTCTTTATAGGCACTCTTAGGAAGCGTGTGAAAAATATCTTGCACCACTTTCTGGACATCTTCATCCGAGTCAAATAGCTTTCCCTTTAACTCCTTCTTTAGTAGTCCAAAAAGGAAATAGTCAGAGGGCGCTAGGTCTGAACTATATCCAGGATGTTCTAAAACTTCAAAGCCTAATTTAATGATTGTAGATACAGTTTTACATGATGTATGTGGCCTTGCATTATCATGAAGGAAGAGAACACCTTTACTAAGCTTCCCTCTTCTTTTGTTTCTTATACCGGGCTTTAGCTTATTTAAAAGAATGTCACAAAAAAGGTCGCTGTTCATACGTTGCCTTGAGGATAAAAAATCAAGACAGATTGGTCCATCAACATCCCAAAAAAATGTTGACAAAAATTTACCGGCCGAACGTTAAGACCTGATTTTTTTGGTCTTGGAGAGTCGCCTCGTTTTCATTCCATAGATGCACGTTTTGTCGAAGGATCATAATAATAACACCAACTCTAATATCCAGTTACAATTTGTCAAGGAAATGATCACCTTCCTCTTCATACCGCTTTAACAGAGCCTTTGAAACCCGAATACAGCTAAGTTGTTGGTCCAAATTAAGGAAATGTGGAATCCATCTGCAGCATATTTTTCTAAATTGCAATTGTTCTTTAATAATGGTGTGCACAGTTCCATAGCTTATATTCAAATTGTCGGCTATGGTCAAAATGGATATTTTTCTATCCTCCAAAATTAAGTTTTCAACCGCATTTATCGTGCTTGGCGTCGCTGTAACACTTGGTCGTCCAGGTCGCTCAATATCGGTACATGTAATTCGTCCATTTTTGAACTCGTTAACCCATTTATAAATGTTTTTTGAGACAAACAAGACTCACCATAGATATTTTTCATTCTTTGGCATATTTAAGATGTTTGAATACCTTCTGCATTCAAGAAACGAATAACTGCACGTTGTTCAAGCGTGGTGCAATCCTTCAAGGGAGCTTCCATTTTAGTTGATTTATAAGTCTCGCGCCGCGCGTGGGAAAAAAAAACAGAACACCTTAAATAGTCTCTCGATGTTATATTTTAATATTCTGTGGTTTAAATTATGTTTGCTTTTTTAATTTTTAAGAAATAAGATAATTCACCTTATTTATTGATCCCCCCTTGTACATCTCCAAATGAAAGGTGCAACAATGGGAAGTCCAATATCACCAAATGCAACTTGTATTACTATAGGCCAATTAGAAATCTAAAATATTATTCTTAAAATTAGAAGTGGAAAAAAAAACTCTTATTTAATGAACCACTTAAAAGAAATATAGAAATTAACAGCATCAAAAAAGAACTAATCAATGAAGATTTTCTCATCAAATTGATAGATAGAATAATAGAAGATAGATGAACCAAAAATATGAAAATAATACTTTGATAGAGACTCTAAAGTGCAAAAACCAGGAAACCAAATTCATCCCATTACCATTTATAAACCAAAAGTTTGCAAGAAATTTTACTAATATATTCAAAAAGTATGAAAATAAAAATTTCATGGAAACCATGTAATTCTATCTCTCAATACATCAACAAACATAAGAACACCCAATTACCAAAAAGAGCAGGTTTGATCTATGAAGTAAAAAGTGGGGGGTCGGTGGAAGGCAGGTTAAACCGTTTGGTTTTCGACCACTACGACCCAAGTTCAATTCCCGCATTGGACACTTTTTTCTGTTAAAAAAAAAAAAAAGCTCCAATGGCCCCCAATTCTTGCAAAAGTCCAACCCCACCAGCGAATGCAAATAGCCAAACGGGGCTCTGGCACATTTGTAAGTGCAAAGTCGAACTGCTTTTCACATGTGTAGACATGTGGTGCACTTACTGTAAAAGCAGTCGCTAACTACCCACCATGATTATCATGGCCTGTACCACGTGTACTAGGGATAAGCAAAAAAAAAAAAAAAATGAAGTAAAAAGTGACCAATGTTATGTAGGACAAACATCTAGAAATTTAAAAGAAGGGATGAAAAACCATGAATATGCTCTAAAATGGGAAATTGAGAATTTTGCACTTGTCGAACATATAAAATTCACAGGGCATAATATTTTTTTTTTAATTCTAGATTAATGAAAAAAAAATTACTATAAGAGACAGTTTAACCCTTAAGTACTCGCGCGGGGTCTGATTTCATTAAATATCTAGAATTCTATAAAACATTTGGAGATCAAAACTTTAGTAGCTTAATTTTATATCACAATGAATATGTAAACCTATATTAACTTAATTTTGTTGCGCTATAATAGACAATACAATGGAGTTGGGGTCCAATGGACCCCGCGCGAGTAATAACGTAACTTTAATTTTCAAGTCTGGTGAAATAGGTAAGCTGTCTTATATCTCGGTAACACTTAATATCTTTTATCTATGACTTTGATTTAGTTTTTTTTATGAACAATAAATAAAAATAAAACGGGAATTGCCCCAATTTTATGCTACAAAAACTACGTTCAGCTCACTCTTCCATTTTTGGATTCAAGAAAAGAGAGAGTAGACTGGTGTCATATGTACCAAAAAGTCCAAAGCAGTTATTTTAATTTCAATCATGGACTCCACAAAACAAATAGATTCTGATTCTGGTGGAAAATCTAAATCAGAGATAGAATAAATGTAATGAAATGAATCAGGTGTTGATGTAGTTGATCAATTGTGTAAAATTACACAGTAAGTAGTAGGACAAGGAGATGGCTATTGTGCCTCATTTTTGATCTCATCAATGTTTCAACAAAAGTTATAAATAAAAGGAACCAAAATTAGAAAATATTAAAATGAAGATCGTTCGTTGAAGGCTAAAATAGAAAGAAGACATAACAATAAAATAGAATTTTGGATACAGAAATATAATTTCCCAGCTACAAATGAAAAAGATAATGCAGTTAATGTGATCAATCTTTCTAAGGCAGTTTTTAACAAAGATGAAGTAAATATATTATCTGAAGGATTAAAACATAGGCCAATAGGCAAACCGCAGACAATCAAAATAATTAGTGGAATTGAAACAGCAATCAGTAAACTCAACAACTATGAAAAGAATTCTATCAGAAATTCCGTAATCAACATATTAAAAGAGCCAAGTAAAATACCACCAAACAACCAGAGAGATAAAACCGTCATAAATGATCTCAAAAATAGAAAGGACATAATCATCACAAGTGCAGACAAAGGAGGGATGACTGTAGTGATGGACAAAACAGATTATATAGATAAAATGAACAACATATTAGAAGACAAAAGCATTTTTACAATAGTTAATGAAAGCGAAAAGAAACGAGAATATGCATATTACAAGAAAGAAATAAACAGGATGTCCAAAAGCAATATGATATCAAATGACAATTTTAATTATTCATGTCTAATTTAGACTCTGAAAGCTATATATACGGAAAACCTAAAGTACACAAGCAAGGGATCCCACTAAGACCAATAGTTGCCTATCACAGCTCACCACTAGCACCAGTAGCCAGGTATGTGTGTGTAACAATGTTTTTACAGTCATTAATTAAGAACAATGTATTCCCAATGTCAATCGCAAATATTCCAACATTCATCACTGAAATAGCCAATTACAATTATCAGAGCGATCACATTTTAGTATCATTCGATGAAGAGGCCTTATATCCCAGTCTCCCCCATAACTTAATTCTTGAAACTACAAAAACCTTTTTAGATAACAATAGGATAGATTCTGTTAGGATTTTTATAAGTTGTTTTATCATAGATTAATTTATTTATGTTTTGACCAGATGACCGGACGACTTTACATGTATATAATTGGTTTTTAATGATGTAAATTAGTTAGTCATGATAGGAAATTAAAAGTGTTGATATTCTTAGAGGTGTTGTGTTTTACTCTGCTTGATTGTAGACTAGGAAAGAATGGATTCCTAACAGGTTATGGGCCCAGCAGAACGCTTCCACTGCGCCGTAGAAAGAATTTAGAGCTAAAGAAGTGTAGCTGAAGTTAAAGCTCAAGTGAAGTGAAGCTGAAGTCTAAAGAAGTGTAGCTGAAGCTAAAGTCTAAGGAAGTCAAACGGCTAAAGTTCAAGAAGCTGAAGGTTGAAGTTTGAATAAGAATAAGTAGAAAGTTTAAAGAAGAAGAAAATTTGAAGATAGAGCTAAAGAAAAAAAAAAAGCTGAAGGCTAAAGAAGATAAGGCCAGGAAATATAGGGCTAAAGAAGAAAAGCTTATGTTAGACTAAAGAAAATAAAGCTAACTAAGATAGAGAAAATAATTTGTTTATTGGAAAGTTGAGCGATTTAAAATCTGAACTTTATACAAAGAAGAAGAAAAAGATTTAAGGTATAATTATTTGTCAGATTTGCATAACTAGAAAAATCAATGCCTATAGCTGGTTGGAGATAGCTGTAAATGGTTGAAGAAGGTTATGCCTACAGCTGGTTGGAGATAGCTATAGATGTTTGGAGAAGGTTATTCCTACAGCTGGTTGGAGATAGCTATAGATGTTTGGAGAAGGTTATTCCTATAGCTGGTTGGAGATAGCTATAGATGTTTGAAGAAGGTTATTCCTATAGCTGGTTGGAGATAGCTATAGATCTTTGAAGAAGGTTATGCCTATAGCTGGTTGGAGATAGCTGTAGATGGTTGATGAAGGTTATGCCTACAGCTGGTTGGAGATAGCTATAGATGTTTGAAGAAGGTTATTCCTATAGCTGGTTGGAGATAGCTGTAGATGGTTGATGAAGGTTATGCCTACAGCTGGTTGGAGATAGCTTTAGATGTTTGAAGAAGGTTATTCCTATAGCTGGTTGGAGATAGCTGTAGATGGTTGATGAAGGTTATGCCTACAGCTGGTTGGAGATAGCTATAGATGTTTGGAGAAGGTTATTCCTATAGCTGGTTGGAGATAGCTATAGATGTTTGAAGAAGGTTATGCCTATAGCTGGTTGGAGATAGCTATAGATGTTTGAAGAAGGTTATTCCTACAGCTGGTTGGAGATAGCTATAGATGTTTGAAGAAGGTTATGCCTACAGCATGTTACATAAGAAACAAATGTTCTAGCAAGGCAATAAGCAAAAAAATACCAGAAGAAATGTGGACCGAAAGGCCTGTGAAGACGAAGAACTGAGGAGAGAAGACGAAGAGGAAGGCCAGAATGAAACTGTAATCCCAAGAAGAACTTCAAGAATTGCGGCTTGACGGGGGGAGTATTGCAGATATTCTAACTGGGGGAATTGGAAGAATTAAACTGACCAGGATCTTGACCACTCTAGGCCTCCGATGAGCGTATCAAAACAACTTTAAAATGGGGGGCATTGTTAGGATTTTTATAAGTTGTTTTATCATAGATTAATTTATTTATGTTTTGACCAGATGACCGGACGACTTTACATGTATATAATTGGTTTTTAATGATGTAAATTAGTTAGTCATGATAGGAAATTAAAAGTGTTGATATTCTTAGAGGTGTTGTGTTTTACTCTGCTTGATTGTAGACTAGGAAAGAATGGATTCCTAACAGATTCTAACACAATAGATAAAATAATAGGTTTAATTACATTATGTCTTAAGGTTAACATATTCGCTTTTGACCAGAAACAGTATAAACAAATCAGGGGTTCCCCTATGGGAAGCCCATTATCAACTCCATTAGCCGAAATAGTTATGAGAGAAATAGACAATTGGATCACTTCTTCATACCCCGCAGACATCATATTATACAGACGATACATAGATGATATATTTTGCATTTGTACAGAAAAACAGATTCCCAACATCTTAGCCTCACTCAACAATTATAACAATAGCTTACGTTTCACAATAGAAAAAGAAGATAATTGCCCATTGCCATTTTTAGATATAAAAATAATGAAAATAGACAATAAATTGCAAACAACAGTTTACTACAAACCTTCATTCAACCCCAATTATATAAAATTTTCTTCATTTTGCCCGATTAGTCATAAAATTAACACAGTAAAAACTTTAACTAAAAGAATTTATACTCATTGTTTGTTAAATCAATACAAAACGCATGAAACACAAACCGTTATTCAAAATTTAACAACAGCTGGTTACCCCAAAACATTCATTTTAAAACATTTCTATCAGGCACAAGTCACATCTAACATGTTAGCGCAAAAAACTAAAGTATACAGGCAAAATTGCTACATCCCATATTCCCCGAAATCCATCTACATTTCCAGAACACTAGATAAATATGGAATAAAAACCTTTTATAGCAACTCTCCCAACTTATCAGATATCCTAAGAAACCCGATTACAAAAAACAGGCAAACCGAATGTATATCATATAAAAAAGGGGTGGTTTATTCAATAGAAGGCAATAACTGTAACGCCAGATATGTGGGGGAGACAGGGAGAAAGTTACATAATAGAATCACAGAACACAGAAGACACATAAACAAAAATGACCCATTATCATTAATAGTACAGCACTCCAATTCAACAGGACGCACTTTTAACTTAAATGAACCTAAAGTACATTACAACAACATCAATAACAAATATCAAAGATTAATAATTGAAGCAATAGTTTCCAAACAATATAGCAGTATAAATCGCAGAATCGATTTACCAGAAGCATATGAATCAATAGACCTAAATAGAATAAGATAAAACAGTTACATTCACAATAAAAGATAACACAAGTCTGATGGGATCTCTTGCAAATGTAAAATTTGTAAAATTTAAAATTTAAAATACAAAATGATATTTCCTTAAACAAAAAATATCATATTACCGCATATTAATTAGATTTAGTTTTTTTCAAGTCATTACACCTGTATGTAAATTTAAACATTTTAATAATTTTCAATTAAGCCGATATGCAAAATAATAGTTACGTGTATAAAAATCCTATTTCAGACTAGTTGGATAATTGTTTTATTATAATTCCTGTAGAAGGGCGTATGTGCCCGAAATCTCGTTTTATATTCGTTCTAATAAAAGATACGCAGCCCTTGATGCTTTGTTTAACTATGATATATTTTGTATATAGTAAACCATGATTCAATTCCATATTGAACACACAATTGTTTTTAATGTACTCTCTAGTTTTGTTTAATCTTTTATTTTTGTCTAAATTGTTTCACAAATTGCCAAATATATTTTTTTTAAACATGTAAATTCCATGTTAAAAAAAAAAAAGAAAAGCTGAATGATATGTAAATTTACTAAAGTATTTTTTTTTAAATAACAAAAATTGGCCGGCATTAAACTTTTTGTAAGTATGTAAATTAGTGTAACGACAAGAATTCAATGCTTCAACTCGCCCGCCTCAAGTGAGTGTTGTCCAGTGTATGTGACCTCGCGCTAATTGCATATAATAAAGAAGAATGAAAAAGGCCTAACGACTGCTTAATTGTCATTTCCAGATATTGAAACTGTGGAAAAATTTACAATACGACATATATATATATATATATGTCACATTCTGCTTATAAATTATTAGTAGATGTAAATTTTTACGCTGTTAGGAATTATGTAAATATTTGTAACTATATAAAAAGGCGCGTGATTGAAATAAAGTTAGTCAGACGTTGATTGTAACAAAAGTCGACAGGATCATTACTGTAGATCACCATGAAGATTCGCCGGACAAACTCATCAATGTTGAGGATCTTGTCGAGATGTTTCTATCTCTGCTGCATCACTTGGAACACCAGCACTCGCAGGAAGTTGGTCCCATAGCGGAAGATCTCGGCCAACTTGAGGGAGGCAGAGTTGATGAGGATGGGGAAAGGATATTCCTCATAGAGACGGGGAACCTCACAATGGCCTCGCATTGCTCCCCTACTTTGCAAGATCGGAGACCTTTATCTAGTTCTGTTAAGGCTGAATTTGCGTCTTGTTCTGGTTCTGAATAACAACTATCTCCTATTAACGTAAGCCTGGCTGAAACAGTTGCCATTTTAGATGAATTTCGCTTCTTTCAAAGCATATTTTGTTTAAAATGGCAACTGTTTCAGCCAGGCTTACATTAATAGGAGATAGTTGTTATTCAGAACCAGAACAAGACGCAAATTCAGCCTTAACAGAACTAGATAAAGGTCTCCGATCTTGCAAAGTAGGGGAGCAATGCGAGGCCATTGTGAGGTTCCCCGTCTCTATGAGGAATATCCCTTCCCCATCCTCATCAACTCTGCCTCCCTCAAGTTGGCCGAGATCTTCCGCTATGGGACCAACTTCCTGCGAGTGCTGGTGTTCCAAGTGATGCAGCAGAGATAGAAACATCTCGACAAGATCCTCAACATTGATGAGTTTGTCCGGCGAATCTTCATGGTGATCTACAGTAATGATCCTGTCGACTTCTGTTACACACCAATATGCAAAAGATATTGTTTTGCGTAAAGAAAGAGAGAATCAACCGTCTGACTAACTTTATTTCAATCACGCGCCTTTTTTATCGTTACAAATATTTACATAATTGTGAGCGTGTGTCTATAGTTATCAGACCTCTAGATACGATCTAACAGCACGTTGTTATGTTGTAACTATGGTGTGACCGCGTGTCTATAGTTGTTAGACCTCTAGATACGATATAACAGCACGTTGTTATGTTGTAACTATGGTGTGACCGCGTGTCTATAGTTGTCAGACCTCTAGATACGATCTAACAGCACGTTGTTATGTTCTAACTATGGTGTGACCGCGTGTCTATAGTTGTTAGACCTCTAGATACGATCTAGCAGCACGTTGTTATGTTGTAACTATGGTGTGACCGCGTGTCTATTGTTGTCAGACCTCTAGATACGATCTAACAGCATGTTGTTATGTTCTAACTATGGTGTGGCGTGTGTCTATAGTTATCAGACCTCTAGATACGATCTAACAGCACGTTGTTATGTTGTAACTATGGTGTGACCGCGTGTCCATAGTTGTTAGACCTTTAGATACGATCTAACAGCACGTTGTTATGTTGTAACTATGGTGTGACCGCGTGTCTATAGTTGTCAGACCTCTAGATACGATCTAACAGCACGTTGTTATGTTATAACTATGGTGTGACCGCGTGTCTATAGTTGTCAGACCTCTAGATAGGATCTAACAGCACGTTGTTATGTTCTAACTATGGTGTGACCGCGTGTCTATAGTTGTTAGACCTCTAGATACGATCTAACAGCACGTTGTTATGTTCTAACTATGGTGTGACCGCGTGTCTATAGTTGTCAGACCTCTAGATACGATCTAACAGCACGTTGTTATGTTGTAACTATGGTGTGACCGCGTGTCTATAGTTGTCAGACCTCTAGATACGATCTAACAGCCCGTTGTTATGATGTAACTATGGTGTGACCGCGTGTCTATAGTTGTTAGACCTCTAGATAGGATCTAACAGCACGTTGTTATGTTCTAACTATGGTGTGACCGCGTGTCTATAGTTGTCAGACCTCTAGATAGGATCTAACAGCACGTTGTTATGTTGTAACTATGGTGTGACCGCGTGTCTATAGTTGTCAGACCTCTAGATACGATCTAACAGCACGTTGTTATGTTCTAACTATGGTGTGACCGCGTGTCTATAGTTGTCAGACCTCTAGATAGGATCTAACAGCACGTTGTTATGTTGTAACTATGGTGTGAGCGTGTGTCTATAGTTGTTAGACCTCTAGATACGATCTAACAGCACGTTGTTATGTTCTAACTATGGTGTGACCGCGTGTCTATAGTTGTCAGACCTCTAGATACGATTTAACAGCACGTTGTTATGTTGTAACTATGGTGTGACCGCGTGTCTATAGTTGTCAGACCTCTAGATACGATCTAACAGCACGTTGTTATGTTGTAACTACGGTGTAACGGTGTGTCTATAGTTGTTAGACATCTAGATACGATCTAACAGCACGTTGTTATGTTGTAACTATGGTGTGACCGCGTGTCTATAGTTGTCAGGCCTCTAGATAAGATCTAACAGCCAGTTGTTATGATGTAACTATGGTGTGACCGCGTGTCTAAATTTGGCAGACCTCTAGATAGGATCTAACAGCACGTTGTTATGTTGTAACTATGGTGTGACCGCGTGTCTATAGTTGTCAGACCTCTAGATAGGATCTAACAGCACGTTGTTATGTTGTAAATATGGTGTGACCGTGTGTCTATAGTTGTTAGACCTCTAGATACGATCTAACAGCACGTTGTTATGTTCTAACTATGGTGTGACCGTGTGTCTATAGTTGTTAGACCTCTAGATACGATCTAACAGCACGTTGTTATGTTGTAACTATGGTGTGACCGCGTGTCTATAGTTGTCAGGCCTCTAGATAAGATCTAACAGCCCGTTGTTATGTTGTAACTATGGTGTGACCGCGTGTCTATAGTTGTCAGACCTCTAGATAAGATCTAACAGCCCGTTGTTATGTTGTAACTATGGTGTGACCGCGTGTCTATAGTTGACAGACCTCTAGATAGGATCTAACAGCACGTTGTTATGTTGTAACTATGGTGTGACCGCGTGTCTATAGTTGTCAGACCTCTAGATAGGATCTAACAGCACGTTGTTATGTTGTAAATTAGGTGTGACCGTGTGTCTATAGTTGTTCGACCTCTTGATACGATCTAACAGCACGTTGTTATGTTGTAACTATGGTGTGACCGCGTGTCTATAGTTATCAGACCTCTAGATAGGATCTAACAGCACGTTGTTATGTTGTAAATATGGTGTGACCGTGTGTCTATAGTTGTTAGACCTCTAGATACGATCTAACAGCACGTTATTATGTTCTAACTATGGTGTGACCGTGTGTCTATAGTTGTAAGACCTCTAGATACGATCTAACAGCACGTTGTTATGTTGTAACTATGGTCTGACCGTGTGTCTATAGTTTTCAGAACTCTAGATTCGATCTAACAGCCCGTTGCCATGTTCTAACTATGGTGTGACCTCGTGTCTATAGTTGTTAGACCTCTAGATAAGATCTAACAGCCCGTTGTTATGTTGTAACTATGGTGTGACCGCGTGTCTATAGTTGTCAGACCTCTAGATACGATTTAACAACCCGTTGTTATGTTGTAACTATGGTGTGACCGCGTGTCTATAGTTGTTAGACCTCTAGATACGATCTAACAGCACGTTGCCATGTTCTAACTAAGGTGTGACCGCGTGTCTATAGTTGTTAGACCTCTAGATACGATCTAACAGCACGTTGTTATGTTGTAACTATGGTGTGACCGCGTGTCTATAGTTGTTAGACCTCTAGATACGATCTAACAGCACGTTGACATGTTCTAACTAAGGTGTGACCGCGTATCTATAGTTATTAGACCTCTAGATAGGATCTAACAGCACGTTGTTATGTTGTAACTATGGTGTGACCGCGTGTCTATAGTTGTCAGACCACTAGATACGATTTAACAGCACGTTGTTATGTTGTAACTAAGGTGTGACCGCGTGTCTATAGTTGTTAGACCTCTAGATACGATCTAACAGCCCGTTGTTATGTTGTAACTATGGTGTGACCGTGTGTCTATAGTTGTCAGAACTCTAAATACGATCTAACAGCACGTTGTTATGTTGTAACTATGGTGTGACCGCGTGTCTATAGTTGTTAGACCTCTAGATACGATCTAACAACCCGTTGTTATGTTGTAACTATGGTGTGACCGTGTGTCTATAGTTGTCAGACCTCTAGATACGATCTAACAGCACGTTGTTATGTTGTAACTATGGTGTGACCGCGTGTCTATAGTTGTCAGACCTCTAGATTCGATTTAACAGCACGTTGTTATGTTGTAACTAGGGTGTGACCGCGTGTCTATAGTTGTTAGACCTCTAGATACGATCTAACAGCCCGTTGTTATGTTGTAACTATGGTGTGACCGTGTGTCTATAGTTGTCAGACCTCTAGATACGATCTAACAGCACGTTGTTATGTTGTAACTATGGTGTGACCGCGTGTCTATAGTTGTTAGACCTCTAGATACGATCTAACAGCCCGTTGTTATGTTGTAACTATGGTGTGACCGTGTGTCTATAGTTGTCAGACCTCTAGATACGATCTAACAGCACGTTGTTATGTTGTAACTATGGTGTGACCGCGTGTCTATAGTTGTCAGACCTCTAGATGCGATCTAACAGCACGTTGTTATGTTGTAACTATGGTGTGACCGCGTGTCTATAGTTGTCAGACCTCTAGATAGGATCTAACAGCACGTTGTTTTGTTGTAAATATTTGTGTGACCGTGTGTCTATAGTTGTTAGACCTCTAGATAGGATCTAACAGCACGTTGTTTTGTTGTAAATATTTGTGTGACCGTGTGTCTATAGTTGTTAGACCTCTAGATACGATCTAACAGCACGTTGTTATGTTCTAACTATGGTGTGACCGTGTGTCTATAGTTGTTAGACCTCTAGATACGATCTAACAGCACGTTGTTATGTTCTAACTATGGTGTGACCGCGTGTCTATAGTTGTCAGACCTCTAGATACGATCTAACAGCCCGTTGTTATGATGTAACTATGGCGTGACCGCGTGTCTATAGTTGTTAGACCTCTAGATACGATCTAACAGCACGTTGTTATGTTCTAACTATGGTGTTACCGCGTGTCTATAGTTGTTAGACCTCTAGATACGATCTAACAGCACGTTGTTATGTTCTAACTATGGTGTGACCGTGTGTCTATAGTTGTTAGACCTCTAGATACGATCTAACAGCACGTTGTTATGTTGTAACTATGGTGTGACCGCGTGTCTATAGTTGTCAGACCTCTAGATAGGATCTAACAGCACGTTGTTTTGTTGTAAATATTTGTGTGACCGTGTGTCTATAGTTGTTAGACCTCTAGATAGGATCTAACAGCACGTTGTTTTGTTGTAAATATTTGTGTGACCGTGTGTCTATAGTTGTTAGACCTCTAGATACGATCTAACAGCACGTTGTTATGTTGTAACTATGGTGTGACCGTGTGTCTATAGTTGTTAGACCTCTAGATACGATCTAACAGCACGTTGTTATGTTCTAACTATGGTGTGACCGCGTGTCTATAGTTGTCAGACCTCTAGATACGATCTAACAGCACGTTGTTATGTTGTAACTATGGTGTGACCGCGTGTCTATAGTTGTCAGACCTCTAGATAGGATCTAACAGCACGTTGTTTTGTTGTAAATATTTGTGTGACCGTGTGTCTATAGTTGTTAGACCTCTAGATAGGATCTAACAGCACGTTGTTTTGTTGTAAATATTTGTGTGACCGTGTGTCTATAGTTGTTAGACCTCTAGATACGATCTAACAGCACGTTGTTATGTTGTAACTATGGTGTGACCGTGTGTCTATAGTTGTTAGACCTCTAGATACGATCTAACAGCACGTTGTTATGTTGTAACTATGGTGTGACCGTATGTCTATAGTTGTCAGACCTCTAGATACGATCTAACAGCACGTTGTTATGTTGTAACTATGGTGTGACCGTGTGTCTATAGTTGTTAGACCTCTAGATACGATCTAACAGCACGTTGTTATGTTGTAACTATGGTGTGACCGCGTGTCTATAGTTGTTAGACCTCTAGATACGATCTAACAACCCGTTGTTATGTTGTAACTATGGTGTGACCGTGTGTCTATAGTTGTCAGACCTCTAGATACGATCTAACAGCACGTTGTTATGTTGTAACTATGGTGTGACCGCGTGTCTATAGTTGTCAGACCTCTAGATTCGATTTAACAGCACGTTGTTATGTTGTAACTAGGGTGTGACCGCGTGTCTATAGTTGTTAGACCTCTAGATACGATCTAACAGCCCGTTGTTATGTTGTAACTATGGTGTGACCGTGTGTCTTTAGTTGTCAGACCTCTAGATACGATCTAACAGCACGTTGTTATGTTGTAACTATGGTGTGACCGCGTGTCTATAGTTGTTAGACCTCTAGATACGATCTAACAGCCCGTTGTTATGTTGTAACTATGGTGTGACCGTGTGTCTATAGTTGTCAGACCTCTAGATACGATCTAACAGCACGTTGTTATGTTGTAACTATGGTGTGACCGCGTGTCTATAGTTGTCAGACCTCTAGATGCGATCTAACAGCACGTTGTTATGTTGTAACTATGGTGTGACCGCGTGTCTATAGTTGTCAGACCTCTAGATAGGATCTAACAGCACGTTGTTTTGTTGTAAATATTTGTGTGACCGTGTGTCTATAGTTGTTAGACCTCTAGATAGGATCTAACAGCACGTTGTTTTGTTGTAAATATTTGTGTGACCGTGTGTCTATAGTTGTTAGACCTCTAGATACGACCTAACAGCACGTTGTTATGTTCTAACTATGGTGTGACCGTGTGTCTATAATTGTTAGACCTCTAGATACGATCTAACAGCACGTTGTTATGTTCTAACTATGGTGTGACCGCGTGTCTATAGTTGTCAGACCTCTAGATACGATCTAACAGCCCGTTGTTATGATGTAACTATGGCGTGACCGCGTGTCTATAGTTGTTAGACCTCTAGATACGATCTAACAGCACGTTGTTATGTTCTAACTATGGTGTGACCGCGTGTCTATAGTTGTTAGACCTCTAGATACAATCTAACAGCACGTTGTTATGTTCTAACTATGGTGTGACCGTGTGTCTATAGTTGTTAGACCTCTAGATACGATCTAACAGCACGTTGTTATGTTGTAACTATGGTGTGACCGCGTGTCTATAGTTGTCAGACCTCTAGATAGGATCTAACAGCACGTTGTTTTGTTGTAAATATTTGTGTGACCGTGTGTCTATAGTTGTTAGACCTCTAGATAGGATCTAACAGCACGTTGTTTTGTTGTAAATATTTGTGTGACCGTGTGTCTATAGTTGTTAGACCTCTAGATACGATCTAACAGCACGTTGTTATGTTGTAACTATGGTGTGACCGTGTGTCTATAGTTGTTAGACCTCTAGATACGATCTAACAGCACGTTGTTATGTTGTAACTATGGTGTGACCGTGTGTCTATAGTTGTTAGACCTCTAGATACGATCTAACAGCACGTTGTTATGTTGTAACTATGGTGTGACCGTATGTCTATAGTTGTCAGACCTCTAGATACGATCTAACAGCACGTTGTTATGTTGTAACTATGGTGTGACCGTGTGTCTATAGTTGTTAGACCTCTAGATACGATCTAACAGCACGTTGTTATGTTGTAACTATGGTGTGACCGTGTGTCTATAGTTGTTAGACCTCTAGATACGATCTAACAGCACGTTGTTATTTTCTAACTATGGTGTGACCGCGTGTCTATAGTTGTCAGGCCTCTAGATACGATCTAACAGCACGTTGTTATGTTGTAACTATGGTGTGACCGCGTGTCTATAGTTGTCAGACCTCTAGATACGATCTAACACCACGTTGATATGTTCTAACTATGGTGTGACCGCGTGTCTATAGTTGTCAGACCTCTAGATACGATCTAACAGCACGTTGTTATGTTGTAACTATGGTGTGACCGCGTGTCTATAGTTGTCAGACCTCTAGATACGATCTAACAGCACGTTGTTATGTTGTAACTATGGTGTGACCGTGTGTCTATAGTTGTTAGACCTCTAGATACGATCTAACAGCACGTTGTTATGTTGTAACTATGGTGTGACCGTGTGTCTATAGTTGTTAGACCTCTAGATACGATCTAACAGCACGTTGTTATGTTCTAACTATGGTGTGACCGCGTGTCTATAGTTGTCAGGCCTCTAGATACGATCTAACAGCACGTTGTTATGTTGTAACTATGGTGTGACCGTGTGTCTATAGTTGTTAGACCTCTAGATACGATCTAACAGCACGTTGTTATGTTCTATCTATGGTGTGACCGCGTGTCTATAGTTGTCAGACCTCTAGATACGATCTAACAGCACGTTGTTATGTTGTAACTATGGTGTGACCGCGTGTCTATAGTTGTCAGACCTCTAGATAGGATCTAACAGCACGTTGTTTTGTTGTAAATATTTGTGTGACCGTGTGTCTATAGTTGTTAGACCTCTAGATAGGATCTAACAGCACGTTGTTTTGTTGTAAATATTTGTGTGACCGTGTGTCTATAGTTGTTAGACCTCTAGATACGATCTAACAGCACGTTGTTATGTTGTAACTATGGTGTGACCGTGTGTCTATAGTTGTTAGACCTCTAGATACGATCTAACAGCACGTTGTTATGTTGTAACTATGGTGTGACCGTATGTCTATAGTTGTCAGACCTCTAGATACGATCTAACAGCACGTTGTTATGTTGTAACTATGGTGTGACCGTGTGTCTATAGTTGTTAGACCTCTAGATACGATCTAACAGCACGTTGTTATGTTGTAACTATGGTGTGACCGTGTGTCTATAGTTGTTAGACCTCTAGATACGATCTAACAGCACGTTGTTATGTTCTAACTATGGTGTGACCGCGTGTCTATAGTTGTCAGGCCTCTAGATACGATCTAACAGCACGTTGTTATGTTGTAACTATGGTGTGACCGCGTGTCTATAGTTGTCAGACCTCTAGATACGATCTAACAGCACGTTGTTATGTTGTAACTATGGTGTGACCGTGTGTCTATAGTTGTTAGACCTCTAGATACGATCTAACAGCACGTTGTTATGTTGTAACTATGGTGTGACCGTGTGTCTATAGTTGGTAGACCTCTAGATACGATCTAACAGCACGTTTATATGTTCTAACTATGGTGTGACCGCGTGTCTATAGTTGTCAGACCTCTAGATACGATCTAACAGCACGTTGTTATGTTGTAACTATGGTGTGACCGTGTGTCTATAGTTGTTAGACCTCTAGATACGATCTAACAGCACGTTGTTATGTTGTAACTATGGTGTGACCGTGTGTCTATAGTTGTTAGACCTCTAGATACGATCTAACAGCACGTTGTTATTTTCTAACTATGGTGTGACCGCGTGTCTATAGTTGTCAGGCCTCTAGATACGATCTAACAGCACGTTGTTATGTTGTAACTATGGTGTGACCGCGTGTCTATAGTTGTCAGACCTCTAGATACGATCTAACAGCACGTTGATATGTTCTAACTATGGTGTGACCGCGTGTCTATAGTTGTCAGACCTCTAGATACGATCTAACAGCACGTTGTTATGTTGTAACTATGGTGTGACCGCGTGTCTATAGTTGTCAGACCTCTAGATACGATCTAACAGCACGTTGTTATGTTGTAACTATGGTGTGACCGTGTGTCTATAGTTGTTAGACCTCTAGATACGATCTAACAGCACGTTGTTATGTTCTAACTATGGTGTGACCGCGTGTCTATAGTTGTCAGGCCTCTAGATACGATCTAACAGCACGTTGTTATGTTGTAACTATGGTGTGACCGCGTGTCTATAGTTGTCAGACCTCTAGATACGATCTAACAGCACGTTGTTATGTTGTAACTATGGTGTGACCGTGTGTCTATAGTTGTTAGACCTCTAGATACGATCTAACAGCACGTTGTTATGTTCTAACTATGGTGTGACCGCGTGTCTATAGTTGTCAGACCTCTAGATACGATCTAACAGCACGTTGTTATGTTGTAACTATGGTGTGACCGTGTGTCTATAGTTGTTAGACCTCTAGATACGATCTAACAGCACGTTGTTATGTTCTAACTATGGTGTGACCGCGTGTCTATAGTTGTCAGACCTCTAGATACGATCTTACAGCACGTTGTTATGTTCTAACTATGGTGTGACCGCGTGTCTATAGTTGTTAGACCTCTAGATACGATCTAACAGCACGTTGTTATGTTGTAACTATGGTGTGACCGCGTGTCTATAGTTGTCAGACCTCTAGATACGATCTAACAGCACGTTGTTATGTTGTAACTATGGTGTGACCGCGTGTCTATAGTTGTTAGACCTCTAGAAACGATCTAACAGCACGTTGTTATGTTCTAACTATGGTGTGACCGCGTGTCTATAGTTGTCAGACCTCTAGATACGATCTAACAGCACGTTGTTATGTTGTAACTATGGTGTGACCGCGTGTCTATAGTTGTCAGACCTCTAGATACGATCTAACAGCACGTTGTTATGTTGTAGCTATGGTGTGACCGCGTGTCTATAGTTGTCAGACCTCTAGATACGATCTAACAGCACGTTGTTATGTTGTAACTATGGTGTGACCGTGTGTCTATAGTTGTCAGACCTCTAGATACGATCTAACAGCCCGTTGTTATGTTGTAACTATGGTACGACCGCGTGTCTATAGTTGTCAGACCTCTAGATACGATCTAACAGCACGTTGTTATGTTCTAACTATGGTGCGACCGCGTGTCTATAGTTGTTAGACCTCTAGATAGGATCTAACAGCACGTTGTTATGTTGTAACTATGGTGTGACCGCGTGTCTATAGTTGTCAGACCTCTAGATACGATCTAACAGCACGTTGTTATGTTGTAACTATGGTGTGACCGCGTGTCTATAGTTGTCAGACCTCTAGATACGATCTAACAGCACGTTGTTATGTTGTAACTATGGTGTGACCGCGTGTCTATAGTTGTCAGACCTCTAGATACGATCTAACAGCACGTTGTTATGTTCTAACTATGGTGTGACCGCGTGTGTATAGTTGTCAGACCACTAGATACGATCTAACAGCACGTTGTTATGTTGTAACTATGGTGTGACCGCGTGTGTATAGTTGTCAGACCACTAGATACGATCTAACAGCACGTTGTTATGTTGTAACTATGGTGTGACCGCGTGTGTATAGTTGTCAGACCTCTAGATACGATCTAACAACCCGTTGTTATGTTGTAACTATGGTGTGACCGCGTGTGTCTATAGTTGTCAGACCTCTAGATACTATCTAACAACCCGTTGTTATGTTGTAACTATGGTGTGACCGCGTGTCTATAGTTGTCAGACCTCTAGATACGATCTAACAGCACGTTGTTATGTTGTAACTATGGTGTGACCGCGTGTCTATAGTTGTCAGACCTCTAGATAGGATCTAACAGCACGTTGTTATGTTCTAACTATGGTGTGACCGCGTGTCTATAGTTGTTAGACCTCTAGATACGATCTAACAGCCCGTTGTTATGTTGTAACTATGGTGTGACCGCGTGTCTATAGTTGTCAGGCCCCTAGATAAGGCCTCTAGATGGCGGCGTGGATGTCACTCTTGTGAAACGTCCCGCTCCAAACCTTTTGTCTGAGAAGCGATATTTTTATAAAGAGATGATCTGGCATTGTGTCTTCTGCTCGAATGAATGTTTTTCTGTTAGAATTTTGTTCCTGCATACTAAAAATAAACTGGCTTCACCCGTTGTCTCTGCTTTTTGGAATTTTTCCGGATATAATTTTGTATCTGATAATCAAATATGATACAGCAATATTGTCATAATCATTTTCTGATTAAAAAAAAAACAACTATTTTTGCCCAGAACCTGTCAATTTAAATTTTTCTTGGCTAAAAATGCGTCAAATATCTCTTCCATATTTTTTTCTATGTCCTATTAAAACACGCTTTACATGTACATTAGGTCAGCTGATATTACCTCCCATCTTCACCGCTAGAGGCGCTGCTTGCGAGCGAAAGCGCAAATTTGCAACTCAAATTTGCAAATAACTCTAAGAATATTCGGGATAGAGACCTGAAATATTCAATATAAGTTTTTCCAGATTCTACTATACATACTGCTAAAATTTCAGTCATATTAGTTACGTATTTTACGTAAAAGCATTCCATTCACAAAAGCAAAGATGACAGAATTGATGACTCTGATACTTTTATATTTTAATCTATATACAGTAAAACCCCGCTATAACGAACCCTGGATATAACGAACCTTCCCTTATAACGAACCCATGCCGATTCCCAATTCCATTCCATTGAAAATACCATCGTTATAACGAACTTTGTGATTTTTAGAATAACGAACTACCCCTATAACGAACCTATTTCGGGTCCCAAAATGATAAAATCTATTAAAAATACTATGCTTATAACGAACTTAGAATTGTAATTAAAAAAAAAATTAAAAAACAAAATTTTGAGCATGTTTAAAGCTCGCGGATCGCGATTTCAAAACAATAAATTTAGCGGCATTGTTTGTTTGATTTTTGCACTTTATTTTTGCTGTATGTTGTATAAATTTTTACACATTATACTTTTTATTAATTAGAATATCTTTGCATCCATTAAATTTGAAATATAAAAAATGCAAATGGCTTCCAAAATGAAGAAAACAAAGGCATTTTAAAAACAAAAGCATTATTTCATTTAAAAAAAAAGGCCATTTTCAGAACTTTTCAAAGTGAAACAACACAGGTGAAATGTTAAGAACATATTAAAATAAGAAAATATAACTTTTCTATTATAAAAGATAAAATATAAAGTTATTAAAAATTGTTACAAAGAGGAATCAACTTCAACTTTTGCCGCGATCGCGATCGTACGTTTTGGGGCTAAAAAAAAAAAGTCCAAATAAACGGTCCCGTGATGAAACAAAAATTATTTTTATGCCATTAACTATGCTGATTTTAAAGTCAGCAATTTTTTGCATGGCAGGTTAAAAAAAAAAAACGAAATCTAGACCTAGAAGAATATGGGGAAACATGAAATGGAAGAAAAACACTAACTTTATTTGAATGGTGCAATGCTTGGAAGAATGCTTTGAAACAACGAGGTATTAGAGCCATTTTTTCAAGTAAAAATTGTATTATATAATGTGATAATGATGTTTTAAAATCATTTCATATCTTTGAATATATATTTAATAAAACTTTGCCTAGGATTTGTCTTGATTTTTAACTTAGACATAGAGGTACATGTATGTTAATCATAAGAAGAACCTATTATCTAATGATTTCTATTATTATTCAGTATTAATATAAGGAAATTAGTCAATTAAGGGAATTAAAATAAAGTGACCACTATTAAGAGGCAGCCTCTTCTTGTGTGTATGGCTGTTTTTTAATTATACAGTCTAAAATTTTTGAAAAGTAAAAAAAAATAGCCAAACCGTGGCTATAGTGAACCGTGGCTATAGTGAACCAAAAGCTCTGTCCCATTGGGGTTCACTATAGAGGGGTTTTACTGTATATAAAAATGAATATTTGTTGGTCCGTTCGTAAGTGATAATCTTCTACATCGCTCAACCAATCGTGATGAAACTTTGGGAAGTTGTTTAGTATATTACCGGGATGGTTCTGGCTAATTACTCTTTAGAAATAACCTTTCGTTGCATTTTTATTTACAATAAAACGTAAATTCACTCGCAATCAGCGCCCCCTCGCGGCAGGCCTATGGCCTGAAATAGCCTCGCATGAGCGTATTTGTAACGTCAAGCTTAGCCTATAGGTTAGGTACACAGCTTCGTACCCCCACAACCTAGGTTCGAGGCTCAGCGTGGGTGTTTTTTTTTTCATTTCTTTTATATTATTGTAGCAAATTATTAAAAATATTATTTTATTTAAAATGTAGGCTTTTTAAAATAAAAATAACATAAACAATTTTTAAATAAAATTTATAACAAACCTAGGTTCGAGGCTCAGCGTGGGTGTCTTTTTTTTATTTTCATTTCTTTTATATTATTGTAGCAAAGTCTTTTTTTTACAGCATTATTATATTTTAATTGTTTATTTTAAATATGTTTGTTATGAAGGCTCTATGTAATACTATTTAGAGCACATTTTACATTTTAAACACCTAAGCACCCCTCTTTTTAATATTGTAGCAAAGTATTAAAAGTATTATTTTATTTTAGATGTTTGCCATGAAACTTTGCAGTAAGGGCTATATTATCTATATATATAAAAATCACTTTCAAATTTTAACGTAACGTTCCATTCTCAATCCCGTAGGGCTTTAGATCGGCTAAAACATTTTTATCTTTATAAGTGAATATTAACTTTACTGTACTGAATAGTTTAGTATAATATTAATTTAACATATTACAACTTAGCCACAGCAACGCGTGGCCGGGTTCGCTAGTAATAATATAAATGAGTTTTAAAAATTGTAAAAAAATGCATCGGCCGGGAATCGAACCCGGGCCGCCCGCGTGGCAGGCGAGCATTCTACCACTGAACCACCGATGCTTATAAAAAATGGCCATATTTGGGTATTTATTCCATTCACAAAAGCAAACGGTGACAGAATTGTTGATTGATTGTTGATTATGACTCTGCTACTTGTATATTTTAATAAGTTATTAATAAATTAAAACGGGGATTTAGAAATTTCAAAGAACAAGAATAGTTCTAAATGTACATGGAAATATTAATTGTTGTTGAGTTTACTTTTCCATTTCTACAGAGCACTATACAAGATGTAGCACGGGTAGAAATGGGAGCTTAACTTTGAAAGTCTATAGATAAATAAAGCTTTAAAATGACGGCAGATTTTGGATCAAATATATTTATTAAAAATTCGATGTTTCGACAAGGCTGTTCGCCTATCTTCTAGGATTAACATAATTAGGATATACAGTAAAACCTCCCTTTAGCGGACACCCCGCTAACGGACATCTCTCTATAAAGGACAGTTTTGTTGTTGTTGTTGTCGTGTCCAAAGAAGAGTCTCAGATGTCTCCATGCATCTCCATCACAGCAGCAGCAATATCCACTATCTTGGGTGTGTAAAGCTGCTGCTCTGGGTCTAAGTCGATTTTCTGCAAGGCTGCGGCCATTGCTGGGCATGAGAATATGTGAGTAGGTGTTAGTTCCACACCAGGACAATTTTTGCACGCTTTATAAGTTCTTGTGCCATCTGGATGTATTGTCATTCCTTTATGGTGTTTTGTTCTAATTCTTGTTATGGTTTTTGTCAGTTTTCTCTCAGAGTTTATTTCACATATTTGATCTTTTCTTATTTTTTGTTTGATTATCTTGTATTTTGCCAAAGCATCAGCGTCAAATACTGACATTTGTTCTTTCCTTTGGCTCAGCTTTCTGGCTTCCTTTGCCAATTCATCTGCCATTTCATTACCCTCGATCCCAACATGGGCAGGAATCCATTGTAGAATGCAGTTCTTCTCCAATGTTTCCAGTTGGGTAAGTAATGAGTGTATTTTCTGCGTGATTCTAGTATTGCCCTTCTGAATTGCTTCTAGAGCGGATCTGGAGTCGCTGTATATTATGATTCCTTCTGCTTGATGCAGGGATGGTTGGTTCAGGCATACATCAAGGGCTTTCCAGATAGCTGTCAGTTCACAAGTGAAGTTTGACGAAATCTTTCCTGCTCCTTCTTTGATTTTGATGTGTGTTCCATCTTGGAGTATTATGTTAATTCTGGCCCCTCCATTACTCAGAGTAAGGTCTGATGATCCATCTGTGTATGCTAATAAATAATTTTTCTGATCATATAAATCAATTGTATCAAGTCCCTTCTTTTTAAGTATGGTTTTGTTCTCTTTTTTATTGCAGGGTTCGTTCAAGTTGAGATTGATGATTAGGGGGGAGAAGTCCGACCACACCTCCCTGCGGTCCCCCCTGGACCCTTGGAATATTCGACACCAAATTCTGGTTCGTTTCCAAGGTGACTAACGTGGCAACGGCACCCATTTTCCAATGAAGAGCAAAGGACAGTTTTCATTTGCTAAATTGCCATTTTTACTATTTATCAACTTTCCGGTAAGAGGACACCTCTCCCTAAAGGATACCTTGGCTCTGAAATTAGGTGTTGTCATTTACAGGGAGGTAGTTCTACTGTATTAGGATTAGCTAATGCTAGGGAAATCTAATGCTGCACATGACTGGTACAGAGCAGGAGAGACAAACATCGGTTCTGTCCTCCCAAGAGAACAACAGTCTTTGATTTCCAGACTTAAGTCTGGTCATCTACGGAGAATGACTTTCCAGAATGGTTTCAAAGTTTTCCCACTATGTACTAAGTCCAATTCTCAGCCTGCAACCCCAAGACATATTATTGACTGTATTGACTCATCCATTGATGAGCTCTACTCTTCCCCGGCAGACACCATCAAAAGTCTCAAGCTTTACAAGCTTGATACCTTAGTGTGATTGAGTGGAGATAAGAAAGAAGAAGAGAAGATTTGCTTACAAGAAGTTTGATTTTCAAGAAGAAGATAGGCGAACAGCCTCGTCGAAATATCGAATTTTAAATAAATAGATTTGATCCAAAATATGCCCTTAATGTATCAACAATGAATTGCTCGATTTCCAATAAATAAAGCTTTATAACATTGAGGAAGGATGGTATTGATGTGTCAAAATGATGAGGGCCAAAGATTCAAATCATGGTATACGGGTTGTTGGCTGTTTGTCTGAATTTGCCAAAACTGGTGTTGTGGCTTATTCTTCGTCATCACCATTACGTTGTGTACTGGGGTGATGAACAAAATTCATTGTTTTAATGTATTTTTAAAAAGTACCTTTTTTGTTACAATAAAACTTTTATATAAAAATCTCTATTTCAATCCATAGTAATTTAGGATATAACAGTACATGACCCAAAACACCGAAAATGTTGAGATCCCCTGAACATCAAAAAGGAACTACTATACATGGTTCTAATCTCTGTACTACAGTATAACCTCCCTTTAGCGGACACCTTCATTTGCAAAATTACCATTTTTTTTTAATTTAGCAACTCTCTGGTAAGAGGATACCTCTCCCTAAAGGACACTTTGGCTCTGCAATTAAGTGTTGTCCTTTACAAGGAGGTTCTGCTGTATGTATAAAATATAATAATAACACTGATAGACAAAACTTAAGGAAGTTGTACCTTATAGCATATATATATCGGGATTCAGAAAATATCTCTCAGAGTTATTTTCTGAATCCCGACATATATATGCTATAAGGTACAACTTCCTTAAGTTTTGTCTATCAGTGTTATTATCAATTACAGTATACGTATTTGCATATATATGTGAATGACAATCGGGAATATAGGAAACCCTCGAGCAACCATCATCGTTTCTTTGCGCGCCGTAAGGAACCCAAAAGAGATCGTGGAGGTTCTTAAGCTGCCCTAACCACTGTTTATGGTGTAAAGAAGCAGGTTGAGAGAGGAGGCCGACAGCGACAAAGGAGAACGAACGTCAACAAGGAAGAAACACTCGCGTTGATAGGAAAGAGTAAGATAATTAGCACCTCAAATAGAGGTATCAGAAAACTAAACATTCTGAGAAGGCTATGTGGAACAAATTGGGGAGCAAAACCCAGAATTCTCAGAACAACATATACCACCTTAATAAGACCGATAATGGAATATGCAACACCGGTCTGGGCTCCCTCAAGCTCATCACTAAAAGTAAGACTAGACAGTGTTCAAACAAAAGCGGCCAAAATAATCACTGGTGCTGTTTCATCCACCAACAATGAGAAAATTCAGAGAGAATGTGTTCTAGACCTACTCGCTCGAAAGCAGAAGACAAAATAAGAACAACTTGGATCGGCACTTCGGAAACGAGGAACCAGAGGACGAGATCTCTCTGACCACTTGTGGTTTGGTGGATCCGCCCTTTTCTGAGAATGAGGTGAAACTGACGGCTTTCAAGTTCGGGAAAAGGAAATCTTCTGGTCCCGAAGGGATCGATAACACGGTCGTGAAAGCCCTGGTAAGGATGCACCCATCGCTTCTTTCCAGGTTATTTATTAAGTGCCTGGACACTGGTACATTTCCTGAGGCATGGAAGGTTGCCCGAGTAGTGCTTCTCGAAAAGTCTGGTAGAAAGGGTAATTCTCCTAATGATTATCGTTCGCTTTCTTTACTAGTGTGTCTAGGTAAGGTCCTGGATAGCCTACTAGCTCAGCGACTGAAGCACTGGCTAGAGAGTGATGAGCTCCTTTCCTCTTTCCAACATGGTTTTAGGGAAGGGAAGTCCACAACCACAGCTCTGAACGAGGTGTTAGAGGGGGTTGAGATGGGCTTAAATAAGGGTGCTTGGGTTCTTTTCGTGGCCCTGGATATTGATGGCGCGTTCAACTCCATGAGCTGGAACAAGTTGATCAGAAATTTGATGGACATGGGTTGTCCTGATAATTTGTGCAGCTTGATTCGTGACTTCCTGAGGGATAGACGGATTAGCCTCAGTTTTGGTGGGCGGAAGTTGGAAAGAAACTGTGCTATTGGGTTGCCCCCAGGGCTCTTGCTGCGGACCTATTCTGTGGAATATCCTGGTAAACACCGTTTTCCAGGAGGAGCTCCATGAGGGAGACAGGCTGGTTCTCTATGCTGACGACCAGTTCCTCATCATTGAGACTGCTTCGAGAACGAAGGCTGAGAAGTGTGTTGAAACTTCTCTCCATCTGGGCCCATGACTCTGGCCTTAAGTTCAATGTCTCCAAAACTAAAGCCCTCAGCTTTAAGCCTAGGGACATAAGAACTAAAAGGAAACACAAGCCGGCTATCCGGATGGAAGGACGGAGGGTAGCGTTGGTCAATAGGATGACCATCCTGGGGGTGGTCATTGATGACAAGATGGGTTGGCAATACCAGGCGGAGGAGATGGTGGCGAGAGGCAAGGAGGCGTTGTGCAGGCCTGTCCTGGTTGGCCCTCAACAGGGGGGGGGGAGAGAAGGAAGGTACTATTTTTAGGAACCTCTGCCTCTCCTGTGTCGAGCCAATCTTGCTATATGCTTCCAGGGCTTGGTGGCGCCGAAACAGGGTTCAGAAGGTGGCAACAACTCTAGAGAGAGTGCAGAGGACAGCGGCACTCAGAACTACAGGGAGATATCGCACTACCAGCAGTGAGGCCTTATTGATCCTCGCTGGGCTTATTCCCCTGGGATTGAAACTAGAGGAGGAGACCATCAGACAGAAGATCTGGGAGAAAAGGGAAGATGCCCTGGGACTTTAAGCGGGGGCCCTGGAATCGAAGAGGGACACAAGGAAGCCTCCGCAGTGGTTGCCAAAGTGGAATTGGAGTCCTAGAGGGCCGACAGGGATTGGCACGGAGGTTTTCACAGATGGTAGTAAGTCTGGAACCAATACTGGAGCTGGGGTAGTGATATACACTAATGGAGAGCTGATCTTCCAAGAAGGTTTAGCACTCAGAGTGGACGAATTGGTCTTTTCAGCCGAGCTGGTTGCGATCAGGGTAGCCCTCAGAGTGTGTGCCGAGAAGAACTTCAGCCCGGACCGCCTCTATTCAGATTGTATGTCGGCCCTCGTCGTTATCAATCTGGAGAAAGGGCAACTCGCGCATCAAATAATCCAGGAGCTGGAGATGATGACGCGGGCTCCGGAGCTCCCTTGGTTTAGGAGACACAGCCTCATCGAAGGTAATGAGTTCGCAGACAGGATCGCTAAGGCAGGATGCCTTAGAGGTAGATCACTGAGGACCCCAGTGACCAAGAAAGAAGTTTATAGGAGGATCAGGGGTCACGTCCAGTACTTATGGTTGGACAGATGGAGGAACAGTGTGAAGGGGAGAGAGGTATTCAATGGGGTAACAACACCCAAGTACCTCTGTAAGGTAATGTCCCACAAACTCATTAGGGTAGTTCGGGACATGGGCTCTCTTCCCCAAGTCTCCACAGATTTGATATTAAGAGAAACCCTGATTGCGTCTATGGAGAAAGGGATGTGAATGCACGCCACTACGTCTTGGATTGTCCAAGGGTAGTGGGTGTGCAGGAAGAGAGAAGGAGGGCGAGGGGCGCGATCGAGAGTAAGCTGCTAAGAAATCACAGCAAGCTTCTTGAGAAAGCCCACGACGTGGCAGCTGAGCTTTTCCTCAGCTGTGAGTGAACAGAGTCGACCGGGGGCTGCCTCCCCGCGGTCCCTGCTGGACACAGTAGATAGTTTCCTATTTTGCTGTGATTAAAGGCCACCGGTATAGAAATCCTTCCAGACACGTTGTCTGGGAGGTGGTGTTTCCAGGTACAATGTCCAATCACTAGCTTGGATACCGTTACTTGGCTTATGAGTTGAACAGAATAGCAGCGAAGGGCATGCTTCGCATGCCGGCTTGTGGACTGAAAGGTCTGGGTGGCCATCTGCTTCTAGGGTGTACCAACTGTGCTTAGGTGGGATCCTCCAGTTCTTGTCTATTTTGGCTACTGTTTCTATTTCTTTAAAAGTAAGTTTATTTTTCTGTAGCAAGGGTTCTTTTGTGCCTTTTTTCGCTAGCGCATCAGCAGCTTAATTGCCTTCAATGCTAACATGTAAGGGTATCCATTGAAGGTGAATTTTTGAGGTATTGAGAGTTTTTGGAGATAACCAATTATGTTCCTGCTTACTTTGTCTCTAAGTTCCCCTGTGTGACTCAAGTGTTGTATGGCACTTCTACTATGAGTAAGAATCCATATATCGTGATGTTTAGTATTTCTGATGGATTTTAAGACTTCATAGATGGCTATAAGTTCTGATCTGAAGATTGAGCAAAAATCTAGGTTTCTTCTGTTCATTTTCTCATTGCCATTTGTGGGTTTAATGAGAGAGCCACTGCCAGTGTGTCCCAACTCGTCTCTGCTACCATCGGTATAGATAGTTATTGCATTTTTAGGAATTTTATTAATTATTTCTAATGATAATTGTTTTAAGTATTCTGGATTTTGGTATTGTTTGTTGGTGGGCTCGTTTAAAGTGGCATTAAAAATAACATTTTGTTAGTGGTTCGCATGTAGATATTTTTTCAGCTAAATAATATTTTTCCACTTTATATTTTAAAAATCCATTTCTTTTGGCCAGGTGGAGAGGGCCTTCTTTTTTGAGTCTTATATTGGGTTCCCAAATAAGTATGTAATTGAAAGTTCTGTGTTTATTTTCATAACTCTTGATTTTGTTTATATATTTTGGCAGATTGTAGCTTATTCTATCCTTTAAGGGCATAATGTCTGCCTCGCAAAGTACAATATTATTAGGGCAGGTATTTCGAAGACCTGTAATAATTCTAGTTGCATTTAGTTGTATCCTTTCCAGTGATTTTAGATTTGTTTCAGATGCTGTACCTTAGATTTGATATCCATATTCCAAGATAGGTCTCATTAGAGATGTGTAAGTTAATTTTAGTGTTGTTGCTTCAGCTCTCCACTCTTCCTGAAATATATTTCAAGATTTTTAGTCGGTCTCTTCCTTTTCTAACAACTCCTTCAATATGTTTACTGGAGTTAATTTCTGGATCCAGGGTGTAGCCGAGATATTTAGGATGTTTATTATATTGCAATTGTTGTTCTTTCAGAATAATATTTGGTCTTATTTTGTATAGTTTCTTATCGGTAGTAAAAAAACAGGTTTCATATTTTTGGGGGTTAAATTCTAATTTATGTTTATTAGCAAATTTTTCTAGGTGGAGAATAGTCTTGTTCGAATCTCTTTCAGCTTTTTTCCAGTTAGTGTTGCTGCTCCATAGAATAATGTATCAGCGAAAAGCCCAATATTGGTTTTATGTGAAAATTTGTCTTCTATGCCTGCAATAAATAGGGTGAAGAGAGTTGGGCTAAGGACTGATCCTTGTGGTAATCCTTGGTACAATTTGAAGGTTTTAGATAGAGTGCCATTATATTTGACCCTGATGTATATATTTTTAAGGGAATCATTTATCCAAGTGATAGCTTTTCCATCAATTTTGAAATGTTTGTATAATTTTGTAATTAACTTGTTTTTCCATACCTTATCAAAAGCTTGTGTAAGGTCTACAAAGCAGCTATGGTGTGGTTAGTTGGCTTTTTGTTTTGTGCATCTTTTACCTTTTGTGTGAAAAATAAGAGTTGGACTATTGTCCCATGTCCTTTCCTAAATCCATATTGTTCTTCTGGTAAGAGATTTCTTGTGTCGGGGTGGTAGGTGAGTCGTCTGAATATAATTTTTTCCATTAATTTGCAGCAAATATTTGTGAGGGAGATAGGTCGGTAGATTTTTGGGTCATCAGCAGATTTGTCAAGTTTTTTAATGGGAATTATTGTTGCATTTTTACAGTCTTGAGGCAATTTTCCAGTTTTCCAGGAGTTATTGAAAATATTAAGAAGTCTTTCTTTGCCAATTTTGCCCAAGTTTGATATCATTCGGCCATGGATTCCATCTGGCCCAGGAGTCTTGTTTAGGTCAGTGTTTTCTAATGCATAAGCTAGCTCTTTCATATTGATTTTTTTCATGGAAAATATTATGAGTGCTGGTGACATTTTTACAGTCATGAATAATCTTTCGGGCCTTTTTTCAACCTTGATTTTACTACTTATTTAATATGAATTACCTAAAAGATTGGCAGCAATTTTGTCATTAGTTGCTGGTGTACCATCTGTATTCTAAATCATATTTGTGTTTTCAGTTTGTGGCTGGACTCTGCCAATTTGTTTTGCCAAATTCCAAAGTTTTGTATTTGGGTTTCTAGGGTTCAGGTTTTCACAAGTTTGTTTCCATTTTTCCCTTTTCACATTTACGTATAATCTTTTTATTTTTGCAATCACAATGTTCAGTTCAGTTCTACAATTTGTTTGGTTTTGGGTGCACTTTTTTGTAGTTCATTTATTTTAGTTATAAGTGTTTGAATATTTTTTGCCTGGTGTGTATAATTTGGAATCCATTTCTTAATATAACCTATTGGTATTGAAACTTTGGCAGCTTTAATTATGGTGTTTTCGAAAGATATCATATTAGCCTTTTTGAAGTTCCATAATTTTTCTTAATTGAGCTAGTTTTGGTCTTGGTGCTAATTTATATCAAATTAGGCAAATGATCACTTTCAAAACCTTTTAATATTTGCTATTTGCATTTGTGGAAAATGTCAGGATAGTAAAAACTTATATCAAGGGCTTGTGCAGTATTATAGCTGTAGGAATGATGGGTAGGATTCCCATCATTTAAGCACATGAAGGCATTGTCGTCAAATATGTTTGATAGTATTTTGCCGGGTTGGCGTAGAACATCCCCATAGTTGATGTTTGGCATTAAGGTCACCTAAAATAATAGTGTTGTCTGTAAGAAATTGAGCCATTGTTCCATCGTCAATAAATGTATTGTTTGGAGGGTGATACATATTGTATATGTTGATGGCTTTGTTTTGATTGAGGTAGACTTTGATATCTTGGGTTTCGAGGTCTAATGTGTTTGGAATATTAACGGCTATGTCCTCATAGTACAAATTATTGATTAAAAATGCTAGGCCACGCCCTTTAACAGCATATACAGATGGATCTTCAGACCTTACCCTTAGTAATGGAGGGGCCGGAATTAACATAATACTGCAAGATGGAACAAACATCAAAATCAAAGAAGGAGCAGGACAGATTTCGTCAAACTTCACTTGTGAACTGACAGCTATCTGGAAAGCCCTTGATGTATGCCTTAACCAACCATCCCTGCATCAAGCAGAAGGAATTTTAATATACAGCGACTCCATATCCGCTCTAGAAGCAATTCAGAAGGGCAATACTAAAATCACACAGAAAATACACTCGTTACTTACCCAACTGGAACCATTGGAGAATAACTGAATTCTACATTGGATCCCTGCCCATGCTGGGATCGGGGGTAATGAAATGGCATTTGAATTGGCAAAGGAAGCCAGAAAGTTGAGCCAAAGGAAAGAACAAATGTCATTATTTGACGCTGATTCTTTGTCAGAATACAAGATATTTAAACAAAAAAATAAGAAAAGATCAAAATGCGAAATAAACTCTGAGAGAAAAATGACAAAAACTATAACAAGACTTAGAACAAAACACTATAAAGGAATGACAATACATCCAGATGGCACAAGAACCTATAGGGCATGCAACAATTGTCCTGGTGTGGAACTTACACCTACCCACATATTCTCATGTCCAGCAATGGCCGCAGCCTTGCAGAAATTTGACATAGACCCAGAGCAGCAGCTTTGCACACCCAAGATAGTGAACATTGCTGCTGATGTGATGGAGATGCATGGTACATCTGAGGCTCTTTATTGGACACGACAACAACAACGGCATTCCAGAGTAAAATAAATTATCAGAGATAGATACATATTTTTTAAATTAATTAAAATAAATATAATCGATACTGAGTGAGAGTTGATTTAAAAATATTAGAAATTTATTATCTTCGGAAACAAACCGTATCTAAAATATCAATTTTCTTTTTGCTACATGTTTTAATTTGCATTTACCTATTTTACATATCTCTGATTGTATTTGAAAATCGTTAACCAATTCTTCATACTTTTGGCGAAGTGGTGTTTTATTAATTTGTTATTTGATATTATTAGGGTTCTTTCCTGGTATTCAAAAAGGAAAAATACGTGTCGATCAGTTATATTTTTCAATTTATCAAACAATTTGGCCGCTGAATCTCTGATTCTGGTAGAGCGCCATCTGGCGAATAAAATTGTAACTAAAATCAATTTCGAATTTTACATTATTTGCCATAAAAAAAATCCCATTGCATCCTGAACACAATGGTTTTTACCGCATTGCTCTAGCGCGAATATTCGCAGAGTTATTAATTTTTAAAGTTGTGCGGGACTTTTGGATCACCCTGTATATATATTGTGACGAAGAAATATTTTATTATTTAATTTGATATTATTCAATGAAAATATTCAACAGATTATAAAAATATATACCTTAAATACCCATTTCTTGATTTTTCGGGAAGCCATTGGGACCAAAAATATTTTTTGGTCGCAGTGGTTACAGCCTTCTCCACGCTGACGAGCGCCAACAGCGCGAAACGCGTTCGTGGATGGCTTTTCTTGATTTATCAAGAAATTGAGTTGACCTTTTGCTCTACTAGATGGCGCTCTGCCATCTAAAAAGCACATGTGCTCGTGGTCAGGAGATGCCTTCTTTATTTTTAATATATTACTCTGTATTTGTAAAGTCATCTTTAAAATATTTCTTTGCTTGCTTGCTTAAGATTCCCTAGCTGTAGATAGTTTTGCTGACCTGTTAATAATTGTCGACTCGTCGCTGTGACGTCATCAATAAATACTTTTACATCTTAGGATATTTCAAGGCTTGATTTCTACGCTACAATATATATACATGGATTGGTTTAAATTCAAAAAACCTTAGTAGCTCAGTTATAACTGTCGAAGGACTGTTGAACCTGAAAGCTTGTATTGCCGTTATATATAAACTCTTCCCTCAGCGAATTGTATTTTACTTATAATTTTGCTCTCTGTCCGTTTTAAGACAATAATAAAATCCCTATTGACTAGAAGAAACACAGGTCAGGGAGAAGAGATTCTTTATATAAGAGGACAATGGTACAAGCTTTCGGTCAAGATGTATTTCTACGGGTACAGAATGATACGTGTTTTTCAATACACACTTCACTCCCTGACTTTTGTTTCTTTGTCCGTTTGTTTATGTGGGGTCAAACCCTCATTGAGGAAGAGAATATCAACAACATATATCCACTCATGGACAAAACTTAAGGAAATTGTTCTTCTCAGCATGTATATCGGGATTCAGACAATAACTCTGAAAGATATTACAGTGACCTTTATTGAAGACATACGAGATAACCAAGTGTAAACAAAATTGCCTCTGTCTCCTTAAAAAAAAAAAAAATAAATAAATAAAAAAGACGACCGGCGATATTAAAAACTTCCCACTTCCCTAAGTTTTGTCCAGGCGTGTATTTCTCCCGCGTGCATCATTCGCTTTATGAGCAAAGTCTACACGTTGCCATGCTTTACTCAAACTATCTACAAAGGTGTTCATGATACAAGATTATATATATGATACAAGGTTGTTCTATATGGTGTAAGATATGATGAATAGAATCCTATAAACTGGGGACAACATCAGTGATAGCTAGGTTCAAGTTGGATAGAATTAAAGATAGGAGCTCCATCTATGATTCCTTTCTTCCTGTGGTGAATCTGACAATTGACGATTAAAAACAGTTTATTGACATCTAGTCAACAGTCAAAGAGAGAGTTTACAGAGTTTAAAATAGTAGATAAAATATATACACCAGACGAGGTCTTCTCTGAAGGGACGTCTGGATCCTATCAGGAGCTTAGAATCGTCTTGAGTTCAGACAGGCCCTTGCGAGTTATGGAATCCGTGTCCTGTGGTGAATCTGTATAAGACCGGTGGTCTTAATAAAGCCCTGTGTGTGTGTGATAAAATTAAAGCTTCCTTATGTACTTATATATTCTGAGGCTAGGATTCAGCCCGTGTTTGACGACTCCAAGAAAGCGAAGGTTGCTTTGAATGTTCTAAAAAACTAAATTGGACGGAATATCATAGTGTTGTAGGGTGGTTTTTGATAAAGTATAAATAGAGACAACACATCAACCTTCGAAATTATCACCTCTGAACAAAACCTTATATATATAGATCGGCAATAAATCAACACCATGTTAAACATTTCCCACTTTGAAAAAGGATGACAGTATGTCCTCCGAAACATCGAAGAATAAATTTTGAACGTTGATATTTCTCTATCTAATTTACATAGGGAGAGGTGTCTTTTTTGCATATAATTCTGTTTATTTTCACTTTTTATTAATATTGTCGCCTTTACTAGGCCTAAAATGTTAATTACTTTGAAAAAAAATATATATATATTTTTTCATATCTTAAGCATCAATAAGCATTTATAAAAAAAAAAGAAGTTTCATTCAAGGAAACATTTCGCTTCAAGAATGACACCAATTTTACGACAAACTACTTTCATCTGAAACATCAACAGAATATATCCTTCCTATGTTAAACACGCTTTCAGTGGATACAGGCTTATTGGCGGAAATTACAATGAAGGAGATAATAGAAGAAATCTCGCGTTTAAAGAACTGTAAGGCAGCTGGAATCGACGAGGTACCGAACGAAGCAATTAAGCTCCTTCCCCACAGTTACTTACTGTTACTAAAGGATCTATACAACAGAATACTAAGATCAGCTGTATTCCCATCCTCCTTCTCGAAGTCTATTATTCATCCGATTTTTAAAAATGGCGATTCTGATAATCCATCCAACTACCGCGGAATCTCACTGCTGAGCAATTTCGCGAAACTATTTATAGCAATACTTAGGTCCCGCCTAGTCAAATGGATTGAAACTAATGATATTATCCCAGAGAATCAGGCGGGCTTTAGATCTGCTCACTCATGTCAAGATCATATTTTCATATTGACATCGGTAATCCAACTTGCCCTAAGGAAGAAAAGAGGTAAATGTTACTCCTTCTTCGTAGACTTAAAAAAAGCTTTTGACACGGTTCCTCACGCATTGCTATGGACAAAACTAGTCAAAATAGGACTCAATCACCGATTTATCAACTTAATTAAATGTTATTATGAAGACATGACCGCTGCGGTACGTTGGAACAATTCTATCACTGAATTCATTAAAATTCGTTCGGGGGTACTCCAAGGTGACCCACTATCCCCATGCCTATTCCTACTCTTTATTAATGATTTGATTAAAATATTTGATGACTCGGGGTTGTCAGGAATATACTTACCCAATTTCGGAAACATACACCTCCTCCTATATGCCGACGATATTGTTTTGATCGGAGATTCTAAAATAAACCTTCAATTGAAAATCAATATACTGAAAACCTATCTAGAAACTAACTTACTAACTCTGAACGAAAACAAGTCAAGAATAATGGTTTTCCGTAATGGAGGAAAGGTGGCGCGTTCAGAAAGATGGTATTGGGGTCAAAGTCCTTTAAGTGTTACATCAAAATATACGTACCTGGGCTACCCGCTAACCTCTTCGATTTCTTTCACTCAAGTTGCCTTAAATTATAGAGGCAGGACCATGAGCGCGATGGGTGCTGTGGGGGAGATTATTTTGAAGTCCAAGCTCAAATCCTTCCATGCAAGTATGAGATTGTTGGACTCTATGATCTTGACAGTCCTACTCTATGCGGCTCCAATCTGGGCACATGATCAGGCCTTAATCTTAGATAGAATCCAGGATACCTTTCTCAGACGTTTTCTGTGCCTTCCAAGCTATACTCCGGGCTATATTTTGAGGGCTGAAACAGGAAGAAACTCTCTTGATATCACAGTGAAAAAAACTAACTTTAAAATTCTGGACTAGAATTCTGAAAATGGCAGCAGGCTACCTTCAATTTGTTTGGCACATTTGTGGGACATTTCAATTTCTTCAAAACAGAATATCGGACTGGTAAAAAGTATAACAGAGCTACTTAATAACACCGGCTTCTCATGGCTTGTTGGATGTACAGACTTCAATATTCTACAAAGATACATCCCCCTAATTATTAGAACGGCAACCGACCAGTCCTTGCAGCTGGATTATGTAAGAATAAGAAAATCAATACTCTACTCTCACTATAAATACTTTCATTCATCACCTACAATGGAATGCTATCTGAATGACAATATCCCCCTAACCTTAAAGAGAATCATTGTACAAGTAAGAAGCCTTTTTGTAGTACAGAGAATTAATCATGTTTCACTATTGAAAACTAAGACCATAAAATGCACCTTATGCAGCGGTGAATTTAGTCTCGATTTTCCACACTACATGTTCTACTGTACGGCAATGGAAGAAGAAAGAGAAATTCTTCGTCAAGAGACCGGCTATAATAGCAATTCGCCTTATGTTTTAATGGCAAAAGTCGTAAAATCCAGACCCTTTGCATTCGCTTTTTATAAATACTGGAAATCAGCTCAATCAAAATATTTAGCCCAGACACCGGATCCAACTCGATAATTGGTCGAGGTCAATACCCAATATTTGTATATAACTACGATGCTAATTTGTTATTTATTTATTCTGTTCTACAGGGAGAATCCTGTATGGCACGTGTGCCCAATAAAGGCTATTGTTGTGTGTTGTCATATCTTAAGCATCTACTTACCATAAAGAATATTTCTAAACAAAAAAAAAATCAAAATTCGAAGCTATTTTAAACGCGTAAGATTCCTTTTGAAATTAAACAATTTATACTGCCCTTACTGCAATGGAAAAATTAAAGGGAGGGCCTGGCTCATCAGTGGTGAACCCTCCCAGCGGTTTCGCCAGTTTAATATACCATACCGCTGTTATTAATTGCAGTAGTGCATCATATTATAAAAAAATAATCATTTATATAATTTTTTTAACATTGTATTTTCTGTGTCATTGACCTTTTTTTATAAGTATTGTAACCTATATACGTCAAAAAGTGGTGTGAAATTAACAAAAGAAGTGTGTGTGAAGGATCGTCTGCCACATGGACGGCCATTTTGTTTCCTGGCGGAGAGGGTGACCAAGGTAAACATTTAGCTCTGAGTCAAAGGCCACTTTTCTACCTAGTGTAGCCACGATATTGCCCTCTCCAATGCCTCTAATTTACCCTGACACATTTATTTTCTATTGCATCCGAAACTGTTACAGTGTGAATTACCCTTT
>CP092883.1:8179590-8234007 GCA_030710605.1 Cordylochernes scorpioides | reverse complement strand
AATAAAAGAACAAGGAATAAAGAATTTCATTCAGACCATGTCTAGACATATTTCTAAGTTTAGAAAATGTGCATGATACACGAAGGTCCATTTATGTGAAGTCTAACTCCCCATATCACAACATAATATTGAGGGCAAACCTCAAAGTGGATCAAGGAAAAGAAAAATCTTAATACAATAATATTGTTAAGTCGATTTTTTTTCTATCGTGATGAAGTATACAATCAGTACTCCTATGATTTGAATAACATACACCTCATTCCAATACGCTTTAAGAGGATTTATACTTATGTTAGATTATTGGAAACGTGACTAAAAAAGAAAAACACACCAAAGCAAATACACAAACAATATACTATTGAATTACATATAGACACTAAAATAAAAGAACGAGGAATGAAGAATTTCATTCAGACCATGTATAGACATATTTCTAAATCTAGAAAATTTGTATGATACACGAAGGTTCATTTATATGAACCATCCTTTGAATAATAGATCTATTCTATTTCAATGCGTTTCAATGATTTTACGAATTATATTAAGTGATCGATGGGGTGACAAAGTACACTTAACGACATGCACACCATAACACAAGCATTTGTTCAAATCTCATTAGGATGAGATATAAATGTAATGTATATTAAACTTTTAGTTTGGCAACGCCAACTATTTATCATCATCACTATATAGCATTCAGAATTTGCATGTAACTTAAGAAATAAACAATAAGTTTTGTTTACTGCGTCTTATTAAATTTCCATAGACTATAAAGAATATTAAAGTGTAAACGAACAACATAACATGGTGGCAGCGGTAAGTCTATCGTTTTAAAATATAAAAATATAGGTATAATAACTATTTTAACTTTTATTATATTTTTTGCTTTCTCATAAATTATAAAAGATAATTATGAATAATTTACCACCGCCTTCTGCGTTTACAATAGATCAAAATGATCCTAATAAATGGCCAAAATGGCGTAAAAAATTCGAAAACTACATCATAGCAAGTGATCTTGATTCAAAAACTATACAACAACAAAGGGCTATTCTATTGCACATTATTGGCGATTCAGCGCTCGAAATATATAATACATTTGGTTTTGAAGAGAATGCGCAAAGCTCTACTATCAAAGATATCTATATATATAAAAATGAATGTATGTGTGTGTGTGTGTCTGTTTGTTTCTCCTTTATGCCTGACCAAACCACTCATTGGAACGCCATGAAACTTTGGGAAGTTATTTAGTATAGTACTGGGAAGGTTTCTAGCGAATAAAATTTTTGAAATAACTTTTCGCTTTAAAATAATCAAGATAAATATTCTAATTTATCTGTTATAATTCAACAATCTGCTCTGAATATTATCATGATGATATGATGATTTTGTAATGTAGAAAATTAGGAAAGACAAAATTCAGGATGACACGGCAATTTATTTGAGACAAGAATAATGATACAATTCAAAGGCAAGATACTATTCCTTTAACTTCCAATTACCGAGGGAACCAATTAATATTGATTTTATTCAACTTATTGAGTATTTTTCAAGGGACCGGGGAAAATTGTTCACTTTATCGAGAGATTCGTTAAACAAACCTTTACTCGGGTAAAACCCGGGCGAAGCCGGGTACATCCATACAAGAATAATGATACAATTCCAAGGCAAGATACTATTCCTTTAACTTCCAATTACCGAGGGAACCAATTAATATTGATTTTATTCAACTTATCGAGTATTTTTCAAGGGACCGGGAAAAAATGTTCACTTTAACGAGAGATTCGTTAAACAAACCTTTACTCGGGTAAAACCCGGGCGAAGCCGGGTACATCCATACAAGAATAATGATACAATTCCAAGGCAAGATACTATTCCTTTAACTTCCAATTACCGAGGGAACCAATTAATATTGATTTTATTCAACTTATCGAGTATTTTTCAAGGGACCGGGAAAAAAAAGTTCACTTTATCGAGAGATTCGTTAGACAAACTTTTACTCGGGTACGTCCGCTAGTTCTAGATAAATATGATCAATATTTTAGACCATTTAAAAACACCATATATAAAAGATACATTTTCTTTACTTGTGAACAAAAGCTAAATCAAACTTTTGACGATTTTGTCACAGAAATTAAAAGTAAGGCTGAAGACTGTGAATTCGAAAATATTAAAGATTCTCTTATTAGAGACAGAATTGTTCTGGGTTGTAGGGATACAACACTTAGAGAAAAATATTTACAGAACCCCGATTTGACACTGTCATTGGCTATTAATCAAGGTCAGGCGGCTGAGGCATCGCAAAAACAATTAAGAAACATTGAAAAAGATTCAATTGATGCTATAAGGAAAAACCTTAATGAAAGATATAAACCTACCACCTCTTTGAAGAATAGCTACACAAGTAACCCAGTTAGAGCCAATTTTAATAAATCGATCAGGTGCTCAAAATGTAACATGGCTCATGACTTTGGAAAGTGCCCTGCATATGGAAAAGAATGTTACAAGTGCAGACAGCCAAACCACTTTGCAAATTGCTGCAAAAATAGAGCAGTTAGGTGTATACAAGAAATTGAGGAAGAAAAAGATAACTTACTGATTATAGACTCAATCATGGTCGGCCAAGTGTTAAGGAAACCGTGGAAGGAACTAATTTACATACAAGGACATCCTGTTGATATTAAACTTGATACAGGAGCAGATGTAAATATTCTGCAGGAAAGTCTAATTAAAGAATGGCCTAATATGCCATTGCTGGAAACAGCAGATTGCAAAATATATATATGGTAATTTAAGCCAACAAACCCATATTGTAAATAACTTATAACAAGATTTTAATGTTGTATAATAGAAACACATCTGTTAATGATTATACAAATTATTGGCATGTGTCTTTACATCATCATATGTAATGTAATTTGTACAAACAGGATAAATAAATAAAAATCTGTAATAGATTAAGAGTTGAGCTAAAGCAGAGATCGAGCATATAGTATTGCCAAAACGGCAAGCAGCAAACAACTTTATACAAGTTACAAACTCTACATCCTGACTGTTCCTCTCGGTTAACACAGTATAGCGAGAGTCAAGACTTCATCATCACAAAGTTAATCGACAGGATTCTCTACACAGGAGTCACCAGAACTTCATATCATTACATTAGTCGACAGGATTTCACATCATTACAGTAGCCGACAGGATGACCAAAACGAAGGATGACACAGCGAAGAGGTAAGAAGACTGTTCGGATAGGAAGCGAAAAAGAGCAAAGATGGAGGAACAAACCGACCATTCCAACGAAACGACCAAGCAATCTCTCCCCCCAACAAGAGACGATATTTTAGGAGGAAACGCCGTCCCAAGGGACCTCCGCAGACCCGCTAACACCGATCGCCAACGCCGGGAGCAAACTGACCACCCCAACGACACAGCCGAAAATCCCACAAGACATGGAAACCGAGCAGCGATGTGGCCCAAACCCTGTGACAAGTTCCACACCTTCGACCTGACATCGTCGAGACAATGCTCAAGGCGACAAACCGCAATCAACGTTGGAGAAACTACAAGCTTCTACAAGATCTACATGGAGCGACTTCCACGTCAGCAGGAAACAAGCCAAGATCAAGTCTCCTGACTGAACTTTCATCAAAACTGTAAGTTTTAAAAACTGCTTAACTTTATCCTCAAGTTCAAAACTTGATTCCCTATAATTTTTGTACTTATATTTTCACTTTAAGCATTTTAAAATCAATTTTTACCTTTTTTATACCATTTTTAATTCAATTTTCAAAACTTCCACATTTTCATTGATCAAATTTACTTTAATTTTTAATCAGATTATAAATTTCAAGTTATTACTCTCAATTTTTCTAAAAAAAAAAATTTCGCCCATTACGCATTTTTACTAATTTACTAATCTTACATGCCTTTCCTAAATTTACCTAAAATGGCATTATCCAAAGCTACGACTTGAAAAAAAAATCATTATTATTATTTTTAAAAAATCTCATTCATCATAATTCTCAACTTATTTTTGTTTTACTTATTAGTTATCGTTATACCAAAAGACCAATATCTTTATCAATTCTTAAAATTTGGTAATGTTCACCATTTTAAGTAAGCGCCCAAATTAAATTATTTGTAACTCTCACGACATTGCCCTTTTACAAGAATCATTTTAACTACCATAATCAACGATTTAAAAAATATATTCAAATTTTAAATATAAATTAACATAGGTGAAACGCATTTTTTAATTGCAAAAATCGGAGGATACAATATCTTCAAAAACACCACTAGGAAAAACAACTACCACGCCAGTAGCTAAATTAAGTCACAGACCGCCAAACTTATTACAATCGTTAATATTCGAGCATAAATACACTCCCTCGTCTCTTCATTTTACATGCATATTTAATCATCAACGAATCTCTCTCAACAAACATTACAACACTCACACATCACTTTATCCAATTGGCAACAATTTTTAGTGCGCGACTTAACACACAAATCCAAATCTTGAGCCACACAAGCCTCCACTTAGCTCTATATCGTCGCCACAATAAAATAATTTCACATTAAGCATGCCATATCTACTAACAGTCAAATATTCTCTCGATGTGTTTCATACAACAACCACCCATGACTTTATTAAATTTGTTATTCATGGTGAAACAGGTTAGATTTGTACCAAACTAAGACTTCACGTGACACCTTTTCATTCACATTTCTCACTTCGTGTCACAGTGCCACACCATAAAACTTTTTCACTTTTCAGGCCAAAGACGCCCTTCACGCCTGTGACACTTCTCACCTCAAAGCGTGTCCACGTCGAAAGTCATATCTTTCACTCACTTCTAACCTGAAATCATCGTATAACATTTTTACTAAGTCTTAACAACTACGAACACCGAGAAAATCATATCTTTCAATTATACCAGAAATATGCCAATCTCAACAAAAGAGAAAGTCAGTTTCAAGTAAATCTCAAACCTAGAAAATCATCCCACATGTGTGACCACCCCAAAATTAGAATTTCCGTGAAAAAAAGGAAGTGGACGCCCTTTATGACGTCACTCCCCTTGGTCACTGCTATCTTTTGAGAATATCTTCTCTCCCCCCTCAAGCAGTCATCTTGACCGCTAGCTTCATGATCGCCATTTTTAACACATGTTTCACACTAATCATTTAGATTTCCTCGAGAATCTCACAAATCTCACCAAAGAGATATCACAACACAACATACATTAAACATTTTACATGTTAATTGATATCACCAATTAAAACAATTTGGTTAAGTCTTATATAGACTTTATGACGCAAAAGAGAAATCATTCTCTACATATCACCATTTTGGACAAACGAAAATGTCATTTCACGTATTCCCAGCTTCAGAGAGTCAAAAACACCAATGTTTACCAATAGGATATGATCTACACACAACAGTTGTAACTTTTCTTAAAAAGAGACAATTTTTGTTCAATTTTACGGTATTAAAATTTATCCAATCATTAATAACCTTTAATTATATTTGAATTTTTGTATAAAATCTTGAAAAATTATTTTTATTTTACCTTTCAATTATATAATCAAATTTTTAAGCCAACATGATTTAAAAAAAAACTTTAATCAAATTTACTTTTATTTTTCATGATATTATTTTAGTATTGCAAAACATCTAATTGTTTCAAAAATTATTTTTATTTTATTATTTATTATATCTTTTATATACACTGCGTGACATTGAAAATGGAACACCAAGAAATAGTGGCCAGAAAATTATGCAAATTTCAGGGTAGACGCGCCTAACCGAGTTATGCAAATGATGTAAAATGCGCAGCTCTCGTGCGCACATGGAGTAAGATATAAGGGAAGGAACTTGCAGAAAGGACAGTATTCGTGTCGTTATTTCTTCAAGGAAAATCATTGTAGAAATTTTGTTCTTGTGTCAAAAGACACGAGTAATAACAGAGAATGCCAGGTCATCGTAAACGGAGGCAGTTCAAGCAGACAGACGCTTTTACGAGGGGCATGGTGATCGGACTGAAAAGGGCAGGTTGATCCATACGTCAAATCGCAGCTGATACACACCTTGGTGTGTCCACGGTGCACCGACTGTGGAGAAGATGGTTGGAACAAGGAAATGTGGCAATTTATAGGAATGCCGGTGCAACCAGAGTGACGTCAGCACGTGTGGATCGGCGTATCCTTCAACAAGCAGTGGCGGCCCCACAAGCCACTTGTACCGCCATCCTGCAACATGTGCAAGACACCCTAGATCATTCCATCTCGACCAGAACCATTTCCCGTCGATTGGTTGCTAATGGCTTGCACTCATGCCGTCCGCTAAGAAGACTGCCATCGACCCCACCGAATAGGCGCCAACGTTTGGAATGGTGCCGGGCTAGATCGACGTGGATGACGGAATGGCACAGGGTCGTGCTCTCAGATGAGTCGCGTTTCTGCTTGTCCAGTGATAGTCGCCGTGTACGCGTGTGGCGTCGACGTGGAGAAAGGTCCAATCCGGCAGCAATTGTGGAACGCCCCACCGTGCGACAACGTGGAATCATGGTTTGGGGCGCAATCGCGTATGATTCCAGGTCACCTTTACTTCGTATTCAGGGCACTATGACGGCCCAACGATACGTTGATGATGTGCTGCGACCGGTGACACTCCCCTACCTTCAGGGGGTACCCAATGCCCTTTATCAGCAGGATAACGCCCGACCGCACACTGCTCGCATTAGCCAACAAGCTCTGCAAGATGTACAGATGCTTCCCTGGCCACCGTACTCTCCTGATCTCTCACCAATCGAGCACGTCTGGGACATCATTGGACGCCGTTTGCATGCCTTGCCACAGCCGCGTTCAGAAGACGAACTGTGGCAAATGGTTGAGAGGGGATGGAGAGCCATCCCTCAGGACGCCATCCGTACTCTGATTGACTCTCTACCTAGACCTTTTGCTGCGTGCATCGCCGTCCGCGGTGGTCCTACTTGCTACTACGCCGCTCTCGCTCTGTATTATGACTATCATTTTGAAATAAAGATCACTTATTGTTCGTCCCTGTCTCTCTCTGTCTGCCGAGTTTCATCACTTTCTGGCCAGTATTTCTTGGTGTTCCATTTTCAATGTCACGCAGTGTATTACATGTTTAATTTTGTCCACTTACACTTTTTTTTGTACCCGCAAACATATTTCTATATTTTTATTCACTATATTTTATATTTTACGATGCACTAGCGCGCCATCTGTTATCAAATTACAAAACTTTTTTAGAGGCGTAATATTCTTTTAAAAATAAAACAATTTCTACTGTCCTTACTGCAATGGAAAAATTTAATTTTTCCATTGCAGTAAGGACAGTAGAAATTGTTTTATTTTTAAAAGAATATTACGCCTCTAAAATAGTTTTGTAATATTTTATATTTGTTTAAATACCTTTATTATCTGACAATGTTTATCATCCACTATCGGGCATCTACAACAATCGTTTTCAACAATCATATTCTTTAACCAATTCCCTATATTTTTCATCACTATCTTTTCAGTCATTGCGTCACAACAACGTAGAAAAACGACAGCACTGCTTGACAATTTAATTTTTGATTTCGTAATTCAACAAACTCTTTGAAAACACAGTTCCCCAGATTTAAAAATCCCAACTTCTGGCCTGAACACGCTTCAAGAGTTTATTCCATTTCATCCGCAGAGCAAATCACCAACGCATTCACAAAGCGTTCACTTTTTTCAACTTTCAACTTTTTTTTCAGCTCTAGCGGACCACATTCAACCTTTGATTTCGAGTCAAGTCAGACCACCTACTGTCGCTACAATTCTACTTATCGCATGGCTCTATTTCACTCCTTTCCCAATCATATAAATAAACAACTTTTCTTCAGCAACTTTTAACCCAATAATCCTAAAATTGTGACAAAGCACGGTAACCCTTATATAGGATCGCAAGTGAAACATTGCCAAGGAAGACAGCTCAAGTCTATATCCTCGCTTTGCACCTGGATCTGAGTATTTGGTTTACATGTGCACTTCTAACAATTGCATATTCTTCAACTACTAACCCTTTACAACGCCCGCCAATATTCTCTTAGAATGTGAATTTTTATGTCATCATTTTATTTTAATCATCTTTTTTTTTAATCAAACAAAAATGTCATTTTTTTTCACTTTTATATATCCAAACAAATCATCTTGTTATAGCCCTTTTTAACCCCACAGTTTAAATTAATTAAAAGAAATTTTAATTACTTACCTGTGTTAGAGAGGCTTTACCCGCTTAAACCCGGATAAACCCTTTCACTCCCGGGGCCCATCTATGGTAATTTAAGCCAACAAACCCATTTGTAAATAACTTATAACAAGATTTTAATGTGGTATAATAGAAACACATCTGTTAATGATTATACGTATTATTGACATGTGTCTTTACATCATCATATGTAATGTAATTTGTACAAACAGGATAAATAAATAAAAATCTGTAATAGATTAAGAGTTGAGCTAAAGCAGAGATCGAGCATATAGTATAGCCAAAACAACAAAGTCTAAAGATGGAAACGGCCACGGCGCCAGTGTACAGTTTCGCCAGACGATCCACGCCCCTCTCGCATGTGCTGAAATGCAATACCCCCTTTCTCAGAAAAGGTATATAAAGGCCCCCGTCTTTAGCCAAAAATACAGTTAGTTCACCATCTGGGTGAGCCCTCGTCGGTTGTACCCCAGGTCCATCTCATCCATCATGTAGACCAGTAAGAACGTTTCTATCTCCATCTTTCGCTCCTAGCTCAACTTTTATCTGTTCACGGAACTTTCTTAGTGCAACTGTGTCTTCGTTTTTTGTGTGTACATTCCCAAGCTTTCCACTCTGCCTCGACCACGACTGCCTGCATTTTGTAAGAACTTTTGAAGGTCTTCCAAGGTGCAGAGAGGTACTGGAAAACTCCCCATTCTGACTGTTCCTCTCGGTCAACACAGGATTCTACAAGACTCTCACCACATTACATATACCTATACAGGGCAACAAATCCCAGTAGTATGAAAATGCCAGCTAGATTGTAAGACGAAATACGCTTGCAGAAAAGTTACATTTTTAATTGTTAACAACTCAGCAGTTCCTATGCTAGGTCTGGATGAGTGTGTGAAAATAAATTTAGTAAAAAGAGTGGAAACAATAAGTGATATCAGCGTTACTCTTACAGGACTCTTGGATGAATATAAAGATGTTTTCAAAGGAAATGGCCATTTGAGTTATATGTATGACATTAAAATATCGGACAAGGCGGAGCCTAAAATAAGTCCAGCGAGAAGACTACCCAGAGCATTGCTTCAACCAGTAAAGGAAGAACTGTTTAAAATGGAAGAAGACGGGATTATCGAAAAAAATAGAAGAACCGACGGTATGGGCGCACCCAATGGTAGTGGTAAAGAAACCATCGGGCAAATATCGGATATGTATTGACCCAAGGGAACTGAATAAATGGGTCTTGAGGGAGCATTACACCTTACCTGCACCTGAAAACATTTTGGCAGAAATACCTAAGGCTAAATTTTATTCTGTATTAGATGCGAAATCTGCATTTTGGCAAGTGCCGCTAAGTGAAAATACATCTAAATATTTGGTGATGAGTACATCATTTGGGCGTTATCGATTCTTGAGGCTACCTTTTGGAATTTCCAGTTCACCTGAAATTTTTCAAAAAATTATGCACAAGATTTTTTGTGATATCCCTAATGTGGTCTGCTATATAGATGATCTTCTAATATGGGGTAATTCAATTGTGTGTGAAGATCATAACTCTACTCTAAAAAAGGTTTTGGATTTGGCCAGAGAAAGTAGACTGAAGCTTATATTAAATAAACTCCAAATGGCCACAGGGGTAGTTAAATTTTTAGGTCATACCATCTCACAGGAAGGAATTTTACCTGATCAAGATAAAGTTAGAGCCATTCAAAATATGCAAATACCTAAAAATAAGCAATAATTGCAAAGGATACTTGGGACTGTAACTTATCTAGCCAAATTCATACCGGACTTATCATCAAATACTTCTAATATGAGAAACCTGCTTAAAAAGGATATAATCTGGAATTGGAATATTGCAGCAGATCAAGAGCTGAATTGTATCAAAACTCTCCTAACTAGTCCACCAGTATTGAGACACTTTAATCCTAATGAACCATTAGAACTTTTTGCTGATGCAAGCAAAGATGGGTTGGGTGCTATACTAATGCAAAAAGAAAAACCTTTATCTTATGCATCTGCATCTCTCACTTCTCCGCAAAAACATTACTCCCAAATTGAAAAAGAATTATTGGCTCTATATTTTGGATGTAAAAGGTTCCATTATTTCCTTTATGGTAGAAAATTTACTGCACATACAGATCATAAACCCTTGGTTTCTTTATTGAAGAAAAACTTTGATCAAATGTCACCTAGACTCCAAAGGTTGTCATTGTATTTATTAAATTATCAATTTGAATTGAAGTTCATCCCAGGAAAGAGTATGATACCTGCTGATACCCTTTCCAGACATTTCTTACCCCAGGAACAAATGGAAGATAAAGAATTAGACTTATGTACTCAAACGTTTGTTTTAAATGTTGAGATCAAAGACCAGAGATTAACGAGACTACAGGAGGATACGTTAATGATAAAGAATGCTGTTTGCTAAAGCAATATATTTTAACAGGTTGGCCTTTACACAAAAAGAACTTGCCTTCCAACCTCAAACCTTATTGGGAATTCAAAGAAGAACTTCATGAATGGCAAAACTTGATTTGCAGAGGTAATAAACTTCTAATACCAAAACCCCAAAGAAGCGATATTTTAAAGATACTCCATGCTTCACATCAAGGTATAAATAATACAATTGCATTAGCCAAATGATTCATTTACTGGCCTGGAATGAATAAAGAAATTGAAGAATTAATCAATAACTGTTCAATTTGTCAACAAACATCAAGAGCAAATCTTAAAGAACCTATGCTTCCACACCAAGCACCTGAATATCCATGGCAAAAGGTAGGGATCGACATTTTTCAAATAGAAAGCTCAAAATATCTCTTAATAGTGGACTACTTCAGCAAATACCCAGAAATATATCAACTCCAAGATATGACAACAGACACCATAATAAGGAGATTAAAGAGAACTTTCTCGAATTTTGGAATTCCTGAAACTTTGGTGAGTAATAATGGGCCTCCATGCTTTTCAAAAGAGTTCCAGAACTTTACTAGAACTTGGAATATAGTCCATGTAACATCTAGTCCTTACCATGCACAGAGTAACGGGATGGTAGAACGAACAGTTCAAACTTTAAAGAAATTGATAAAGAGATGTGGGGAAGAAAGTACAGACCCCTACTTAGCTCTTCTCAACTTACGAAACACACCACACAATAATTTGCCATCACCTGCACAAATTCTGATGTCAAGGAAATTAAGGGCTATAATACCCTCGAATACATCCCAGTTCGTGCCCTCTATGAATAACAATGAGGCGATCCAGAAACAGCTAGTGGATAATCAAGTTAAAATGAAAAACTATTACGATAGACACACTAGACCGGCAGACCCATTATCTATCAATGATAGAGTTTGGTTTCGAAAAGATAAAAGATGGATCCCAGGCCAGCTAAAAAACCAAGCCAATGAACCCCGATCCTTCTACGTGAAAGACCAAGAAGGAAATGAATATAGAAGAAATAGTATTCACATCCGCGAAGATAAACGGAGTGAAACAACCCACACAGATTGGGAGAAACCACTAGAACTGAACCAGGAACAAGCTGATTTGCAGGACCTGGAGGATACCCCATCACAGCCTACATCTTCTGGACAACTCTCTTCTCCTGGATACCCGGATAACGTGACCACCACAGGACCCCCAGAGAGCTGTACCAATGGTTCCCCAGGGAACCTGACCCCCACGCAGATTGAACCTTTGATGGTTAAAGAGGGGACATGTAATGTATATTAAACTTTTAGTTTGGCAACGCCAACTATTTATCATCATCACTATATAGCATTCAGAATTTGCATGTAACTTAAGAAATAAACAATAAGTTTTGTTTACTGCGTCTTATTAAATTTCCATAGACTATAAAGAATATTAAAGTGTAAACGAACAACATAACAATAAATTATCACACATACAAAATTAAACAATATATATGCATACATAATAATAAAAAAGGAATGAAATTGACTCATATGTTAACACGTGTTATATATATAGACATGCGTAATTGTATCATAACTAATGCTGCCTACATAATTATCAGATTCTTCCGCTGTCTCTTCCCTTTTTGTGTGAGAGTAGAATTTCCATTCATAAGTGTGTGTCTAGTCTAGTATAAAACACGATGGAATACATTCAGATAAAAACATATGTAAGGGTTTATTGAATCAAAATCTCTTCCATATTGTGAGACAAATAAAAAAAAGGATAATAGTGAAAGGTATTATTCTATGCAAGCGAAATCTCTACTTCAAACTTTACTAATGAATATAAAAAAAATAATAACCAAAATTTTATTTGGAATATACTATACATAGCGGGAATCATGATTTTATAAAAATGACTCAACACATCATGCTAAAACATTTTAGAAGAAAAAAAAAAGGAAAACTTATTAAATACGATATGAAACCTCTTCTATTCTATAATCAGGCCTTTTGACCCACATGAACAAATTTATAGTATAATTCACTTACCATTTATCCTTTTCTTTGCTCACCACGATTCCCTGCTTAATTCTTAGCCCGTCTCTCGTCCCGACCCGCCATCTTCGCTGTCTCTATTCTAACTGAATTATTTTGAAAATCCCCGCATGACCAAAGAGAATTTTTGAATCTCTTTTACAGAGTAAAAAAAATATATTTATTTCGTAGAATAAATTCAGAAAATAAAATTTTAAAAAATTATTCTTTGGAATAAAATTAATTTTAAATTAATAATAAAAAATAATAAAATATATCAAGACGATTCCCTGAAATTTTAATCTAGTATTTCTTCTTAAAAATTTATTGATATCTTTGAAATACCTAATTTATCTAGGGTATATACACTGCGTGACATTGAAAATAAAACACCAAGAAATAGTGGCCAGAAAGTGATGAAACTCGGCAGACAGAGAGAGACAGGGACGAACAATAAGTGATCTTTATTTCAAAATGATAGTCATAATACAGAGCGAGAACGGCGACGGCTTAGTAGCAAGTAGGACCACCGCGGACGGCGATGCACGCAGCAACACGTCTAGGTAGAGAGTCAATCAGAGTACGGATGGCGTCCTGAGGGATGGCTCTCCATTCCCTCTCAACCATTTGCCACAGTTCGTCTTCTGAACGCGGCTATGGCAAGGCATGCAAACGGCGTCCAATGATGTCCCAGACGTGCTCGATTGGTGAGAGATCAGGAGAGTACGGTGGCCAGGGAAGCATCTGTACATCTTGCAGAGCTTGTTGGCTAATGCGAGCAGTGTGCGGTCGGGCGTTATCCTGCTGATAAAGGGCATTGGGTATCCCCTGAAGGTAGGGGAGTGTCACCGGTCGCAGCACATCATCAACGTATCGTTGGGCCGTCATAGTGCCCTGAATACGAAGTAAAGGTGACCTGGAATCATACGCGATTGCGCCCCAAACCATGATTCCACGTTGTCGCACGGTGGGGCGTTCCACAATTGCTGCCGGATTGGACCTTTCTCCACGTCGACGCCACACGCGTACACGGCGACTATCACTGGACAAGCAGAAACGCGACTCATCTGAGAACACGACCCTGTGCCATTCCGTCATCCACGTCGATCTAGCCCGGCACCATTCCAAACGTTGGCGCCTATTCGGTGGGGTCAATGGCAGTCTTCTTAGCGGACGGCATGAGTGCAAGCCATTAGCAACCAATCGACGGGAAATGGTTCTGGTCGAGATGGAATGATCTAGGGTGTCTTGCACATGTTGCAGGATGGCGGTACAAGTGACTTGTGGGGCCGCCACTGCTTGTCGAAGGATACGCCGATCCACACGTGCTGACGTCACTCTGGTTGCACCGACATTCCTATAAATTGCCACATTTCCTTGTTCCAACCATCTTCTCCACAGTCGGTGCACCGTGGACGCACCAAGATGTGTATCAGCTGCGATTTGACGTATGGACCAACCTGCCCTTTCAGTCCGATCACCATGCCCCTCGTAAAAGCGTCTGTCTGCTTGAACTGCCTCCGTTTACGATGACCTGGCATTCTCTGTTATTACACGTGTCTTTTGACACAAGAACAAAATTTCTACAATGATTTTCCTTAAAGAAATAACGACACGAATACTGTCCTTTCTGCAAGTTCCTTCCCTTATATCTTACTCCATGTGCGCACGAGAGCTGCGCATTTTACATCATTTGCATAACTCGGTTAGGCGCGTCTACCCTGAAATTTGCATAATTTTCTGGCCACTATTTCTTGGTGTTCCATTTTCAATGTCACGCAGTGTATTTAATTTATTTACTCTATTTATTTAAATTTCAATGTGGTAATAAAAAGAAATATCTTGCTGAATTAAACCTTTCACCATGTATATAAAGGAAGGGATTGAGTATTCTACATATAAGTACATATATACATTTTGAACACCTTACTGCAGCGGGCCTCGGAATACAAGAAGTTCAGAGCTTGTCCAGGTCCTCCATCTGGACAGCAAACACTTCGGCAAGACACTGTACATATATGATGTAATATGTTTACATCATTGTTGGGTTCGTTTGGTGAAAAATGGCCCAACATATATACAAAAAATTATTAATATTCCTCAAAATTTATTACCAGTTGCAAATAAGACACGCTATATCCGATCTGAATAATTGCGCGTGAAACTATTTGTTATTGTTCATATTGTAGTAGAGTAGGTAACAAAATTATCACACAAAAGAAAATAAACAATTAATAAAAAGAGCATCTATATTATGATGCATAGTGCGCCATCTGTTATGAATATTTGAAACTATTAGAGACGCGTATGATTCTTTTGAAAATTAAACAATTTCTACTGCCCTTACTGCAATGGGAAAAAAAGAGTATTAATGAAACATATACATTAATCAAATAAGCAACAATATAAGTGTTGTACATATATTAATTATTTGTTACCACAGAGTTTTGTAAGCTCACAGGAAAATAGATGCTAACCGAAACAGAAAAAAAAGTTCCTTGGTTTTAATATTAGTTTCCCTTTTATATTTTGATCTTTCTCTTGTAAATCAATAAATATAATGTTTAATTAATAATTATTGGAATCAGTTTCAATAATAATTCTAAGCAAAGTCAACAATTGGTAGCAGAGCGTGGTTGTTCAATATAAAGCTCAAAAGCAATAATATTTAATATGAAAATTAAGCAAGAAGTTTATTCTGATCGGTAAACTGAAGCACTTCTAAGAAGATTAAAGGTATTTATATAGATTAAGTTAAATTATATCTATATATTGCATGTTTAAAAGCTACCCAATATTTAAATAAATTTAAAATATATATTTGTTTTTAAATTATATATTAGTTTGTTTATATTAGCTCAAAAGGCGAAAATGGCTGAATATAATTTTTTATCCCAAAAAAAATTGAACCATTAAGAGGAACAAATTACCAAATATGGGCGTTGAAAATCGGCGCAGTTCTGAGAGGAAAAAAATTATTTAAATGTGTAATTTCTGATCCAGAACCTGATATGGAAGATAAAAGTTCTTGGGAGATTTGGAGTGATAAAAATGATGAAGCATTTGGGATAATCATCACAACATTGACTAATGAACAAGCTGGAATGTTCATAGGTGAAACAAATGCTAAGAAACTATGCGACTCACTGAAAAAAAACATACACAGGCAATTTGGAAGATAAAATTATTGATATAGGCTTAGAATTAAAGAACATTAGAATGAAAGAAAATGAAACTAGATGAATATATAACAAGGGAAAAAATATTGCTGCTAGAAGTTCATCATTAGGGCATCAATTTACCTCAAGAGAACTTTCATTTCATATTGTCAGAGGCATACATCTAAGGTGTGAAAATATTGCTATTGTCTTACGGTCTAAGAGAACGAAAAGATTCTACAAACTCTAAGAGAAGAGGAGTCGAGACGAAATATGAGATTAAATCAATCTGTTGGGAATGGGCATGAACAAGCATACAGAATTAAAGATAGAAAAGTTAAACAATTTCAGCCAAAAAGTTGTTTGGTTTGTAATAAGAAGGGACATTTAGCTAATGATTGCTGGTTTCGAAATAAACAAAAACAAGGATATCAAAAGAAATGAACTCCTGATTATAGAAATCACAAATACAGTAGAGAACATTCTAATAACCTAGTGGATACTGTGAAAAGTGGATTTAATGAGCAAGCATTTGAAACATATGTAAAAGAATTTGAAGATTCACCAGATGGGAGAAATGATAGGCAAATATGGTGTATAGATTCAGGATGCACCGCACATTTAACCCCAAACCTAACTTTGATGGAAAATGTGACGAGTACAAAAGTGAGATCAACCTAGCTGAGAAGGGCAAAACTACCCAAGCCACAGCCAAAGGGTATATGAGACTTACTACATGCACAAGTGAAGGTCAAGAAAATATTCGCATCAAAGATATCTTACATGTACCCAATTTAAGGAATAATTTCTTGTCAGTATACGAATTAGTCAACAAGGGAAATTCAGTTATTTTCAATAAGGATGGAGCAAAAATTTATAATGAAGGGAATGATTTAGTTGCTGAGGCATATATTAAAGATAGAATGTTTATGATGGAAACAAAACTAAGAAATGTACCAATAGCAAAAAATGAAAATTTCATGGTTATAAATACATATTTATCAAATAAAAATAGCAATATAAGTTTATGGCATAAAAGATTAAACCATATAAATGAAGAATACATGAAAAAAATGATTCAAGGACATATTGTAAGAGGATTGGATCTAAAATTTGAAAGGTTACCAGAGTGCAAAGCATGCATAATGGGAAAACTGGTTCAGAAGCCATATAATATTACAGAAAATTATACCGTTAAATCCCTGCAGTTGATTCATATGGATTTATGTGGACCAATGCCATGTCAATCTTTAGTAGGATCTAAATATTTTCTTGTTATAGTAGATGACTACAGTAGAAGAATCTTTGTATATTTCCTGAGATCAAAAGATGAAACCTTTGAGAGATTTGAAGAATTTAAAGCAAGAGCCAAAAACGAATTGAGTCTTAGAATAAAAGATGTAAGAACTGACAATGGAACTGAATTTTGTAACTCTAGATTTGAAGGACTTTTCAAGAGAAGTGGGATCCATCACCAACTTACCACCACATACTCACCACAAAGTAATGGAATCGCAGAGAGAGTGAATGGGACTCTTATAGATACAGCAAGAACCTTACTAATTGACTCAAAATTACCCATGAAGTTTTGGGCAGAGGCAATTGCTACAGCTACATACATTAAGAATTGTATACCCCACAGGTCTATCAAGCACCATACACCTATGCAGAGATGGAATGGCAGGAAACCATCGGTCAAACACATTCGAATATTTGTATGTTTGACACATTGGCTTGAGAGCAAACCAAGAAGAAACAAGTTTTCACCAAAGGGTAGAAAGGGAATATTTATTGGTTATTCCATTAAAAGAAAAGCCTACAGAATATATGATATAATGACAAAGAGAATTCATGAAGTCAGATCAGTAAAATTTAGTGAAGATAAGAAGGAATTGATGATGCAAATGATATTCAGGAAGATACTAATTGTGATAATTTTACCTATAAAGGAAATTGTGAAGAAATAGTTGCTGAAAACTTTCATATCTTGAAAGAAGACAATCCTGTCACAGAGAGTAAAATGAAGTCTCAGGAGGATACTTCAGTAAAACTAGATGGTGACTGTGAAAATGACTCATCACAAACTGAATTGATACAGGAAAGATGCGTAAAAGGAGGAAGTAAGAAAGGAGAAACAAAGAGGATCTTAGAAGAACGGCACAAAGCAAGACTTGAAGAACAAGAAAGAAAATTGATCAAAGAAGGAGTTTGACGCTCACAAAGAATAAAAGATAGGAATGATGCAAACTTAATTATGGAAATAGATCATTATATCCCGGAGAACTTTAAAGAAGCAATGGATAGTGGAGAAAGAAATGAATGGCACAAAGCAATGGAAGAAGAGCTCAGTGAGATAGATAAACATAAAATATGGAAACTAGTACCAAGGGAAAATGGTATCAAAGTCATCAATAGTAAATGGGTCTACAGTACAAAGAAAACCTCAAATGACGGCATATATAAAAGAAAGGCCAGACTGGTTGCTGTTGGGTGCAATCAAAAATATGGTGTAGATTATAAGGAATCTTTTTCACCTGTACTCAAAAAGGAAAGCTTGCGAACAATAGTAGCTCTTGCAACACAACAGAATTTAATCATAAAGACTTATGATGTGAAGACAGCTTATCTCTATGGTGAGTTAGAAGAGACAGTATACATGAGACAACCAGATGGTTTTATGCAAAAAGGAGAAGAAAACAAAGTGTGTAAATTGGAAAAAAGCCTGTATGGTCTACCACAATCAGGAAAATGTTGGAACAAAAGGATCAATGAAATTTTATACCAGTTGGGAATGATTAGAACCAAATGTGAACCATGTGTCTATAAACTCCAGAGGGGAGAAGAGTATGCAATACTGGGTCTATATGTAGATGATCTCATCATTGCTGGAACTAGTAAGGAAATTTGTTGGGCCAGATTTTTCACAAAATAGACCCAACAATGATGTAAACATTTACATCATATATATACACAGTGTCTTGCCGGAAATGTTTGTTGTCCAGATGGAAATCCCACAACGATGGCCGACGGTGCTCTAAAGGTCAAGGCAGGGGAGGACGCCCAATCGGAGGTGACACTGGTGGTACCGTGACCGAGATACCGGCCAACCCTCCACAGAAGGACAACAACGAGGCGGATTGGAAATGAAGAACTGGAAGCAGCCCTGGACGTGTATCCCAAGACCCGCTGTAGAAAGATGGAGAATTCCCAACGAGGAATCTCAACGATGCCTTTAAGACCAGAACCGGGGAAGGTGACCAGCTGGAGATGACATCGGCCCTGTCCAAGTATCCAGAAGCCCGATGCAGACAGGCCCAGAGGAGGATATGCAAACCATGTAAATATGTAAATAGATGAATTCGTCAATCACCCTTTATATGCAATGAAGCGTCCAAAATCATATTACCATTTAGGGGAACTTCTAAATTCATTCTTTATTCCAAAATGAATAAAACCAATTAAATACATACCCAGATAAATTGGGGCATATTTCTCTGCTTTAAATTCTCTTAAGGAAAGGATTACTATATAAAATTTAAGGGATAGACGTGTTATATTTTATCAATTTTATTATTATCTCAAACTTTTCTTTTAATATAAGAAGAAGTTTAATTTCGAATTTCTTAAAGAAGAAATTACTTTAATTTTAAATAAAAATTTTTATATTTTATTATCCTTATTTTATCAATTTTATTATTATCTCAAACTTTTCTTTTAATATAAGAAGAAGTTTAATTTCGAATTTCTTAAAGAAGAAATTACTTTAATTTTAAAGAAAAATTTTTATATTTTATTATCCTTATTTTATCAATTTTTATTATTATCTCAAACTTTTCTTTTAATATAAGAAGAAGTTTAATTTCGAATTTCTTAAAGAAGAAATTACTTTAATTTTAAATATTTTTTTTTTATATTTTATTATCCTTATTTTATCAATTTTATTATTATCTCAAACTTTTCTTTTAATATAAGAAGAAGTTTAATTTCGAATTTCTTAAAGAAGAAATTACTTTAATTTTAAAGAAAATTTTTTATATTTTATTATCCTTATTTTATCAATTTTTATTATTATCTCAAACTTTTCTTTTAATATAAGAAGAAGTTTAATTTCGAATTTCTTAAAGAAGAAATTACTTTAAATTTAAAAAATATATATATTTTATTGTCCTTATTATTATTTTAAATTTTCTTTAAAAAAAAGGATATTTTCTTTATTACTATTATTTTTAAATAAATATTCTAAGAATATTTATGTAATTATTTTTTTTACTCTGTAGGAAGATGACGATTGACCTTGGGGGGGCTGTTTTTGAAAGAGAACGGTCAGTTTTTGACGAGGGAGACGACCAAACGGAACGTCCTGGACGATGGGGGGGTTGCCAAGACAAATTTGGGAATGGTATGTAGAGAAGATATTGGTAAGTCCAAATATATTAAAAGAATTTAATGTCTAGACCTAAAGAGGTCCGTTTGGAAAGGAATGGTAATAGCCCTAATAGATAGTAATTTTCTGGTAGACTCGACTATTTAAGATATATAGTGAATAGAGGTCTTGGCCTTTATGTTTTTTTACAAAATATTAGTCATCTTGATTAATCATTTTATTTAGATGCGGTAACTCGGTTGAATTACCAAATCGTAGGTTCTCAGTCATTTTTTTATATAGGAATTTTATAATTTGTAAAGAAAAAAAAATAATTTTAAGCCCACTCATGCTGCCTACAAATAAAAAAATTGTAATTTCCATAGAGGTGAATAAAATTTAATGTTTCAATATTTTAAAGTGTGTTGGTAAAAATCTTATCCTTAATTAAATACAAATCATGTGTGAATCCTTGGTGTGTGTTATATTTCTTTTTGTGTATGAATCTAGGTTTAACCTACTGTGGTACACAGTTACAAATGTTATTATTGCTGAGCTAGACCGGATTCGAAATCGAGATGTCCTCAAATGGGACATAAGGAACGATCTAACAAATTAATGACAACCTAGTCTCCGAAATAGAAAAATATGTTACTCTAACAGAAAAGAAAGATAGCGAACCATTTATTGGAATTGAAATAAAAAGGGCAGAAGATAGATTTTATCTATCTCAGACTCATTATATTGATACAATTCTTCACAGATTTGGACTGGAAGAATGCAACAATATGCAGACACCTGGAGATCAAAATCAAAATTTGAATGAATATTTGGACTCTAAACCAGTAGATAAAACTGTATACCAGGAAATGATTGGATCACTAATGTACCTTTCTACAGGTACTTGACCAGACATATCCTTCAACGTCAGCCATTTATCTCAGTATAGTAATGATCCAAGAGAAATACACTTAACTGACATGGTAGATGAGATATAGCCACGTTTGAAGTGTAAAAGGGAGATCAAGAGGATCGTGGTGAGTTTCTTTATTGAGAGGTACACAAGCTTTCGGACGTCACCCGTCCTTCATCAGGTGTTGACATGAATAATAATAAGGAGATGCTATATTTATAAGCGACAGTTTAAAAGTATTAAAAATATTAAAAACAATCTGATGCACGCCCGCGAGAGCACATGCTAATAACAAAATATTTTCAATTTTACTTTGAGTTTGTATAAAGAGAGGTGAAGACAAAAGCAAGAAAAAACAAAAATAAAAATAAAAAATAAAAATAGAAAATCAGCGGAAAAAAGATAAAGTTAAAAGTTACGAAGAAGGTGTATCTGAGGTAGAATAAAAAACAGAATATTGGGGCGGGAGGTCGATCTTTCTGTTGAGGCTGGGGGTAGTATTAGAAACAAGGGCCTCAAGAACTAAGCGTTGGTATTTGTTTGCTATATCACTATAAACGGGGGTTATATTGTTGAGATTGAAGGAATGTCCGGACTCGGCGATATGTTGGTATATGAGTGATTTTTTTTTTGTCTTTCGAACGGATGTTACGGGCGTGTTCACTGGCTCTGATGGCGATTGTTCGGCCTGTTTCTCCAATGTAGTGTAAATCGCAATCGTTACAGGGAATTTTGTAAACGGCGTTGGAAAGGGATTGGGGGTTACGTTTGGCGGAGCTTTTTGTGATAGGATGTCTTAAGAAGGTGTGAAGGGAAGGTGTGCACTTGTAAAAAGTGCGAATGCCGTATTTACGTAAAAAGGAACCAATACCGGAATTCGTGGTGGAGTATGGGAGGACGCAGGTGCTTTTAAATACAGGAGGTGTGGTTCTTTTTTGGTTCGAAATCCGTTCGAAAGACAAAAAATCACTCATATACCAACATATCGCCGAGTCCGGACATTCCTTCAATCTCAACAATACAACCCCCGTTTATAGTGATATAGCAAACAAATACCAACGCTTAGTTCTTGAGGCCCTTGTTTCTAATACTACCCCCAGCCTCAACAGAAAGATCGACCTCCCGCCCCAATATTCTGTTTTTTATTCTACCTCAGATACACCTTCTTCGTAACTTTTAACTTTATCTTTTTTCCGCTGATTTTCTATTTTTATTTTTTATTTTTATTTTTGTTTTTTCTTGCTTTTGTCTTCACCTCTCTTTATACAAACTCAAAGTAAAATTGAAAATATTTTGTTATTAGCATGTGCTCTCGCGGGCGTGCATCAGATTGTTTTTAATATTTTTAATACTTTTAAACTGTCGCTTATAAATATAGCATCTCCTTATTATTATTCATGTCAACACCTGATGAAGGACGGGTGACGTCCGAAAGCTTGTGTACCTCTCAATAAAGAAACTCACCACGATCCTCTTGATCTCCCTTTTACACTTAACTGAAGTTATAGATACCTGAAGGGAACAAGAAATAAAATGTTGGCATATAAGGCAAAAGACAACAATATCACAAAAAGTACTGATGCGAGCTGGTGCACAACCCGAGACGCAAAATCCTATTCAGGCTATACAGTCAAACTTGGCAACAACTTAATAAACTGGAGAAGTAAAAAGCAAAATTTAGTAGCCTTGTCTACATGTGAAGCAGAACTTATTTCAATATGTGAAGGGGTTTCAGAATTATTATGGTTAAAGGGATTACTAGAAGAACTTTGTGAAAATTTAACTTTCCCAATTACCTTGAAAAGTGACAGCCAGGCTGCAATAAACTGGATACAATCTGATAAAATTACTTCACGAACAAAGCACATAAACCGAAAGTATTATTTTGGGAAAGAGGAAATTAAAAAAGGAATCAAGCTGGCATACACCAAAAGTGAAGACATGGAGGAGAATATATGAAGAGTCTACCTAAGGACAAACTACAAAAATGTGCAGATAGCCTTGGACTTGCTGATTAGGGCTTACACACAGGGGAGCGTGTGTTGTACATATATTAATTATTTGTTACCACAGAGTGTGTGTAAGCTCACAGGAAAATAGGCGCTAATCGAAACAGAAAAAAGTTCCTTTGTTTCAATATTAGTTTCCCTTTTATATTTTGATCTCTCTCTTGTAAATCAATAAATATAATGTTTAATTAATAATTATTGGAATCAGTTTCATTAATAATTCTAAGCAAAGTCAACAATAAGAAGATAGAAGAAACCGCAAGATAGTTATTTACAATATGTTGATCAATGATGCAAGTTAATTTAATGAAGTTATCTGTAATAATTAGTATCATGGAGAGAGAAAGTTGATCAAGTTGAGCTATTTATATTGAGTTATTTTCTAAAGTAAAATATTAATTATTTTCATTGATGTAAATCAAGTCGCATAGAAGTGTAGTTCCTCAAGCTGCATGAAACTGTCTATATATAATAAAAAGTCTGCAGAACCTATTAAATTTCGTATATCTTTCCCTATCATATACTATTTGACCCAGATAGATTATTTCCATCTTGCTCTGCTGTCTGCTGTCTTAGGTTTGACACCAGTGGGCATGAGTTCAAAATGTGCTCAGGGGTTTCTTCTTCCACTCCACAAGAGCATCTGAGCGAATCTATTTTTCTAATATTGAAGAGATGTTTTTATTTTATTTTATTATTTCATTATTACAGAAGCACGAAGTCTATCAGACTATTGTGCTATATTAGAATTATTTATATATATATATATCTTTAATTATTTACTCTCTCTATGAATTAGTAGTGATTTATTTTATTTTTTTGCTTATCCCTAGTACACGTGGTACAGGCCATGATAATCATGGTGGGTAGAAGTAGGCGACTGCTTCTACTGTAAGTGCACCACATGTCTACACATGTGAAAAGCCGTTCGACTTTGCACTTACAAATGTGCCAGAGCCTGTCTGGTTACTTGCACTCGCTGTTGGGGAGTAGTGATTTATAAATCTGTGTACAAATTGCTCTAAACTTGCCAAAGTTTTCATAATATTGAGTATATACAGAAAGATGATTTGGCATTATGCCAAAGTAAGCAAGTACAATTTGGTTAGTCAGAGGGCAAGCCAACAAAAGTTGCTCTGGTGTTTCAACATCTAGACAGCATTCACACGTTGGATCGTTTATAATTCTCAAGTCAAAGAGAAAACTTAAAAAGGCTCCTTTGCCTGTGAAGAACAAAGTAGTGTGTTTGTCAAGAGTAATGAAGCTTGGTACATCTCTCAGAAAAAAAATTCTTGAACACACACGTTGGATTAGTTTGAGAAAGATAAAATCTAAATTTTGTATTGATATATAATGTATTCAATTCATTTGAAAGGGGCTTATTTAGTGTTTGGTCTGTCAGAGAATTCTTCATATTGTTGCACCAGGTTGCGGCTTGGCAGACTCTTCAGCCTTGATTCTCTCCTGTGCTGGGTCTTGCATCTTACCAGAGCGTGTTTCAACCATCCTACAAATTTATAAAAGGGAATAATGAGATAAGTCTTCTTTAAGTAGCCTCCAGAATCCTTTATTTCTTTTCTCACATCAAAGAGAGCAGTGAAGTCACACGTGTACCTAAATACAAATGATGATAATCTAAATAATCTGTTTTAAATAAATATCATAGAATATTTTATATAAAAACTAGCGGACGTACCCGGCTTCGCCCGGGTTTTACCCGAGTAAAAGTTTGTCTAACGAATCTCTCGATAAAGTGAACATTTTTTTCCCGGTCCCTTGAAAAATACTCGATAAGTTGAATAAAATCAATATTAATTGGTTCCCTCGGTAATTGGAAGTAAAAGGAATAGTATCTTGCCTTGGAATTGTATCATTATTCTTGTATGGATGTACCCGGCTTCGCCCGGGTTTTACCCGAGTAAAGGTTTGTTTAACGAATCTCTCGATAAAGTGAACATTTTTTCCCGGTCCCTTGAAAAATACTCGATAAGTTGAATAAAATCAATATTAATTGGTTCCCTCGGTAATTGGAAGTTAAAGGAATAGTATCTTGCCTTTGAATTGTATCATTATTCTTGTCTCAAATAAATTGCCGTGTCATCCTGAATTTTGTCTTTCCTAATTTTCTACATTACAAAATCATCGTATCATCATGATAATATTTAGAGCAGATTGTTGAATTATAACAGATAAATTAGAATATTTATCTTGATTATTTCTAGGCGAAAAGTTATTTCAAAAATTTTATTTGCTAGAAACCTTCCCAGTACTATACTAAATAACTTCCCAAAGTTTCATGGCGATCCAATGAGTGGTTTGGTCAGGCATAAAGGACAAACAAACAGACACACATACATTCATTTTTATATATAGATAAATAAATATATAATTTAAATTTCAAATATATTAAAAATAATATAAGAAATACGCCATTAATCATGATGTAACACTTCCCCCTCTCCAGAGGTCGTCACGTCCTCGTGAGTTACCTCATCAATTCTCTCAAAATAGGGTTTGAGTCTTGAGACATGGACAATCAATGGGTCTTGGCCAGGATTATCTTTCGGCTCAATTAAGTAATTTACGTTAGACAGCTTCTTTAATATTCGATATGGGCCAAAATATTTTCTCAATAGTTTTTCACATTTTCCGATTTTCCTGACTGGTGTCCAAACTGCCACTAAATGTCCTGGTTCATAGATTTTCTCATTGTGTTTTTTGTCATAGTTTCTTTTCATTCTTTCCTGAGTCTTCTCTGTGTTGTTAATGACTACCTGTCTCGTCCTTGCTATTTTATCTAAGTAGTTTTCTATATATTCGTCGTAATCGTCCATGTTACTGTCCGTTGGGATATTCTCGTCGTCTAAGAGGGACATGGGTTCCCTTCCAAACAACAGGAAAAATGGAGAGTAGCCTGTGGTTTCTTGAATCGTGGTATTATACGCGTGGGTGATAAAAGGGAGGATTTCATTCCAGTTCTTTATGTCTGTGTTCACATACATGCTGATCATATTGATTAAAGTTCTATTTAGCCGTTCCGTTAGTCTGGGGGTGGTAGCTCGTTGTGAAGCAGTGTTTCACTTTGCACATTTTCATTACCTCCTTTATCAAATTGCTAGTGAATTGTGAACCTCTATCGCTAATAAGAAATTTTGGGGCCCCGTGACGTAAAATAATATGTTCGATTAAAAATGTAGAGACTTCTTTCACGGTTGCTTCTGATACTGCCTTTGTGTCAGCATACTTGGTATAATAATCAGTCAACACAATTATCCACTTCCTTCTTCTTTTCGTTGATGGCAAGGGGCCAACAAAGTCAATTCCGATTCTTTCAAAAGGGTAGTTAGCTGGGGGAATAGGTTGTAGAAGTCCAGAAGGCAAGTGATTTGAACCTTTCCGACTTTGGCAAAGATGGCACGTCTTTACAAATTCTGAAACATCTTTCAACATGGAAGGCCAATAGTATTTATTCTTCAATCGGTAAGTGGTTCTGGCGACGCCCAGATGGCCATTCAGCATATGGTTGTGGTATTCACTCATGACTTCCTTCCTTCTCTTCTTTGGCACTACCAGCAACCATGCCCTACCTTCAGGATTTGGATTTTTCTTGTAGAGACACCCATTTTCTTCTTTGAAGTTCTGTGTAATTGAACGCTTGTTTCCACTAAGGTTCTCCTTAATATTCTCAATAAAATCATCCTTTTCGTCTATTATTTGATTCAGAAATAGTCTTTCATAATCTTCGTCCCATTCGTTTTCAGGTAAGGGTCCTCTAGGTAGACCATCAGCGTCCAGATGTTTTTTACCCGATTTGTGTATAATTTCGAAATTATATTCCTGAATCTTCAGTGCCCATCGTGCTAATCGGCCGGTCGGATCTTTCAGATTCTTAAGCCAGCATAGTGCGTGATGATCAGTTACGATTTTGAAGTGCCTTCGATATAGGTAGGGTCGTAACTTGGACATTGACCACACAACAGCTAGACATTCTTTTTCGGTAGTCGAATAATTTTGCTCAGGTTTGCTCAGTGTTCGACTTAAATATGAGATCACCTTTTCTTTATCGCCGAACTTTTGGACTAATGTTGCACCCAGGCCGATGTTAGATGCGTCAGTATGAATGTAAGTAATTGCATTCGGATCAAAGTGCCCTAAGATTGGGGGATTTATCAATACTACTTTAAGGGTTTGAAATGCTTTTTCTTGATTTTCTGTCCAGGTAAAAGGTACATTCTTTTTTATAAGACTGGTTAATGGATCGGCAATTTTTGAAAAACCTTTGATAAATTTTCTATAATATGAGCACATTCCTAAAAATGATTGAACTTCTTTTATCTTTTTGGGCCGAGGAAAATCTCTAATAGCCTTGATATTATGCTCCGCTGGTTTTATACCATGTTGATTAGTTATATGGCCAAGAATCTCCAGTTCTTCGAAAGCAAATTGGCATTTTTTGTTGTTCAATTTTAAATTAGCCTCGCGAAAACATTTTAAAACAGCTTCTATTCTTTTGAGATGTGTTGAAAAATCCGAGCTATAAATGATTACGTCATCTAGATAACATAAGCAAATTTGCCATCTAAGATTACCAAGCATATTTTCCATGTTCCTCTCAAATGTAGCAGGGGCATTGCATAGACCAAAGGGCATTACGTTGAACTCATATAGGCCATGTGCTGTAGTGAAGGCTGTCTTTTCTTTATCTTTATCCTCAACCTCTACTTGCCAATATCCTGATTTAAGGTCAATTGCTGAAAAGTATTTGGATCCTTGAAGTGTATCCAATACTTCATCAATTCTGGGAATTGGGTAAACATCCTTCACTGTTACATCATTCAATTTTCTGTAGTCAACGCAAAATCTGTACTTACCATCTCGCTTCTTGACCAAGATTACAGGGAAGGACCATGGACTCGAGGATGGTCTAATTATGCCGTCTCTGAGCATTTCATCAATTTGTTCTTTTATGATTTCTCGCTCTTTCGCGCTCACCCTATACGGCTTGTGTTTGATCGGTTTCGCGCCTTCTGTATCGATCCGATGTTTCACTAAGTTGGATCTTCCTAATCCCGACGAAAACAAATCCTCGTACCTTTCCAAAACTTGTTTCAATTGCTCCTTTTCTTTATATGCTAAATTTTCGTTTATCTGAAATTGGGGTTCTTCATGCTCTTTTTGTTCACTTTCTTCCATAAGATTCACTTCGGCTGGCTGGCTTCCAAAGCACAATGTTTGATTTTTTAATATTTTTAATGGTCGAGGGTAAGGGTTTGTTATCCAGATATATGTTTCCTTATTCACAACATTTATTAAGCTTCTCGCTAGTCGAAGTCCATTTGTTTGAAACATTTTATGGTTCTCCTCGATGATGTATTCGCCATCCTCTGCTTCTACAAATGCATTAATCAATTTAATAGAAAGTTCTGGTATAATGGCATCCTTTGCACTTTTTATTTTCTTCTGTTGATATTTGATTACGTCACGATTTTCTGTCAAGTCATATTTGATTATTTCACGCTGACAATCAATTTTTGCGTTCATTTTCTTAAGAAAATCACGTCCAAGTATAAATATTCGCAAATGTGTTCTCATTATCACAAATTGATGTGTAATTGTTTTGTCATCAAATTTTATATTTAAAATAATATTTCCTACGATATCTAATTCTTTGCCATCGGGTCCGGAGCACATTTTATCAGGATTTATTATTTCAAGACCTGTGTTAAGAGCTGTACTAAGGTCGACCACTGAAAGATCGGCGCCTGTATCAATCAAAATTTGCAGATACCGATTCTATCCACGTTAATGTTCATTTTATATTTGGGGTCCAACTTTTTAATTCCATTTATGGTCGACTTGCTTTGATTGACGGACTCAGGCGGGATGTTTAGTTTAAATCTTCTAGTGCGGCATATCTATTCCTTGTAGGGATACTCGAGTACGGGCTATTACTTACGTCAGCGTAGAGCAGAGGTCTCGACTTCTGAGTTCCATTATCCATTCGGATTTCTTCTTCGACCTTGTCTTGTGTAACTATGGGGTCCTCTTCCACAATTCTTACAAAACTGACTCTGCAATACCGCGCTACGTGTCCTGGCTTGTTACACGTGAAACATATTGGTCTCCCGTCTTCTGTCCTATTCCTATTTGAATTTGGATTCTTATTGTATGTTTTATTTGGGTAGACCGGTTTTGGCTCAGGATTGGGAGTGTAAGATCGTCTAGGGGCAGATACCTGGGGCAGAGGCTTGTTCTGGTAGTACCTCGGAGTGGGGGCCTGGGGCTTGGAGGTGTTCTGATAGTACCTCGGAGCGGGGGCCTGGGGCTTGGAGGTGTTCTGATATGGTCTTCTGAACGACGTAGCATTCTTCCATTGCTCTTGACGATGGGGACGAGGAGAGCGTGGTCCATTATATAGAGCTTTTGATTTTTCTGCACGTTCTTGGTAATTATTTTCGAACAAATCCAGCTTTTTACAAATTTCTAGAAGTTCATTGGTATTTTTAGGAGGGATTAGGTGAAGAGCAAAAGAGTATTCTTTCTTTAACCCTCCAATAACCCAGTTTATTTTAGTCTCTTCTTCCATTTGGGGGTCGACCTTGTTGCACAGTACAAGGATATCCTCTGCGAACCTGATTGCAGGTTCATTCCACTGTTGCATTCTGTTTAGTCTCACCTTCATTTCTTCTTTGTTGGCGTCTGAGGCAAAATCCTCAATTAGGCGGCTCTTGAAATTTTCCCAGCTGGTGAAACTTATCTTGTGTAGGTTCAGCCAGGTTTTGGCGCTACCAATCATATTCATGGCAGCATAACGAGAGATAATGTAGTCTGCCCAATGGTACAGGAAGCCAATTTCTTCAAGAGATTCAATCCATGGGCGAGGGTCTTCCGTTCCATCATACTTGGGGATGTCGATGTTGGGATTCAGGACAACTGGGTCGGAACTAGCATCTCCACCAATTGTTGCACCAGGTTGCGGCTTGGCAGACTCTTCAGCCTTGATTCTCTCCTGTGCTGGGTCTTGCATCTTACCAGAGCGTGTTTCAACCATCCTACAAATTTATAAAAGGGAATAATGTGAGATAAGTCTTCTTTAAGTAGCCTCCAGAATCCTTTATTTCTTTTCTCACATCAAAGAGAGCAGTGAAGTCACACGTGTACCTAAATACAAATCATGATAATCTAAATAATCTGTTTTAAATAAATATCATAGAATATTTTATATAAAAATAAATAAATATATAATTTAAATTTCAAATATATTAAAAATAATATAAGAAATACGCCATTAATCATGATGTAACAATATTGTATCTAATTAGTGATAATTCAAGGTAGTCGGTCAGCATAGGAGTTTTTGCTAGAATATAAATAATGTAAGAAGATGAACTTTTGTAAGCATGAATGCACCTAATTAAATTTTGGTACTGTATAGAATTTAACTTTGAACGCTTTGCTGTATTGATAAAAGGGAACAAGATATTTGATGCATAGCTTAACATAGGATGTATCACCGCCTTGTATAAAGTCAATCTGCGCCTTGAATCAATTCCCCAAGTACGTGCACATAGCACATGGTGAAAATAGCGCATTCTTAAATTTCATAGCCCTGTTAATTATATTGTCAACGTGTGGTCCAAAATCAATTTTATTTCTTTGTCTGTGATTGCGAAAAATAACTCCCAAAATCTATATAGTTTCTGATGGCTGAATATTTATACCTTTAAAGTTTATAGGTAATTTTTGGTAATTGTGTAGATAGAGTGTACCTGTTTTATATGGACTTATTGATAGTTTTACCTTCTCACACCAATTTTTAATATTATTCAGACTTTTTTAAATTTTGAACTGAAGCTCCTGGATGCTAGAGCCCCAAACCACAAATGAAACATCATGGAAAAAGCTATGACTTTTGCGAAATTTTCACAAAAAGATGAAATGAAATCATTTAATAATATATTCCAAAGAAGTGGTGAAATTATTCCACCTTGAGGGCATCTCTTATTTACCATTTTTGTACATTTTGAGTTTAAGTATCTTATGAAATAACCATTTTAATTAGTGGCGCTGGAAAGTTTTCTTTGTCCAATTGTTGAATGGTTGCAGGATGCCAAGCGTTTAGCGAAGAGATATGATTTGAAGTTACCATGACCTAAAGAATTGAACATTGTAGAAATTTGGTTTGACAAATTTTGGTATTTTAGAGAAGATGAAAATGCGTTTGAAATTATTATTGGATTCTTCATAGTATTCCTGTAATTTTCTTTCATTATATTTAGCAATTTATTTTCTGTTTGATAAATTAAATCTATTGTAACCTATTTAATTTTTGTTTTAATGTTGGATTCTATGTAATCTGTGAGTTTTGGTATTTGTGTTAGTATATGTGTACAGTTTGACAATGTGGGGCCATAAAAAAATTATTAGATGAAAATATACAAAAATGGTTAATATTCCTCAAAATACTGTCTGAGGGAATCTATACAGTGTTTCATTCTTTTTTCCCAGTTCTGGAAGTACCCAGAAAATTCATTAGAAGTAATGCCCCTCAAAACGCTCAGCGATTTTTTCTTTATGGCATTAACAGTATTAAATCTATGTCCTATTAGAACCGACTTCATTCTAGGAAAGAGAAAGAAGTCATTTGGTGCTAAATCAGGCGAGTATAGGATGAGGCATTGTCAACACGCTATTTTTAGTCTAAAAAGCACCCACTGAAAGAGCTCTGTGTGCTGGGGCGTTATCGTGATGAAGCATCCATTCGCCCAAGATCCACTTTTCCAGTTGTTCATTTCATATTGTAAATGGCGTAAAATCGATAGATACATGTGTTGATTAATTGTTTGCCCTTGTGGAAGGAATTCATAAGGCACAATGCCTTTGTGATCAAAAAAGTCACCAAGAGAATCTTTGTTTTTAACTGAGACATTCTTGCTTTGTCATTTGGGGGCATTTTCGGGAGTCACTGCTCGATTGTCGTTTGGTCTCTGGGTCATACCCATAGACCCAGGTTTCATCACCAGTAATCACCTTTGTGAGGAAGTTTAGATCTTCATGGATGTTCAATAGCCAATATTCGCAGGCATTTATCCTCCTTTTGGGCTTCTGACAGAATTTTTAAAACAAATTTAGAAAACTTTCTTTCAAGTCTAAGATCCTCGGTCTATAATATTTTTTGACATGTTCCATATGAAACCCCTGTTTCTTCTACTAGTTCTCTGATCGTTGTCATACTGTTTTTCCTTATTAAAGCACCAATTTTTTGGGACAGTTCTTCGTGATTTTCCAAAGGAGGTCTTCCCTGGCGTGAGTCATCTTGGGTTGACTATCTACCAGATTTGAAAAGGGCAAACCACTTAAACATTTTTGATTGTGATGAGGCTGCTTCCCCGAGCGCCAATTTCAACACTTGAAACGTTTCTGACGCCGTTTTTCCTAATTTTTGACAAAAAATTATTAATACCCTTTGTTCACTCTCAAGATCTATTGTGAAAAAACGCCGCGCCTTTGTTTCTGTTAAAATAAATATGTTTCAGCAACCCTGGCAGTACAGAACAAAGGAATGAGTATTAGCCCTAATGTTTACCTTTCAGTAAGTTGTAAATAATTCTCGAATTAATATGTTTGTTTTCTTTGTAAAGATAATAAAATAAGATATTATCTTAATTTGTAGTATATTTATGTGTTAAATAAACTACAAAATAACAGATTATGAGACTGAAGTTTAAATAATAACAAAGAAATATCAAGAACGTGTTTAGTAAGTACAACTTTGAATATATTTTAAAATGAGCGTAATTAATTCTAATTTGCCAATTTTGACTGGTACAAATTTCAACAGCTGGAAATTTAGAGTTAAGCTATTGTTAGAAGAAAAACAAATACATCTAACATTAGAAAAGGAAATTAATGATTTTGTCGATGAAAAAGAACGCGAGTTATTTGCAATTAAAGATGCAAAGGCAAAATCTACGCTTGTTCAATGTTTAACTGATAAACATCTAGACATAATTAAAGATGCAAAAACAGCTAAAGAAATGATGAAAGCGCTCGAAAATATATTTGAAAGAAAAGCGTGTTTACAAAACTAACACTAAAAAGAAAGTTGTTGACTTTAAAATGCAAAAATAATGAAAAATTAGAGGACCATTTTCTTAAATTTGATTCTATAATTCGTGAATTGGATAATATAGGTTCCAAAATGGATGAATCTGACAAAATATGTCATCTGTTATTGTCATTGAATGAAGAGTATGAAAATGTAATCACAGCAATAGAAACAATAAATACTGAAATAACAATGGAATTTGTTAAGGCAAGATTGCTGGATGAAGAACTCAAAAGGAAAAATAAACAAGGGGAACCTAGGAATGAAGAAATGACATTTGGATCATTCACATTTACATGTTATAATTGTGGCAAGAAAGGTCACAAGGCTACAGAATGTAGAAATAAAAGAAATTTTTCAAAAGAGAAAAGAATCAAACACAAAAAGAGAGAAATGAAAGACAAAAAGAGAGTCAACCTGGACAACAAGCCTATCAGATGGATGACAAACTATCATTTGTAGCAATGAATGCTATAGATTGCTATGAAAATGATCATTTTATTTTAGACTCAGGAGCAACACAGAACCTGATCAAAAGTGAATTAGAAAAATATATGACAGATGTGAAGATTTTAGAACATAAGGTTGAAATTCATATTGCTAATGGTGAAAAGATGTCAGCTAATAAAAGTGGAACTTTAAATGTAAAAATCAATAATATCCCAATAGCAATTCACGGACTAATAGTTGATGGTATTAAACAGAACTTATTGTCAGTAGGAAAAATTACACAACAGGGCCACCAAGTGATATTTAAACAAGATGAAGTAATTATAATTACAAGAAACCATAATTTTAATTGTAATAATTATAGAAACTTGTACTCACTTAAAATAGAAATAGACAGTAACCCTGAAAGTGTTACAGCGCATGCAGTCAAAACCGATGACACATTGTGGCACAGAAGATTGGGACATCTGAATAGATACAGCTTAAAGAAATTAGGGCTACCAAGTTCACAAGAGAAATGTGAAACCTGTATCAAAGGAAAAAGCACAAGAAGATCATTTGAGAAAACCTGGAAAACAACTAAGGAAATTGGAGAGCTGATACATTCAGACTTATCAGGACCAATTGATCCACCAACATATGATGGAGAAAATTATTTTCAGGTATTAATAGATGACTACTCACACTTTGTAGTAGTGAGACTTCTCAAATCAAAAAGTGAAGCCGAACAAAACATAATTGATTTTATCAAGTTGATAAAAACTCAACATAACAAGAAAACAAGAAAAATTAGAGTAGATAATGGTAAGGAATTTTCATCTGGAAATTTCAAGCAGTTTTGCAGAACAAAAGGAATTCAAATAGAATATACCTCACCTTACACACCACAACAAAATGGCACATCTGAAAGAATTAACCGAACATTGATTGATAAAGTGAGAACAAAGTTGGCAGAAACAAATCTACCAAAATATCTCTGGGGAGAAGACATTTACTGATCAGCATACGAATTAAACAGAAGTCCAACAAGTGCGAACAAAGGAATACCTCCGGCTAAAATATGGTATAAACAAAATGACCTATCCAAACTTAAGGTTTTTGGTTCAAGAGCTTGGAGACTAATTCTACCCAAACCAAGAAAACTAGATGCTAGAGCAAAATCAACAATCATGGTTGGATACAGTGGTAGCGGATATCGCATCTGGGATCCGGAAACTGATAAAGTAATGATTTCAACAGATGTAACATTTGATGAAACATTAACTAAATTTGATAAGGAAATCATCTTAGACCAGACATAATGTTCCCAGTGTCGTATTTGAGTAGAACTCTGGATAAACCCACTCAAGCAACTTGGAAAGCTGCGAAACGAATAGTGAGATATTTGATGACAACCAAAGATATTGGACTGATATATACAGTATCATCCAACAATTTGATTTCATATTCAGACTCTGACTGGGCCAGAGATAAAATTGACAGAAAAAGTACAAGTGGAAACATAGTACAACATGGATCAAATGCAGTGTCTTGGTTTTCTAAGAAACAGGGATGTGTTTCTCTTTCGACCGCAGAAGCAGAATATGTAGCAGCTGCTGCTTCTATACAAGACCTAGTTCATCTGAAGGAAATAAATAAGGACTTTACATCATTTGAGGACACAACTTTGCTAGTGGACAACAAGAGTGCTATCTGCATGGCCAAAACTTTTGAAAACTCCAAAAGAAGTAAACACATTGATATAAGAACTCACTACATAAAGGATTTATTGGCCAAAGACATAATCAAAATAGATTACATTGAGGGATGCAGAAACATAGCAGACATGTTAACCAAACCCTTATGTAAAGACATGTTGAACAAATTCATGAAACTTTCCAACATGGGGTGAAAATTGTGCAATTGACATTTGTGAAAATGCCAATTGAGGGGGGGTGTTAAAATAAATGTGTTTCAGCAACCCTGGCAGTACAGAACAAAGGAATGTGTATTAGCCCTAATGTTTACCTTTTAGTGTGTTGTAACTATTTCTCTAATTATAATATGTTTGTTTTCCTTTTAAAGATAATAAAATAAGATATTATCTTAATTTGTAGTATATTTATGTGTTAAATAAACTACAAAATAACAGATTATGAGACTGAAGTTTAAATAATAACAAAGAAATACCAAGAACGTGTTTAGTAAGTACAACTTTGAATATATTTTAAAATGAGCGTAATTAATTCTAATTTGCCAATTTTGACTGGTACAAATTTCAACAGCTGGAAATTTAGAGTTAAACTATTGTTAGAAGAAAAACAAATACATCTAACATTAGAAAAGGAAATTAATGATTTTGTCGATGAAAAAGAACGCGAGTTATTTGCAATTAGAGATGCAAAGGCAAAATCTACGCTTGTTCAATGTTTAACTGATAAACATCTAGACATAATTAAAGATGCAAAAACAGCTAAAGAAATGATGAAAGCGCTCGAAAATATATTTGAAAGAAAAAGCGTATTTACAAAACTAACACTAAAAAGAAAGTTGTTGACTTTAAAATGCAAACATAATGAAAAATTAGAGGACCATTTTCTTAAATTTGATTCTATAATTCGTGAATTGGATAATATAGGTTCCAAAATGGATGAATCTGACAAAATATGTCATCTGTTATTGTCATTGAATGAAGAGTATGAAAATGTAATCACAGCAATAGAAACAATAAATACTGAAATCAAAATGGAATTTGTTAAGGCAAGATTGCTGGATGAAGAACTCAAAAGGAAAAATAAACAAGGTGAACCTAGGAATGAAGAAATGACATTTGGATCATTCACATTTACATGTTATAATTGTGGCAAGAAAGGTCACAAGGCTACAGAATGTAGAAATAAAAAGAAATTTTTCAAAAGAGAAAAGAATCAAACTAAAAAAGAGAAAAATGAAAGACAAAAAGAGAGTCAACCTAGACAACAAGCCTATCAGATGGATGACAAACTATCATTTGTAGCAATGAATGCTATAGCTTGCTATGAAAATGATCATTTTATTTTAGACTCAGGAGCAACACAGAACCTGATCGAAAGTGAATTAGAAAAATATATGACAGATGTGAAGATTTTAGAACATAAGGTTGAAATTCATATGGCAAATGGTGAAAAGATGTCAGCTAATAAAAGTGGAACTTTAAATGTAAAAATCAATAATATCCCAATAGCAATTCACGGACTAATAGTTGATGGTATTAAACAGAACTTATTGTCAGTAGGAAAAATTACACAACAGGGCCACCAAGTGATATTTAAACAAGATGAAGTAATTATAATTACAAGAAACCATAATTTTAAGTGTAATAATTATAGAAACTTGTACTCACTTAAAATAGAAATAGACAGTAACCCTGAAAGTGTTACAGCGCATGCAGTCAAAACCGATGACACATTGTGGCACAGAAGATTGGGACATCTGAATAGATACAGCTTAAAGAAATTAGGGCTACCAAGTTCACAAGAGAAATGTGAAACCTGTATCAAAGGAAAAAGCACAAGAAGATCATTTGAGAAAATCTGGAAGACAACAAAGGAAATTGGAGAGCTGATTCATTCAGACATATCAGGACCAATTGATCCACCAACATATGATGGAGAAATATATTTTCAGGTATTAATAGATGACTACTCACACTTTGTAGTAGTGAGACTTCTCAAATCAAAAAGTGAAGCCGAACAGAACATAATTGATTTTATCAAGTTGATAAAAACTCAACATAACAAGAAAACAAGAAAAATTAGAGTAGATAATGGTAAGGAATTTTCATCTGGAAACTTCAAGCAGTTTTGCAGAACAAAAGGAATTCAAATAGAATATACCTCACCTTACACACCACAACAAAATGGCACTTCTGAAAGAATGAACCAAACATTGATTGATAAAGTGAGAACAAAGTTAGCAGAAACAAATCTACCAAAATATCTCTGGGGAGAAGCCATTTACTGCTCAGCATACGAATTAAACAGAAGTCCAACAAGTGCGAACAAAGGAATACCTCCGGCTAAAATATGGTATAAACAAAATGACCTATCCAAACTTAAGGTTTTTGGCTCAAAAGCTTGGAGACTAATTCTACCCAAACCAAGAAAACTAGATGCTAGAGCAAAATCAACAATCATGGTTGGATACAGTGGTAGCGGATATCGCATCTGGGATCCGGAAGCTGATAAAGTAATGATTTCAACAGATGTAACATTTGATGAAACATTAACTAAATTTGATAAGGAAATCATCTCAGACCAAACATAACCTAAAAGAATAACAACTGAATCTCAAGATGAGGAAGAAAACCCACAAACATCAGAACAATCAGACGAAGAAGAAAGCGTAACTACAAGATCGGGTCGAATAATCAAACCACCAAGGTATCAAGAAGATTATGAACTATATTCAGTATATTGCTTGTTTACAAATGGTGAAGATCCAGTTTCTTACAATCAAGCAATTAAGCAAAAAGAATGGAAAGAAGCTATTGATAAAGAAATTCAATCTCATGAAGAATTGAAAACATGGTCTTCAATAAAATTAGGAGAAAAATCAAATATCAAACCAATTGATACAAAATGGATTTTCAGAACCAGAGAGGATGGAACCAAGAAGGCTCGCTTAGTAGCAAAAGGATTCCAAATGGAAGAATCATCTGATATTATGTACGCTCCAGTAGCTAGAATGTCAACAATAAGAATGTTACTCTCTCATGCAACAAACAAAAACTGGGAAGTGAATCAAATGGACATTCCAACAGCATTTTTAAATGGAAATATTGAATCAGACATTTACATCAAAGCACCACAAGGAGTGAAACAAGAAAATAAAAAAATATTCAAACTAAATAAAGCTCTATATGGATTAAGAGAATCACCAAAAACTTGGAACAATAAATTCAATGAAATAGCTAGTAAATACAACTTCACAAGATCTCTAAATGACTCATGTTTATATATAAATAATAATACATGGATAGTGTTGTATGTAGATGATCTACTGATTACTGGAAAAATAGACAATATTGATAAAGTAATAGAAATATTCAAACAAGAATTTAATGCAAAAGATCTTGGAAAAGTGACAAATTTCTTGGGAATGTGTTGGGTCAGTTTTTTTTTCACCAAACAAGCCCCAACAAAGATGTAAACATTTACATCATATATATACGCAGTGTCTCGCCGAGGTGTTTGTTGCCTAGGTGGAGAACTCCCAATGATGGCCGACGATGCTCTAAAGACCCAAAGCCCGCTGCAGAAGGGCCGAGACGAAGGGTGTACAAAGAACACACACTTGAGGATACCAGACTTCCATGCCGAAGGCTGACGCCTGGTGGAGAGGAAGACTCGAGTGACACCCAGAGACATCCATGCTGGGAGCTGCTGTACCATATGTACATATACCCCCCTCATTTTAGATAGAAGTGACCTAAGGAAAACAATTTGTCATATAAACATGCAAATCAATAATTTTTTTTATATACTCGGGATATATTTATATTAATTAATTTCCTAAAGGAATTAATTTGTAGGGATTAATTTGTTTTTTCCAATATACAATTTTTTTTTTCCTCGCGCGGCAACACGGTAAATTGGAGGCGTGGTCATGATCACGTGCGTCTTTTTTCTTCCGACGAATGAAAATGCCCATGATCACGTGGGTGTTTGCTTTCGACGAATGAAAATGCCAGCCAATAGAAATTTTGGTGTGAGCAACGAATGAAAATGAAGAGAGGCAAGGATAAAAGGAGGGTTTCTTGGCCAAATGAAAGGAGAGACACAGAGTCGCTCAGTGACAGGAGAGATTCAGTCAGTCGGGCCCGAGACGTAGAGGAGACCAGACCTTGCCGCCGCTTTCGAGAGAAGGTAAGCCCCGCACCATTATGGTTTAGCCCTTCCTATGTCCCCCCTTATTTTTTTTTTTGAGTAGGAGCTAATCCATTTAGATTTTGAATGGGCCCTAAAGGGCTTTAAGTAACTTATAGGAATGTTAAGGTTCTTATATCTTGTCCCACTAGAATAGATGGAGATCTAGATTCTCCCCCTTTTAAAGAAGAATTTGTAACCTTAAGTCACCTCTACCTAGATCATTATGTAAATAACATGTCTCGCTAGTATGAAATGTCTCCAAAAATTTTGTCTAATCTGAATAAATATCTAGTATATAACTTATATGTAGAAATTTCCTTGTTCCCTCTCATATATACTTCATGGTGCTACTCCCACTGTTTAAATGAAATGTTGTATGTTTCTTACCTATTTGAAGGGAATGTTGCTAATAATCAAGTCTCCCATAAATTGCCGGCCACATACATTGTCGCGAGTGTCTGTGTTTCAGTGTGTTCCATCATGTCTACCATTATACTATTCGTTGATTTAAATTTAATAGGATCCATGTTGCCTTAAACCCGTTAGGTTGGTCTCTTCATGATTTTATTGAAAACCTTTTGTTTTAGATATGTTACAAATGTTAATGTCAATAGTATAAGTCTATAGTTCTGCTGGCTTTTATAGCTTACTTGTTAGATTTTTGGTAAGATCTTTATAAATAGGGTCCCTTCCATATATCGAGATAGTGATCTAATTCAACACATTTGTTGTTTCTTTGCTATAAAAATCGGAATTAAAGGTATACTTGCACGTTTGATCATATTATTACTGGTAAAAATCTGAACCTGGTACTTCATGATATCTAACTTTGAATTATTAATTTCAACATATTATACTTCTATAAGAAAAATGTTAATTTGGTCCTATATTCAGACTAATGGCTTCTAGTAATAATATGTGTATCTTTATCTGAGATCCCTTAAAAGTCGTTGGATGATCTTAGAGAACGTGACACAAAAATGGGTGTGTCACGGACCCGAGTCCGTTGATCTGTAGAGGCGGCCACGCATTTTGTTGAATCTTTACTATAAAAATCGGGATTAAAGGATACCTGCATGTTTAATCAGATCTTTCTACCAATAAAATCTGAACCTGGTACTTCATGATATCTAACTTTGAAATATTGATTTCAACATATTATACTCCTATAAAAATGTTAATTTGGTCTTATATTATCGTAGTTTAATGAGGAATCTCTTTACACATCTGTCCTAAACTCTCCGCGCTATATCTTTTGTGTATGAATCTATCTACAATTGATCAGTAGAAATTATAGAGATCTATTGCTATAATTTTCCCTCTATGAAATAGTTCCCAGCATCTTCAGTGGGTTACTAAATCGCCAGAAGGCGAATCTCTTGAAAGAATGGTTGGGACAACGAGGGAGGCAGGGAGAAGGGGCCGCCATTGTCTCTTTCATGGAAGAAGAAGCAGGAGGGAGAATGGACGTTGGGATCCCACATTCCACAGACTTCGTTAGTCCACGTGACACCCGACCCTATTCACATTCCAGGAAGGACCTGTCAACGCCCCCCCCCCCCCCGATCGGAGCCCCTTTGGAGGAGTCCCTCCCACGCCTTGTATGGACTCAAGTTTTCACTTGAGTTCTCCTGTACCTTTTATATTATCTGATACTCCACCTCCTCAAGTATAATCTTATCTGTTTAAGTCCTATATTTGTCTATTTCTATGTCACACGCTATTCCGAAGATGGTAGCGACGTTGTTGTCAAAATGTTACACTTGCGGATTTTAATAAAGGGATTTTTACTAAGTCACAACATGCATTCCGAGGATGGTGGTGACGCTGTTGTCGAAAGGCTACACTTGTAGATTTTAATAATGAAATTTTTACTAAGTCACTCCTTACATGCTCCGTTCTCGTAGGTCTAAAATCGGGAACGCGATTAGAAAAATTTCATTTGTCTGAATCCCGATATACTTGCTGAAAGGTACAACTTCCTTAAGTTTTGTCCATGAGTGTATATTGGTTATTTCGTGTGTCTTCAATAAAGGTCACTGTAATATCTTTCAGAGTTATTGTCTCAATCCCGATATACATGCTGAAAGGTACCACTTCCTTAAGTTTTGTCCATGAGTGTATATTAGTTATTTCGTGTGTCTTCAATAAAGGTCACTGTAATATCTTTCAGAGTTATTGTCTGAATCCCGATATACATGCTGAAAGGTACAACTTCCTTAAGTTTTGTCCATGAGTGTATATTGGTTATTTCGTGTGTCTTCAATAAAGGTCACTGTAATATCTTTCAGAGTTATTGTCTGAAACTCGATATACATGCTGAAAGGTACAACTTCCTTAAGTTTTGTCCATGAGTGTATATTGGTTATTTCGTGTGTCTTCAATAAAGATCACTGTAATATCTTTCAGAGTTATTGTCTCAATCCCGATATACATGCTGAAAGGTACAACTTCCTTAAGTTTTGTCCATGAGTGTATATTGGTTATTTCGTGTGTCTTCAATAAAGGTCACTGTAATATCTTTCAGAGTTATTGTCTCAATCCCGATATACATGCTGAAAGGTACAACTTCCTTAAGTTTTGTCCATGAGTGTATATTGGTTATTTCGTGTGTCTTCAATAAAGGTCACTGTAATATCTTTCAGAGTTATTGTCTCAATCCCAATATACATGCTGAAAGGTACAACTTCCTTAAGTTTTGTCCATGAGTGTGAATTGTAGCTATATATGGTGTGTCAGGCGGACGGAGAGAGCAAAGACCAGCATGTGGTCCGACTGAGGAGGATGATGAAGTTCCTCCAAGAAACCCTGGACTCTGAACGGAGCTTCAACCACGTGGCCAAGGTATGGTGGTGTTATCTACATCACATCTCACTTTCTCCGGGGGGAAGTTTCCTCATCTAATGGCTACTGTATGACCTAAATGTCTTTTATAATCTAATTGGGATTGTTGCTTCCTTTTAATCATTACAGGAGAACAATCTCCATGATAGGACACTCTTGCTAAGAGGACACCTCTACACACAAAGGACAGTTTTTCATTTTCAAAATTGCCATTTTTGTTATTTAGCAACTCTCCGGGGTAAGAGGACACCTCTCCATTAAAGGACACTTTGGCTCTGTTATTTGGTGTCCTTTACAGGGAGGTTCTACTGTAATAAAATTGAATACCAATATTTCTAATATTTAAAAAATATATCTTTTCATAAGAGGACACCTCTCTACAAAGGACAGTTTTCATTCCCAAAAATGAAAGGCTACTCTCCTTTAAGAGGGGCATTTTCTAAAGGACACTTTGTGACTATGAAACCAGGTGTTATCCTTTAGACAGAGTTCCACTATATCTGCTTGCGTGAAGCACACATTCAAGTATATTCTTTCCTTACCAAACAAAGAGAGGAGTGGTATTCAGCATTTTTTTTGCTTATACCTAAGTACACATGGTATAGGCCATTCTATATACAGTTATGAGCATCATGCATTCTTAATAAATCTTCATCTCTGTCTCCGTTTGCTTTTTTTTTGGAATGGCGCTCTCCTATTGGTTGGCTACGATCACGCCACCTTTGCCCCCCCATCATGCCCCCGCCCACTCGCTTTTTGGTTTTTGTAACTATTGTGTTGGAGCGGGTCGCTCCTTAAATAATCTATTGTTAACAATACCTCATTATAGGTCCGCAAATATCGAAAGTATAGGTATGTAGCTTTAGTACAGGTAGATATGCACACGGGTCAATCCCGGGGCGAAGCCCGGGTCACCCGTCTAGTGATAATCATGGTGGATAGAAATAGAAGACTGATTTTTTTTTACTGTAAGTGCACCACATGTCTACATATGTGAAAAAGCAGTTTGACTTTGCACTTTACAAAGGTATTCAGTATACGTAACACACAGTGTCAATAATGCCAGAACCATGGCCAGAACCAGGTGGTGTATGATACCAGGGCAAGTGGAGTGGCTTCCTGACCAATCGGCTCTCCTCCAGTCGCCAGCTGGCCATCTTGGAGCGGGTGAGTGGCTCAGTCTGGTTCTCACTACAACTCACCAGTCCGCGGCTTCCTTCCAGAACCTGGAGAAGAAGAAAAAGGACATTGTCCGCACAGAGCTGAAACTGGAGTCCCTAACTGGCAAACTGGTAACACCCACACTCTATGGTTCCATTATATTGAGCTTTCACAATATATCTTCATCTACAGTCAACACTATTCAAGGTAATAAGACCAAATCTAAATAAATAAATAGTGTGAGACGTTTCAGTAACAGTATTGTTACCATCTTTAGACAAAAGTACTGAATGAGAAAAAAAATATGACAGCCTATTTTTAAAATAGTTAACTACTTGATAACAGTAACTATTTAAAAACATTTTTTTTTTCTTTTTTTTTTTTTAACGATAAGGAACTCTTAAAAAATTGGTTAAATGAATAAGCATAAAAAGATAAGAGGAGCTTCTTTTATTAAAGATAGCTAAAAGATAGATAAAAGAAGCTCCTCTTATCTTTTTTTATGCTTATTCATTTATTTAAAAACATGCTGTTATATATATTTTTTCTCATTCAGTACTTTTGTCTGAAGATGGCAATAACGCTGTTATCGAAACGTCACACACTATTTTATTATTTATTTAGATTTGATCTTATTACCTTGTGTTTATTTCCTTTTTATGTTATTATTTTTTTTTTAAACTAAACATCTCCTTTTCTGTAAAATGTTCTGTAGTGTTCTGTTCTGTAAAATGACATTTGAAAACCATCCCGCATGTGTTTCTTTTAAACGAAAAATCGAAATTTATTTTTAAGGAGAGATAATGATTATTTCTAACCTTAGAGATGAAGTATGAAAGGATGAATTGTGAAGAGTAATGATAAACGGAAAAATAAAAGTGTTCAGGGATGGGAATCAAACCCACAGTGTTCCACTTACCGGACAGATGCCATGTCCACTAGGCTACCCTCTTCACTATTCATCCTTTCATACTTCTTCATCTCTAAGGTTAGAAATGATCATTATTTCTCCTTAAAAAATAAATGTCAATTTTTCGTTTAAAAGAAACACATGTGGGATGCAAGGTAATAAGACCAAATCCAAATAAATAGTGTGTGACGTTTCGGTAACAGCGTTGTTACCATCTTCAGACAAAAGTACTGAATGAGAGAATTTTACCACAGCATGCTTTTAAATAGTTCCTGTTATCAACTATGACAATCTTGTTTAAGGGGGAATGGTCTCTTTGAATTGGAAGGAAGGATACATGGTGATACTTGCGCGAGTCATGGTGTATGTACTACGTTAGAATTTACCTCTATGTAAAGGACAAGTTGCACAGAGCCAAAGTGTGAATGTAAACTGTCCTTTGTTGTATAGAGATGTTCAGAGTGATCTCTATTGGAGTAGGTTCTGTTGTTTCTTATTTCCTTGTGCAAAGATTACATAAATTCCATGAAGAGGGGTTCTACTGTGCTTTATTGAATCCAAACTGGAAGGTTACGAAAGATAAGCGTGATCTCAGCACAAGGATTCCATCGTACATCTTCTTTGAATAAAATCTGTGGAAGGATATGACAATAAGTATTGACCATCGTACAAAGATGGCAGCCCCCCATCAAAGTGTGTATATGTGCCGCCCTGAACTACAAAGCCTCCTCTTTCCTTGAAATCAACATTGGGAAGGTTTACAGAGAAGGTTATAGACATGGGTCAATAGATGGGTAAACTAAATGGTGGCTTTCATGACATTACAAAGAAGCTTGTCTCTCACCGTCACTGCTATCTCTCCATCCAAGGTGATCTGGTCTCCTTGATATGGCAATGTTGTCTCTCTTCGAGGGCAACTTGGTTGCTAAGTCTATATATTTTAAATATCTTGCCGCACATTTCTTCATCTTTCTGCTATGATTGGAGGATTACATATTCTTTTTGGTCTCCAGTGTGGAAGGGAAGTTGGTTGTGTGCTCCCTGTTTCTATCAGCTAGGAAGGATTGGTGTGTTGTTTGACTTGACCTATTTAATATCCTAATTATGGTGTTTGAGGGATTGTGTTGTTGTTTCTTATCTCCTTGTGTAAAGATTACACAAATTCCATGAGTTCATGCTCCTCAAGCTGTTTTATGATGAGCAGCGGCCTCTCCCAAAGGTCCTGTTTAGTGCATCTAATGCAAGCCAAAATGTGTTCTGGAGCTGCAGGTACCAAACTACATTTTGGGCAAGTGGGGTAGATTTTGTTATTATTTTGAGAGATTGTTGTTAATGTAAGAAATAGGGAGATGCTTCATACATGAATGTAGCCCCTATACCTACCATATTAAAATGGTTTTTAAAAATGTTGGGGATTGTAATACAGGGGTAACAGACCATATAGTATAAATGAGAATTTTTTTTCCCTGGAGGAAACTGGAAAAAAAGGGTTACCTCTCTGGTCAAACTAGACACAAAAGCTGCCTCTGAAAATCTAGAAGACTCACATTGGTGACAAAGTAACTCATTGTGAAGATATAAAAAGTTATACGGGGTAATGGTAAGGTACAATTTAGATTATAAACACAAGGTAATAAGACCAAATCCAAATAAATTGTTTGTGACGTTTCAGTAACAGCGCAAAAAACCATTTCAGCACTTTTGTTCTGAAGATGGTAATAACACTGTTACTGAAACATCGTATTTATTTGTATTTGGTCTTTTTACCTTGTGGTTAAGGATTGGTGTGTTGTTTGACTTGACCTTTTTCTCTCTCTTTTTTTTTAATCCTATTTATGGTGTTTGGAGCATTGTTATTGTAAGAGATAGGGAGATGCTTTATATCTGAATGAAGCCCCTATACCTACCATATTAAAATAAAAAATAAAAAAGGGGTTTTAAAAATGTTTGTAATTGTAGATGGAAATCTTGAGCATAGTATAGAATCAAATATAGATGGAAAATTTTCCTGGAGGGAACTGAAAGGTATATCGTCAAATTAGACACAAAAGCTGTCCCTGCAATCTAGCAGACACAGATTGATGACAAACTAGTTCATTGTGAAGATATTGCCACGTGGAAAATTAGGGAAGACCAACTTCGGGATGAGACAACAATTTATTTCAGGCAAGAACAAACTATGAATGATAAACAAAAATATAATCAAAAGAGGGAAGTTTACAGAGTAGCAGAATATAAACATAAAAAATATACTCTGCTAATAAAATATTAAATACTTTGTTACAATAAGTTTTATGGGGTAAGGACTCAGCTTCCCCAGCAGCTTTACACACCCAAGATAGTGGATATTGCTGCTGCTGTGATGGAGATGCATGGAGACATCTGAGGCTCTTCTTTGGACATGACCACAACACCAACAACTCAGCTTCCCGCTGGGGATCAGAGAATGGACCTCTCAGTCCTTCCTAAGTCTCTCCTGCCACATTCTCTGTGATGACTGAGGTGCTCTGTCTGCCTGGTTTTTCCAGTTCTTCCTCTACTATGATATAAGTATTATCATTCTTTTTGTATAACTCCCTCCAATCGGTATGTGTGGCTTACTTTAGCTGTTGTAGCTTTCCTTCTATACTTCCCTATTATATAACACCAGTTTGTACACCAGCTTTCTCTTCATTCAATTCTACTAAGGTATCTGTGGAGATTTTTGATGGATTAACTCATCAACAGATCCAGCCTTTGTTCTTTACCGTGAATTAGTTGCATATACTTTTTGAGATCACTATTTACATATTCTTTTGGCAAGTCTTTCTATGCAAATGCACGTGGCATTCAGGTTCTTTGATGCACGTTTATAATATATTTATATATGTTTTTAAATTAAAAAGGCAAATATATTGGTAAAATAAATGATATTTTGATCCAATATATGCCTTTTTAATTAAAGATTTATTTATGGATTGCTCTATTTTCAAAAAAAAATTATATATATGTGTGTGTGAAATTTAGAAATATATCTATATGAAATGCATTACTTATAATGAGCTTTAATAAAAGTGTTTGATTCAAGATAAGTTCATCATAATATTTATATATGTAAATATATATAGAGTAGAACTACCTCTCTGTAAAGGACACCTAAATATCCCCCGATTTACACGGTAGATACATTCCTGAGAAAAACGTGTAAATCGGGGGATAGGTACACAGAAATAAAAATAAAATGCATTGACAGGTTAAAATAGGTAGTCAGCACATAAGCTAGGGATTCCTCGTGAGATGCGTACACAGCGCATGTGTTCAATCACAGTAGCATTTAGTATAGTGCGATAAAAACAAAAACTTATTTGGAAAACCGTGTAAAAGCGAAAACGTGTAAAACAAGTACCGTGTAAATCGGGGGATAGGTGTACAGTGATAAAGTGTCCATTAAGAAGAGGTGTCCTCTTACCAGAGAGTTGATAAATAGTAAATATGGTGATGAAAACTGTCCTTTATAAAGAGGGTGTCCTCTCATGGAGGTTCTACTGTATATATATTTATTTAGATAATAAAAGGCCTATATTGGATTTAATAAAAGATTTATTTTGCCAATATGTCGGCTGGCTGAACGCCAACCTTTATCGAGGCATTACATTTTTGTATACACAAACTCAGCGCCGCATAGTGTCATAATATCACAGTTGAAATCAATTAAAATACAGAGTAGGTGGGAGAAATTTGTGCATGAAAAAATTATTATAAAAATGCAATCAAATATGTAAAATATCTTAAAATATTAACGGAAAAAATGAGTTCTATCTTATATTAAAAAATTTGTAAAAAGTACATAAAAATAATGGCAAAATAAATATTTTATTAAATCCAATATATGCCTTTTATTATGTAATGAATTAAGTATGGATTGCTCTATTTTCAAAATATATATATATATATATGTATCAGAAGAGACACCTCTCCCTTTAACTATGCATTATAACAATGTATAGAACCCTAGTAAAGAAAAACTTTCCCTCTCTCATAGAATGTTAGGAAATCATCACTGTACTGATGAGGGCCATAGTATGTAAATATGGTATCAGATTGTTGGCTGAATTTGTCAAACTGGTGTTGTGTCTCATTCTTTATTACTACTGGTAGACGACCATCTATTTTAAAGGGAGAGGTGCCTCTCTTTTGGTACATGAATATCATACTTTATGTTGTGCATATATAGTATTTAATATTGCAGTTTAACCTTTTTTTCTAAAAAAAAAAAAATATTTTAATCTTTTGGGGGGGGAGGGGGGGGGGAATAGTATATGTGTGCGAATTGACCTTTTTCAAACTTTCATTTCTATGTGTGTCGGGTTTATAGGGAAAACAAATTTGGTTGTATTGGACAGCTTGATGAATTTGTAGACGATAAAGAGAAGTGTAAAGATTTTGATCAATTTTGCAAATTTATTTACAACTTTCTTTTAAATTGTGGAAAAGGGAGAGGGGAAACTTAGAAGGAAAAGAATTGCGATGCTTGCTTTGTGTGTTTTACTTTGTTGTTTGTTTTTCTCTTTGGACAATTTTCTTTGGTTAATTATGTAAAATAATGAATTGAACAGGATTGTATATAGCCGATTTGTTGTGATGTAGAGAGAGGTATCGACGCAAATATCCCTGAGTTTGGGATATCGCGTTTCATGATGTTAATAAAATTGATTGATGTATGTCTTTTATTTTTGAAGAAAATGCTTTAAGGCATTAATAAGATGTTTTTAAATCCCGATGTAAGACTTTCGATAATATTTTTTTTAAAAATTGTTCAACTGTCCTTTCTGTATCACAGCAAGGACAATGTCTTATTTAAATAAATATTTGTATGCTACATTTATACATTGGATTGATAAGGCACAATTTGGATTATAGATTATAAACACAAGGTAATAAGACCAAATCTAAATAAATAAATAGTGTGTGATGTTTCGGTAACAACACCGTTACCAAAACATCACATTACCTTGTGTTTATACATTGGATTATTATTATAATGTAACAAGATCAAATAAGTTTTGTCTTTGTTATCTCACACACACACCTATGTATCATTTGGCCTTGGTACCATGGCCATTATCTTCTCTATGAATTATACCTTGTATCTTAACCATGCTAACAGTGGATTCTGTAATGGCAAGAAATCTGTTGAAAGGTATGCTTTTGCTTGTTTTTTTTTTTCACCTCATTGTTGTGTTGAAAGTTGCTTAAGCATGATTAATTGTTGCCTATGTTTGTTTAAACTTGTTCCTCCCATTTTATAATGAGGTTGTTAGATAAATAGACTGTTGAACCTTTCTGTTTGTCATTATTTAAATTTAAAATTTTACACAAATAAATTTACTGGCAATCCGTTTCTTTTAAATATCATCAAATATTATCTCTACAGACCTTACTGCAATGGTATGAGTTATGTCTGTAGAGATAATATTTGATGATATTTAAAAGAAACACATTGCCAGTAAATTTATTTGTGTAAAATTTTAACGATAGATGGCAATTTAATTTAATTTACTAATATACAAATGTTTTAAATTGGACTTTATTTACATATTGGCGATTGTTGTTGCATATCCTTGTTGGGTTTGCTATTCATGGTGGGTGTTAATGTTGAAATTTCTATTATTTTCTTTATAATCTTTTGTATCCATTTCTTATTTTTTTAATACAGTAAACCTCTTCTCTTTAAAGGATAGCACTTAGTTGCAGAGCCAAAGTGTCCTTTTAGATTGGTGTCCTATTATCTGAAAGCTGATAATTGGTAAAAATGGTAATTTTGGTGATGTCTTTTGTATTCAGGTGCCCACTCTTTTTTTTTTTTTTGCCTCTATTCTCTTAATATATATATATATACAGTAGAACTACCTCCCTGTAAAGGACAACACCTAATTGCAGAGCCAAAGTGTCCTTTAGGAAAAGATGTCCTCTTACCAGAGAGTTGCTAAATAGTAAAAATGGTAATTTTGAAAATGAAAACTGTCCTTTGTGGAGAGGTGTCCTTTAAAGGGAGGTTCTACTGTATATTCTAATTGTTGTTAAGACAACAGTATCATGTGGCATTGTTATAGTGAGGTTAGTCTATATGGATAAAAGGACAAAAAAAATGTTTTAAGAATTATTTTTAAATGTTTCCAAATAAAAAAAGGCGATATAAGAGAGCTAATAAATACCTTGTATATTGTTATCTTTTTTTTTTTTTGCAATTTTTATATATCCAAATGGTGCAATATATAAAATTTGAATATATTAGTTTTAAAATATATATTCTATTAAATATAGTTGTTTTTTGGAAGTTATACCTAACAAATGTAATCTGGTATTTTAATAATCACAACACCTTTTTAATTTACCTGTTACCAATGAATTTTTCAATCAATATACTTGTTGAGGTGTTTTAAAAAAAAATTGTTCCCATTACATTCCATTTTTTGTGTGAAAAGACAAGAAATAGACAAACTATAATACAGTAGAATTACCTCCCTGTAAAGGACAACACCTAATTGCTGGGCCAAAGTGTCCTTTAGGGAGAGGTGTCCTCTTACCCTGGAGAGTTGCTAAATAGTAAAAATTATAATTTTACAAATGAAAACTGTCCTTTATAGAGAGGTGTCCTCTAGCGCGAGTGTCCTCTCATGGAGGTTCTAATGTACTTCTTCTTGCCTGTTTTAATATATTACACATCCAAATTGTGGACAGTAAAAAAACAAAACATTTTAAACAGATTATATAGCAGTTGATAAGGCACAATTTGGATTATAGATTATAAACACAAGGTAATAAATTGGAAGTTATTTTCACAGAATAAAATTATAACATTTTTAACCATTGACACAACCATATTTGTGCATAATTATATTGTTGTTGCTCTTTTTCTAATCCCTCCACATCATCTCTGGTTCTTCACAATCCTGGTTGAAACTCCCTGTATAAAGAATTTCTCTATATATATAAACCCTGTTTTTTAAATATACTGCACGCCAAACTTGCTCACTTACAGGTTGCTTCAATCAAACTCTGTCCCTATTTACACATACCTATATATATATGTGGTACTTAGATTTAGTTCTTTGATTGTTGGCCCCCCTGTGTTATCTACATTGCCTGCTGCTTTGCTACCAACGACATATCACTTTTGTAAGCCTCCTCCCCTTTTTCTTCCTTCCTTCCCTGTCATTCTATTGGCCAATAAAAGTCCATTTTGAAGTAAAGTCCCGTCTCCTCCTCACTAAGACACACCCTATACATTTCACCCTGTAGGCTACGACTACCATTCTGAATAGTGAAGTAGAAAGGATACAAAGAAGACTGGCATGGTTCCTGTAACACTTGTTAAGCTATACAGTTATTTTTAAAACCTGTTTATACCGCCTCCTCTAAATGGCGCCTTCCTCTCTATAGCGCCCGATTTTAAACATTAAAATGTAAACGTTTTACATTAAAAGTGACTTGTCTATAGCACCCCTTCTCTATAGCACCCTATTTTGGTGAGTTCCAAGAGGGGGCGCTATAGATAGGTTTAACTGTATATATATTTTCACTTCTTTCTCTCTTTTTATTATCCCTAGTATATGTGGTACAGGCCATGGTAATTATGATGGGTAGAAGTTGGCAACTGCTTTTTACTGTAAGTGCACCACATGTCTACACAGGTAGAAAGCAGTTAGACTTTTGCACTTACAAGTGTGCCAGAACCCTGTTTGGTTACTTGCACTCACTTGTGGAGTTTCGACAAAGATATTTTATCGAAACGTCGAGATAATAAGATTTAAAATATGATGCACTTGCGCGCCATCTGTTATCAAAATTCGAAACTATTTTAAAGGTCTAAGATTCTTTTTGAAATTCAACAATTTCTACTGCCCTTACTGCAATGGAAAAATTGGTAGATTAAACTGGCAAAACCGTTGGGAGGGTTCACCACTGATGAGCCAGGCCCTCCCTTTAATTTTTCCATTGCAGTAAGGGCAGTAGAAATTGTTGAATTTCAAAAAAAATCTTACGCCTTTAAAATAGTTTCGAATTTTGATAATAAGATCTATTGGTCGAAGTATCTTTAATTTTAAGAGGAAGACCTATGTACCATATTATTCATGAACATAACCAAATAAACTCAAACCCAATTAATTCTGACCCAATTAGCTAGTATTTACTGGAACAAAAGTTACATTTTAGACCCTGTCGTTACAGGTCTGGGGGGTTCGATTAAGACTCCGAAACAAAATAGCAAATTGGAACACCTCAGCGTCCTCACACTCCAAAAGGTCAGAATGAGCAAGTCAAAGGTCAAAACCACGTGAATTGTGTTCTTTGACATCAAGTGGCTCGTCCACCATGAGTCGGCGCCAAATTCTAGTGCTGAGGAGACTCAAATGAAAGGTTTAAAGCATCGCGGATGATTGGAAACTTCAACATGACAATGTGACATCCCACAGTACCTTCCTCATTATATCCTCGGGACACTCTCGCCTGAACACAAGACTATTCTCGCCAAATTCCTCAACACTGTTAACTAGCATGCTGGGGGCATGGATCCCAGAATTGTCAAAGGCCTGTCCAGCAATATAAAGGTGGGTTTGCATGTTCTACGTACGTATCTAGAGAACTAATCCCATTATTCTTACAGGGTTTGTCCTTAAATAATGTAAGCGAGTCGATTAAAAACCACTTTTATAAATAAACACATATTTTTTTAAAATTTATTACAATAGAACCTTCATGAGAGGACATTCGCGCTAGAGGACACCTCTCTATAAAGGACAGTTTTCATTTACAAGATTTCAATTTTTTTCGAGTAGCAGCTCTCTGTTAAGAGGACATCTCTCCCTAAAGGACACTTTGGCTCTGGAATTGATGGCCTTTACAGAGAGGTTCCACTGTATTTCCTAAGTACATAATATCAAGCCCCGTGATAATTAGTTACTTTTTTAACTGTAGGTGCACCACATGTCTACACATGTAGAAAGAAATTTGATTTTTTACACTTACAAGTGTAACATAATAACCCTGTTCGGTTACATGCACTCACCGTTGAGATTGAACTTTTGAAAAAAAATCGGGGGTCTTTGGAGCAATTTTTTTCTTTTGTAAAAAAAAAAAAAAAAGAAAGTGCTCAGTTCAGAATTCGATCCCAGACCCATCGCTTCCAAAGAAATCTCCAGACATTGATGATATGAAGGTAGGCCTCTTCCTGGATGTTCTTTAGATCCAATTGTCAACTTGTCAACTGTTCCGAAATCATGTCTTTTCATGATGGTCTCCAAGTGCTATTAGGAACTGTTAGCACCTTTGAATTGACCAGAAAACAGGTGACGAGGAAGGTACTGACAATTTTTTGACAATTAAAAATAGTTTATTGACATCTAGTCAACAGTCAAAGAGAGAGTTTACAGAGTTTAAAATAGTAGAGAAAATATATATACCAGACGAAGTCTTCTCTGAAGGGACATTTGAATCCTATAAGGAGCCTCTTACCAGAGAGCTGCTACTCGGTAAAAATGGTAATTTTGTAAATGAAAACTGTCCTTTATAGAGAGGTGTCCTTTAGCGCGAATGTCCTCTCATGAAGGTTCTACTGTAATAAGTTTTAAAAAATATGTGTTTATTTATAAAAGTGGTTTTTAATCGATCGCTTACATTATTTAAGGGCACACCCTGTAAGAATAATGGGATTAGTTCTCTAGATATGTACGTAGAACGGGCAAACCCACCTTTATATTGCTTTATCATGGGGATTCTAAAATATGTTTTCATTTCCTCTTTCCCATTAAATGTTGAGAATCATTCCCGATTTTAGACCTATTCAGAGGGCCAGGATTTTCTCAGTTTTATGCAGCTTATTAAATGCAGCTTAATCTAAAATCCTGTTGATTTTG